>CM064963.1:71853832-72099934 GCA_032847665.1 Solanum chilense
AATTCTTGCCTTCTACTGGCAAGTTAAGGATAGGTGCAGTAGTCAGCAAGGTCTTGAGTTTCTGAAAGCTTTCCTCACATTCATCCAACCATACAAATGGAACATTCTGCTTAGTCAAGTTCGTCAATTGGGAAGCAATAGAAGAGAATCCCTTGACAAATCGACGGTAATAGCTAGCTAAACCAACAAAGCTCCTTACTTCTGACACATTAGTAGGTCTTACCCAATTCTTCACTGTCTCAACCTTAGAAGGATCCACCATCACTCCATCCATAGAAACCACGTGCCCCAAGAAGGACACTGAATCTAGCCAAAACTCACACTTGGAGAATTTGGCATAAAGCCTTTTCTCCCTCAATACTTCCAACACAATTCTCAAATGCTCCTTATGTTCCTTCTTACTCTTGGAGTATATCAGTATATCATCAATAAATACGATCACGAAGAGATCCAGATATGGCTTAAAAATCCCGTTCATCAAGCTCATGAAAGCAGCAGGGGCATTCGTAAGACCAAAGGACATTACTACGAATTCGTAATGCCCATACCTGGTTCGAAAAGCAGTCTTTGGCACATCCGTTGCCCGTATCTTCAATTGATGATAACCGGATCTCAAGTCAATCTTAGAGAAGACACAAGCACCTTGTAACTGATCGAACAAATCATCAATGCGAGGAATGGGGTACTTGTTCTTAATAGTTACCTTGTTCAACTGCCGGTAGTCTTTGCACATCCGAAAACTCCCATCCTTCTTCTTCACAAATAACACCGGAGCACCCCAAGGGGATGCACTTGGTCTAATGAAGCCTTTACTTAACAACTCTTGAAGTTGGGCCTTTAACTCCCTTAACTCTGCTGGAGCCATTCTATAAGGGGGTATGGAAATGGGGCGAGTACCCGGCTCCAGATCAATACAAAAGTCGATATCCCTATCCGGTGGCATACCAGGAAGGTCTGCAGGGAACACATTCAGAAACTCACGGACTATCGAAACCGACTCAATTGAAGGTACTTGGGTAGTATCATCCCTGAGGTGTGCCAAGAAGGCTAAGCACCCTTTACTAACCATTCTCTTAGCATGAAGAAAGGAGATGATACGAACTGGAGTGGAAGTGTAGTCACCCTCCCACACTAACGGATCTGTCCCAGGCTTGGCCAACGTTACAGTTTTAGCATTACAATCTAAGATTGCAAAATTTGGAGAAAGCCAAGTCATACCCAGAATTACATCAAAATCAACCATTTCTAAGATAACCAAGTCTACATGAGTATCGCTCCGTACAAAAGTCACCAGACAAGACCTATATACCTTTTCAACTATCACAGACTCACCCACCGGAGTAGAAACACGAATAGGCATGTCAAGCAATTCATAATGTAAA
The DNA here is from genome assembly GCA_032847665.1 of Solanum chilense. Taxonomy (NCBI): domain Eukaryota; kingdom Viridiplantae; phylum Streptophyta; class Magnoliopsida; order Solanales; family Solanaceae; genus Solanum; species Solanum chilense. The sequence continues at coordinate 71,855,215 of CM064963.1, forward strand.
TTAAGACCAGTAGCAAATGAGGAAGATACATATGAAAGTGTGGAGCCAGGATCGAATAATACAGAAGTAATGCAATCACAAACCAAAAGATTACCTGTGATAACAACATTAGATGTCTCCGCTTCAGACCGCCCGGGGAAAGCGTAACAATGGGCCCTATCACCTGTCTGCCCGTTGCCCCTACCATGTTGTGCTGTAGTAGCTCTAGTTTGCCCGTCACCCCGGTCGTTTTGGTGACCACCATTACCTCGGCCACCACATCCTCCAGAATGACGGCCTCTTCCATGACCACCTCTACCTCTGACTATTTGAGGTCTGTAACTCTGTTTTGGACAATACCTCTTAATGTGTACAGTCTCCCCACATCCAGAACACTCTCTGGATTCAAGCATAGGTCTCTGTGAGAATGACGAAGTCTGGGGATAACCTCCAAACTCAGAGAAGTGTTGACCGGTCTGTGGTGGACCCCCAACTACAGTCTGCAGTGAAGACTGAATAGGTCGGGCTGGATAACCTCCTGAACCCTGCCCTCTGGAGTAAGAACAATTAAACTAACCTCCCTTACGAAACCTTTTAGATGTCGATGCCATGGTGAAGTCATCTGGCTTCACTCTCTCCACCTCTATCACGAAGTCTACCACTTCCAGAAAGGATTTTGCTGTAGCCGCTACCTGTATGGATGAAATCCGCAAATCTGACCTCAATCCCTTCACAAAACGGCGAATCCTCTCTTGTGGACTGAAACAAAGCTGGGTGGCATACCTGGATAATGCACGAAACTTAGCCTCATACGCAGTAACCGACATCCTGCCTTACTCTAGGCTCAAGAACTCATCTCTCCTCCTATCCCTCAAGGTCCAGGGGATATACTTCTCCATAAATAAGCTAGAGAATGATGCCCAAGTCATAGGTGGTGCCTGTGCGGGTTGACACTCAACATGTGACCGCCACCACATTTTGGCATTTCCCTGAAACTGATAGGTTACAAACTTAATGCCAAATCGTTCCACTATGCCCATTTTATGTAGTAACTCATAACAATCAACCAGAAAATTGTAGGCATCCTCAGATTCAGCACCCTTGAAGATTGGAGGTTTCAATTTCAAGAACTTACTGAAAAGTTCATGCTGATCACTTGTCATTATGGGCCCTGTAGTCAAACGAGGAAACGTGCCTATTTCCAATAAGGCATCCATGCGGAGAGCCTCAGCAGCGGCCTGTCGTACTTCCGGAACCTGAGGTGCTGGTGCAGAAAACACTGGAGGTGTGTGGCCTTGATCAGATAACCCGCTAAGATAAGCAAGAACCTGATTAATCATCTCTGGGTAGGTTGGGGTGGTAATTCCTCATTCTGCACTTGCTCACTTTCCTCTTCCTCACCCTATCTTACTACTTCCTCAGTCAATGGAGGAGTCACCGCCCTAGTACTAGATGGGCCAGGTGCTTGTCCTCTTCCTCTAGAGGGCATCCTCCCGCGACCTCTACCACGGCCTCTTTCCACTAATCCTCTTCGAGCTACAGCCCAAGTGGCTGGCTCAGTTGCATCTTGTCTTGCCGGTGTTGGTGTTGGCGCCGCTGTTGCTCTAGTTCTAACCATCCGCGAAATAGAGTGAAGATGGTCAGATACCACTTTGTATCACCTAGATACCAATTGAATCCAAGTAATAGCACGAAAGAAAGAAAGAAAGAATGGAATTTTCCTAAAGTCTTATAGCCTCTCAAAGAAAAGTAAAGGCGTCCCCCTACCATTCCTTAAGACTCTTCTAGACTCGTTCTTGTGTGATGAGACCAACGAACCTAGTGCTCTGATACCAAGTTTGTCATGACCCAAAAAAACGAGCCGCGAGTGGCACCCACACTTATCCTACTATGTGAGAGAACCAATCAATCTAAACCCCAACATTTCAAACATAATGAACAAAATACAATGCGGAAGACTTAAAACTCATTAACGAAATCAATTAAATAACTTCTAAAATTTATCAATCATTATCCCCAAAATCTGGAAGTCATCACCACAAGAATATCTATCCTCGAATTACTAAATCTAAGAGTATCTAATAAGCTAAAATAAGTAAAAAGCTAGTGCATGCCGGAATTTCAATGCATCAAGACATGAAGAGGAAGATCCAGTCCAAGCTAGAAGCAATAGCTCACCCTAAAATCTGGCTTGATGAAGACTGGCTAGAGTTGCGGTTGAGTTGAAGACGATGGCACGTTTACTGCACTCCACAATTAACAAAGAAAAACAAATACAAGTAGGGGTCAGTACAAGGCACAAGTACTGAGTAGGTATCATCGGCCAACTCAAAATAGAAAGCAATATATATCAGATAATAACATAAAATCAACTAATATTGTTAATAGGTGACAACAACAATTACCGTAACCCTTGGTCAAAACACCAAGCACATCAATGAGGACTCAAGCCTCCCCATCATACTCATTTGGGAATTAGTTCTTTAAAATTTAGTATATTATCATAATTCAAGATTCATTATCTTTATTCCTCTTGTGTCGGTACGTGACACTCCGCTACTACTACTATCCTGGTGTCGGAACGTGACACTCCGATCCATATACTATCCTGGTGTCGGAACGTGACACCCGATCCATATACTATCCTGGTGTCGGAATGTGACACTCCAATCCATATACTATCCTGGTGTTGGAACGTGACACTCCGATCCATATACTATCCTGGTGTCGGAACGTGACACCCGATCCTCTATTACTATCCTGGTGTCGGAACGTGACACCCGATCCTCTAATCTCATTACTTTAGTTCATCAAGCCTTCTTTTATACCAAGGCATCATCATTAACAAATTAAATTTAGGATTTAAGATTCAATAGCCTCATCATGCTAATTCATCACAATTATATAATCACATCATGCAAGCACAAAATTAAGCATATAGAAGACTTTATAATACTACCCAATACATATCATTCGCTATTAAGAGTTTACTATAAGATAGTATAAACCATAACCTACCTCCACCGAAGAATCGCGATCAAACAAGCTATCTTCCCAAAACCTTTGTCTTCCTTGCGTTCTCTCTTCTTGATCGTTCGTTTCTCCCTCTCCTTGTTCTTTCTATTTTTCTTATTCAAACCCTTTTTCTTTTACCCTAAGTGTCATATAATTAAGTATAAAAGATGATAAAAATAACCCACTATTTATTTCAAGGTTATCTCCTTTAACCCCCAAGTAATTGAATTATTAACATTAATCCACTAACTTAATAATTATAAGCATGAATAGTCCAAAACGCCCCTTAAAAACTTTTAACAGAAATCCGACCCAGCCAGGGTTACGCAACCTGTGACGGTCCGTCATGACTGTGACGGTCCGTCATGACTGTGACGGTCCGTCCTGCAGGTCCTCATAAAGTTCAGAGAGTTAATTCTGTGGAAAGATTTGTGACGGTCCGTTGTGCCCACGACGGTCCGTCCTGCCATTCCGTTACGAAGTTCAGAGAGTCGATCTTAGTACCCAAATTTCAAAATTCTAAGTGTTTTGGAACGAGACCCCCTCGACGGTCCGTCGTGTCCATGACGGTCCGTCGTGGAATCCGTCGACCAAGACAGTTTTTACCATAAATAAACTCTGCTGCTCAAAATGACTAAACATGTCTTCTATATATACACAAATATGGACTTCAAACTTCAGACTTCAGAATGAAAAATAATTTCATCTTTTCCGCCGGGTGCGCATTGGGCCCCATCGCACGTGAAATGATTCCTTCTTTTGCATTATCATCCGTCCTTTGTCTGAATTATTTCTATTCCATTATCTCTTTTTTATTTGTCTTTATTCAAAAAGAAACTTTATCTCTTAATGCCTGTCTATTTTAAAATAAAGTAAAAACGCGTCCCAACAGTTTTTCCACAAATGTGTGGTAGTGAGTAAAGTGGGACTCACATTGTTGACCAAAGAGGCATTCCTCTTTTTGACTACATTATTATATATATTTTTATTTTTATTTATTTATTTATGTGTCTAAGTTGTGTAAAGCAATGGAATCAAAACTCATACCCGAATCATAGTCGTTTGGGTCTTGAGCAAATTGCATAGAGTCTGAAAAACCATCTGAATTATTTGGGCTTAAATCTGAATTTTGTCTTGGGCTTTGTATTGGGCTGGGGTTTATATGTTTGCCTTTGTCTTGTTGTTCTTTAAGTAGTTTTTATACAGTCTTGGTTATGATGGATTCTAAGTCTTTATTTTTTTGTGATTTTTTGGTTTTTTGTCTGATTTTTTGGCTAAAATAAATTGGTAGTTGTTTTCTTGAGGATGAGCTTTCTTCTTTTTCACTTTTTGGCAAAGTGACAGCCATTAACGGATTTGATGAGTCTTTACCGGCTACCGTTTGAACCGAACTAGCTGTATCTTTATCCGATATAGTGGATTTATTTACATTCAGAGGGGAATGTACACCCATCTCATCCATTTTTATTGGGGATGGAAAACCCTGTATATTGATCTGATTGTCTTTTATCTTTAAGTCATTTTCCATTTTTGCCATCCTATCTTTTAGCTGGAGATTTTCTTGAGCTAATAATTCGTTCTTGAGATTTAGTCTCTTGAAAGCTTCGGTCATTAAAGAACAATGATCGCAAAATATAATTTTATCTGTGTCTTTCTGAATATGGTATTGAGGAATTTTGTCTGGATTTTGTTTAAGAGAGGGAGAGATATAGTAGTTTGGGCCTAATACCCCTCTAGCATAATCTAATGCTTCAGTAAAATCATTAGAGCCTTCAAAAAGTGGTTTTGAAAAACCTTTAATAGAATCTAATACTTCTATCCAGGTCTGAAAAATTCCATTTGTTTTACCATTAATAACAACATAATATTTAAATTTGTTTTCTTTATTTTTACTATTAAAATAAAATCCTAAGGCATTTAAAACTGCAAATATATATTTAGTGTCTTTCTTATTATGGGCTATCCATATATTATCTATTAAACATTTCTGTTGTTTATCTATCTGATATATAGGTAAACTTCTAAAAGTTAAATTAGATGATTCATATGCTATTAGATTATGTTGTCCAAATTGTAATCTTTCTACTCTATTATCATCTATTTTATTTAAAGGTCTGAACTGTAAATTAGATAATACTGTCTGTCTGTATATGTCTGAGTAATCTTGGGTTGGAGGTTGAACTCCTTTGCCCTTGTCTTGGAAAGATGGTCTAATTCTGAAAAATTTAAAATTATACTTTGATTAATAATCTACTTAATTGATCTGCAATATTATTATCATTTCCTTTGATATGTTCAAAAATTATAGAATTATAAATTGATATAGTGTCTAAAAAATTTAGCCATCTTCTTCTACTACTTGTTTTATCATTAATTTTTTGATGGAATTTTACTATTGCTTCACAATCAGTTCTTATTAAAATTTCTGATTTATTTAAGATATAAATTCTAAAACTATTTAAACCATATATTACAGCTAAAATTTCTACATCTATGCTAGCTTTATTTCCTTTTTCTTTAAATTTTTCACTTTGATAAGCGCAAATTTTTTCTTCTTGTTTAGAACTATATTTATGTGGTTTTGATTTTAATACTGCTCCCCATCCATCAAAACTTCCATTTGTCTCTATTATTAAATAATCTGATTCTAATGGCATATTAAGATCAAGTATATTTTTTATTTTTTCCTTTATTTTTTGTACTAATTTTATATCTTCAATATTAAAATTTCTTTGTCCCTTATTTCCTGTCTTAGAATATAATGGTCCTGCTATTTTTCCTAAATCTTTAATAAAAGGTCTTGCATAATTAACTATACCTAAAAAATTTTGTAAATCTTTTAAATTATCTAATTTATCTGGCATATCTAAGGCCTTTTGTGCTATATGAGGTTGTAATTTAACCTTCCCTTCTCCTAAAGTGATTCCTAAAAAATTTATATAATTTTTACATAATTCTATCTTCTTTTTACTAATTATTATTCCATTATTAATAAATAACCTAAAAACTGTTTGTAAATGTCCTAAATGTTCTTTTATATTTTTACTGAATACTAAAATATCATCTACATATACTAAAACAAATCTTTTATATTCTCCAAATATTTTATCCATTTTTCTTTGAAATATTGGAGGTGCTGTTTTTAATCCAAATGGCATAACTAGCCATTCAAAATGTCCTTCGGGGCAAGTAAATGCAGTCCATTCTACACTATCTGGATGCATTTTTATTTGCCAATATCCTGACTTACAATCGAATTTACTAAAAATTGTTTTACCTTGAATTCTATTTATTAACTCTGTTTTGTCTGGTAATTTATATCCATCTGTTCTAGTATTATCATTTAATCTTTTGTAATTTATAACCATTCTAGCTTTTCCTCTGACTATTTCATTATGATTTCTTACCATGAAGGCTGCTGATCTATGTTTTGAAGTTGATCTTCTTATTACTCCTAATTCTAATAATTCTTTAATTTGTATTTTAAAGTCTTCTTGATCTTGATTTGTGGATTCTATCGCGGCCGTTTTTATTATATATTCTGGGTTTATTATATCTAGTTTGCATACTATTTGATTATTTTTCCAATGTTTTAAAGGTTTTTCTCCTATTATTTCTATTTGATCTAATATTTTTACTATATTATCAAGATCCTTTTGATTTTTTATTTGTCCTATTTGCTGAATTCCTGTCTTAAAATTATATAATTCTGTCTCCATTTCTATTACAACATAGTTTTTATTAACTATTTCATCTTCTTCATCTATTTCTAGTATATTCTCATATAATGTATTACATTCCTTTTTAATACATTGTATATTATTTTCACAATTGTCACAGTATTTTTCCTTATGTCTTACTTTAGTGTCAATTTTGTTAGTTAAAACTGAAGTATAAGTAGTATTTTTCATAAAAAGTATTCCGTCTCTAGTTATTAAAGTTCCTCCTTTGTTGTGTAGTATAAAGTCTAGTCCTAACACAAAATCTACTCTTATATCCAAATCTCGTACCCATATTTTATCCATTTTATAGGTCGGTTTATAAAATTCTGAACAAGTGTTTAAGAAACTTATTTGAGCTTTATCTATATAATGTCTATATATATTATGTGTTCCATCCATTTGCATAGCTGCAAGTGGTTTTTCTAAGGTTTTTATTAATTCTATAGGTACAATCTTTTTATTTAAAATACTTTTAGTACATCCTGAATCTATTAATGCTAAAGTCTCTATTTCATATTTTCCAATTTGAAGTTTTGCTAGTATTTTAATAGTATTTATATTTTTATCTTCATTACAGATTAAAGTATTCGGTTCTTCATTCATTAATTCTTGATTGTCTAGTTGTAGTTCCTGTTCAATATTTTTTCCTTTTTCTAATCTTATTATTCTTTCTTCTAATTCTTTTACTTTTGCTTCTAATACTAATACTTTTAAATTTATTAAAGGTTCATTTGTATATACCTCTTTCTTTTTCTGAGTTATTATTCCTAATTATGTTTCTATACAATTTATACATCCTTCTATAAAACATTTATTACATTTAGCTCTTTTATATTTACTTGGATACCATTTACACCAATTTATACATCCTTCTATAAAACATTTATTACATTTAGCTCTTTTATATTTACTCTGTATCTTTACCCCTCATAAATGAAGAATCTGTAAAAGAAATAAAATATGTTAAAAAAGATTTAATGCATTTATGATTAATAGTAATAGGAATTGAAGGATTAACTAGAAAAAATTTAGGAACAAAGATATTAATTACCATATATGATAATAGATGGTCAGATATAAAAAAGGCAATCATAGGATTAACAGAAGTAGACATGACTAATAATGGAGGAATTTTCTATATAAGTCCAGACTTTATGATGAATTTAGATGAATTAGGAACTCAAATTAGAATAGGAATACAAACTAAAGGATATGAAGAAATGAATAGTGGAAAAAATTTATTAATGTGTGTAGGATTCTTAGGAAAAATGACAGATAATAGTAATACTAGATTTAAATTACAAATAAAAGATGTAGTAGAAGTAATGGGAAATAAAGGAATAAAATTAATAAAACCTATAAAAATAAATCCTGAAGAATATGCAAGATTAGAATGGAAATTAGGAGATCTTAAAGCAAAAGAAGCCTTAATACCCGATGCTCACTTAATATATACAAATTCTAAAAGAGAACCTTCAATTAGATTTACAGATTATAATTACGAAGCTCAAAAAGACTTAGAAGAAGAAAGTATCATAGAAGAAATGCCTTTAACAGGAATGAATATAGAAATAATACTAGAAGAAGATTATGCAGTAGATTTAGCTATAGAAAAAGCAAAAGATATATGTAAAAATAATAAAAATAGACTATTTACATGTAAAGGATGTAAATTAAAAAACTTAAATTTAGAACAAACAATATCTCATTTTAAAATATGTGAACAAAGAACTGATAACCAAGGATATAGATTAGAAAAAACTTTACAGGATAAGTTAGAAAAAAGTAATAATATAATAACACAAATACAAGACAACGATAGTGAAATATCTGAGTTAGAATCTATACTAAGTCAAAAAGAATTAATGGAAACAGCAAGTTCTAGTAACCCATTCCAAAGAACAAATGAACAGGGGTATACTGCAGACAATAGTACAGGAAATATACCACGAAGGAGAGTATATAGACAAGGAGATACTCCAATAACAGAAGTTAAACCTATGGGAAAAAGAATGTCTATAGAAGAACCAATAATACTCCAAGAAGGAGGAAGTAAAGGAAAAATTGTAAATATAGCAGCACATGATCCACAAAGACGGAATTCAGTAATAGACTTATGGAAAGAAATAGTAGTAGCAGATTTTATAAAAAATTATACAGAAACTGATGCTGAAACCATGTATAAATACTTAGAAACATTCTTAGGAGAATCAACTAAAGCTCTATGGGAAGCTTATAAAGTAGAATTCCCATCAGAATTTCAGTATTTAGTATCATTAGGACCAAATCCTTATAATTTTACAAATAAAATACATACATTGATAACAGGAGAAGATCCAAATAGTGGATTATTAGCTTTACAACGAAATGCAGTAATAAAATTAGAACAATTAAGTATAAGTAATTGGTATTATATAAAGAAATTTTTAAATGATTATTTCTATTATTGTACAATTAGTGGAAATGCTTTTGACCAAGACCTAGGCAAAAAATTATTTAATAAACTACCAGGAGCCTTAGGAAGAGAAATAGAAGAAAGATAGATTAAATGAGAAGGAGTAGCAAAAAACACTCAAGCTAAATTGTCAATAGGACATAGAATACAACATATAATGGAAATATTACAAGAAAAATGTACTAATTTACAAATACAAAAACAATTAAAGCAGAATGAAATGAATTTCTGTAAAGACATAATATATACAACCCAAAATTATGATAAAAGTCAATATAAAAAGAAAAAGTATAATAAATATAACCCACAAAATAATAAGAGATATAATAAAAAAGGATATTTTCTTAGAAAATCTTCAGCCAGAAAACCATATTTAAATAGAGATAGACATGTTAGAAAATATAGAACAGATAGAAATTACAAAAATAAATTAGAGTGTCTTACATGTGGAAGTATAGAACATTTAGCAAATACTTGTCCGAAAAGATATAATGCTAAGACTAGAAACGCTCAATTAGTAGAAGAATTCAATGAAGCATTATTAAATGTAGATGAATATATGTCAGATAATGAAAGTATTTATTCTATAGTAAGTATCGATATAGAAGAAAATAACAAAGAAGAAGACTCTTCTAATTCAGAAGGAGAAGAATTAATTAATGAAATAGGAATAGAAAACTTAAACATAGATGATTTAAAAATTAATTTTATGAATATAGTAGAATGTGAACATAATTTTGAAAAAGATACAGGATTAGATAGTAATCCATGTAATTGGTGTAAATGGTATCCAAGTAAATATAAAAGAGCTAAATGTAATAAATGTTTTATAGAAGGATGTATAAGTTGTATAGAGACACAATTAGGTATAATAACTCAGAAAAAGAAAGAGCTACATACAAATGAATCTTTAATAAATTTAAAAGTATTAGTATTAGAAGCAAAAGTTAAAGAATTAGAAGAAAGAATAGTAAGATTAGAAAAAGGAAAGAATGTTGAACAAGAACTGCAACTAGACAATCAAGAATTAATGAATGAAGAACCCAATACTTTAATATGTAATGAAGATAAAAATATAAATACTATTAAAATATTAGCAAAACTTCAAATTGGAAAATATGAAATAGAGACTTTAGCATTAATAGATTCAGGATGTACCAAAAGTATTTTAAATAAAAAGATTGTACCTTTAGAATTAATAAAAACCTTAGAAAAACCACTTGCAGCTATGCAAATGGATGGGACACATAATATATATAGACATTATATAGATAAAGCTCAAATAAGTTTTTTAAATACTTGTTCACAATTTTATAAACCTACCTATAAAATGGATAAAATATGGGTACGAGATTTAGATATAAGAGTAGATTTTGTGTTAGGACTAGACTTTATACTACACAATAAAGGAGAAACTTTAATAACTAAAGATGGAATACTTTTCATTAAAAATACTACTTATACTTCAGTTTTGACTAATAAAATTGATACTAAAGTAAGACATAAAGAAAAATGTTGTGAAAATTGTGAAGATAATATAGAATGTACTAAAAATAATTGTAATATATTATATGAAAATATACTAGAAATAGAAAAAGAAGACGAAATAATTGATAAAGACTATGTTTTAATAGAAATGGAAACAGAGCTATATAATTTTAAGACAGGAATTCAAAAGAAAGGAGAAATAAAAAATCAGCAAGATCTAGATAATATAGTAAAAATTTTAGATCAAATAGAATTAATTGGAGAAAAGCCTTTAAAATATTGGGAAAATAATCATGAAGTATGTAAGTTAGATATTATAAACCCAGAATATATAATAAAGACAGCCTCTATAGAAGCTACAAATCAGGATCTAGAAAATTTTAGAATACAAATTAAAGAATTATTAGAATTAGGAGTAATAAGAAGATCTACTTCAAAACATAGATCAGCAGCCTTTATGGTAAGGAATCATAGTGAAATAATTAGAGGAAAAGCTAGAATGGTTATAAACTATAAAAGACTAAATGACAATACTAGAACAGATGGATATAAATTACCTGATAAAACAGAATTAATAAATAGAATACAAGGAAAAACAATTTTTAGTATATTCGATTGTAAATCAGGATACTGGCAGATAAAAATGCATCCAGACAGTATAGAATGGACAGCTTTTAACTGCCCTGAAGGACATTTTGAATGACCAGTCATGCCATTTGGGCTAAAAACAGCACCTCCAATTTTCCAAAGAAAAATGGATAAAATATATGGAGAATATAAAAGATTTGTTTTAGTATATGTAGATGATATCCTAGTATTTAGTAAAAATATAAAAGAACACTTAGGGCATTTACAAACAGTTTTTAGATTATTTGTTAATAATGGGATAATAATTAGCAAAAAGAAAATGGAACTATGTAAAAATTATATAAATTTTTTAGGCATTATTTTAGGAGAAGGGAAAGTCAAATTACAACCTCATATAGCTAAAAAAGCTCTAGATATGCCAGACAAATTAAATAATTTAAAGGATTTGCAAAAATTCTTAGGAATAATAAATTATACTAGACCTTTTATTAAAGACTTAGGAAAAATAGCAGGACCTTTATATTCTAAGACTGGAACTAAAGGACAAAGAAACTTCAATATTGAAGATATAAAATTAGTACAAGAAATAAAAGAAAGAATAAAAAATATTCCTGATCTTAATATGCCACTAGAAACAGATTATTTAATAATAGAAACAGATGGAAGCTTTGAAGGTTGGAGTGCAGTATTAAAATCACGACCACATAAATATAGTTCTAAACAGTAAGAAAAAATATGCGCATATCAAAGTGGAAAAATTTAAAGAAAAAGGTAATAAAGCTAGTATAGATGTTGAAATTTTAGCTGTAATATATGGTTTAAATAGTTTTAGAATTTATGTTTTTAATAAACCAGAAATACTAATAAGAACAGATTGTGAAGCCATAGTAAAATTCCATCAAAAAATTAATGATAAAACTAGTAGTAGAAGAAGATGGTTAAATTTTTTAGATACTATATCTATTTATCATTCTATAATCTTTGAGCATATAAAAGGAAATGATAATAATATTGCAGATCAATTAAGTAGATTACTAATCAAAGTTTAAATTTTACAGAATGAGACCTCTACTACCAGATAAAGGTAAAAAGGTTCAACCTTCAACCTCAGGTTTGGCAGACTCTTATAAACAGACAATGCTAGCTAATTTACATTTTAAATCATTAGACAAAATCGATGATGTTAGAATAGAAAGGTTGCAATTTGGACAACAAAATTTAATTGCATATGGGCCGTCCGATTGGACATTTAGACATTTAGCTGACTCTCAATTAGACAAAAAGCAGACATGTCTTATAGACAACATATGGACAGCACATAATAAAAAAGACACTAAATATGTAATTGCAGTCTTAAATGCTTTAGAATATTATTTTACTAATTAAAATAAAGAAAATTGGTTTAAATATTATGTAGTAATTCATGGTAAGACAAATGGTGTTTTTCAAACATGGATAGAAGTTTTAGATTCAATCAGAAATTTTCATAAACCTCTTTTCAAAGGTTTTAATGATTTTACAGAAGCTTTAGACTATTCTAGAGGAATACTAGGACCAAATTATTATATTTCTCCAGCTCTCAGACAAAACCCAGATAAAATTCCACAATACAACATCCAGAAAGACACAGACAAAGTCATATTTTGTGACCATTGCTCATCCATGACCGACGCATTCGAGAGGCTAAACATGAAAAATGAGGCCTTAATGCAAGAAAATGCCAAGCTTTGGGAAAGACTTAACAAAATGGAGAACAAAGGTAAGAATGTAAAAACTCAGACAGATACTCAGGGTTCTCCATCCCAAACAAAAATGGATGAAATGGGTGTGCATTCCCCACTAAATGCTAAGAAATCCACTGTATCGGATGAAGATACAGCTAGTCCGGTTCAAACGGTGGCCGATAGAGACTTCTCAAACCCGTTAATGGCTGTCACTTTGCCAAAAAGTGAAAAAGATGAAGGTTCATCTTCCAGAAGAAGATTACCACTTTCATTCAACCAGATAATTAGACAGAAAAATAAAAAATCCCAAAAAAATAAAGACTTAGAATTCCTGATAACCCAAACTGTAGAAAAACTACTTAAACAAAAATAAGAAAAAGACAAACATATAAACCCAAGCCCAATACAAAGCCCAAGACAAAATTCTACTCCAAGCCCAAATAATTCCGATAATTTTTTAGACTCAATGCAATTTGCCCAAGACCCAAATGATGATGATTTCGGAATGAGTTTTGATTCAATTGCATTGCATAATTTAGACACATAATATATATATATATATATATATATATATATATATATATATATATATATATATATATATATATATATATATATATATATATATATATATATATATATATATATATATATATATATATTATTGTTATAGTCTTAAAAGAGGGATGCCTCTTTTGTCAAAAATGTGAGTCCTACTTTACTCACTACCACACATGTGGAAAAAATGTTGGGACGCGTCTTATTAAGGTAAGAGATAAGATAGACAGATATCAGTTTCCAATATCAGATTCCAAGGACAATAATGTAAGAAGAGGGACATTATTTCACGTGACGATGGGGCCCAGATGTGTACCCGGCTGAGATAATAAGATTCCCTTTTTCATTTGAAATCCGGAGTTTGAAGTCCGAAGACACCTATAAAAGCAGACATTATCAAGACAAGAAGAGATAGAAGGCGAGAAAAAGAAAAGAGAATCACTACAAAAAGCTCTAAAAATCCTCATACCAACCTCTTTATCATAAGTTATCTTTTTAAGATTATAAAAAGGTTTTCAGTTCTTTAGTGCTTTATTTTTAAAGTTTGTTTAAGTAAAGCTTGAAAGCTTTTCGGGTTTCCCGAAAGGGAAACTTCACTCTGTTCTAATAATGTAAGTTTTCATATCTACGTTTCTGTTAAACTTCCCATATATGTAAATTATGTGTGTTTAATTTTTTCTAAGTTTATGTAAATATATGAATATTATCATTAATCTATTTTACCTAGTATATGGTAAGTCTCTTAGCCTCTTAAAAGTATCGATGGATTAACCTGTAAATTCCTAGGACCAGTCAGGTTAAATGTTCTAAGAAAAGAACTGTGAATAACCAATTCCGGGGTGGGGTTAAAGAAGATCACTCTAAAGAACAAAGGCTAAGGGAAAGAGATGAACAGTATTAATAGATTCATGAATGGACAGAGTCCATTAAAAAAAAAGGGAAGTTAGAACTAGAAACTAAAATTATAATTACATAATAGAACAAGAGAGTGAAGGAGTACTGAGTAGGATTGTACAATATTAAAACTAAATATCACTCTTTTATTGAAATATTATCATTTATCAAAATATCACCTTATGTAGTAGAAGTAATGGGAAATAAAGGAATAAAATTAATAAAACCTATAAAAATAAATCCTGAAGAATATGCAGGATTAGAATGGAAATTAGGAGATTTTAAAGCAAAAGAAGCCTTAATACCCGATGCTCACTTAATATATACAAATTCTAAAGGAGAACCTTCAATTAGATTTACAGATTCTTCATTTATGAGGGGTAAAGATACAGAGTTTTTTCCTAATACCGATAATTGTTCCTCTCTATAATGTCTATATAATTGAGATTTTGAATTTGTATTATATAAAACTTTTGGATTTAATAAATTTAATTGATTATGTTGGAAAATTTGTATATCTTTATCTGTATCTATTATTTCGTCTAATTGTTGATTATTTTCTTCTCTTGCCTTTCTATTTAATATTTTTGATATAAAATTATTACTTATTTTATTCTGGGTGTAACTAGGTCCTGGTCTTTTATCTCTTGATCTAGTTGGAAAAATGTCCATTTTTTCGGCTTTTTAACTATTTTTTCTTGTTGAGGAGTAATTTCTATTTTATTTAGCTTTTCTATTAATTTTTCTACTCCAGTTCTGCTTATGTTTTTACCTTCAGATTTTTCTTTTTTATCTATCTTGTTATGTAATTGTAATAAAAGTGATATTATTATATTATTCTGTTGTATAATAATTTGATCTGACTTTGAAGATGGGTTAAATTCTTTATAATCTGATGGAAGAACTATCTTTTTTTCTATTAATCTTATTGCTTCTTTATGTGTTTCTGCTTCTATTAAATCTATCATGAAAGAACTATTTCTTTTATTAATTCTAATTCTGTCTTTAGTTCTTGTACTTTTATGATTAAAATTCTATTAACTTCTTCTTTTAATTTATTATTTAATTTTTTAGTTAACTCTATTCCTTGTTCTTTTAAATAATCTAAATTTTCTTCTATCTTATTGAAAATTTGTTTTTGTCTATTATAGGTTTCTTCTTGTTCGCTTAATATCTGTATGATTTTACAATTATGTTCTTTAATTTAATCACTAAGGTTTATTAATAAATCTATTAAAGTATTATATTGAGGATCTTCTGTGTGTAGACTATGTTCTCCACTATCAAAATTACACTTAATAATGTTTTCTCCTTTTCTCTTAAATCTTTTTTCTAAAGTTATTTGTAAATCTAAATATTCTATATTTTTTAAGGAAGCTATTGTTACTATTTATTTTATCCTAATGTAGTTGGTTTGTAATTTTTTCTAAATTGTTTTATCCTTTTAGTATAATTATAAATACTCGTATTAATACCTTGTAACTCCCACTTTAATCCTTTTATATATTCTTCGTTATTTATATTATGTTCAAAATCTGTTGGTTTGAAAAATTCGTTTTCACAAATATATATATAGGCTTCTAGTTCTTTTTCTTCTTTTTATAGTCTTTGTTTTTCGTTTATATTTCTATATAATATCCAATAATTTAATCTTATATATTTAGCAAAAGGAAGATTTTTCATAAAATAAATTTAATTGAGATTTTTCTAGATATAAGATGTCTTATTAATTTATTTTCTAGTATTTTAGCTAAGAAAAATATATGATCTAATCTATTACTTATTTCTTTTTTAGAGCTTATTGAGATAGTTGTTTTTAAATCTTTTAATAATATATCTGATTCTAAATATAAACATAATAATTCTTTTTTAACTTTTTATATTTTCTAGTATTCTTATATGGTCTTCTTATATATTAACCTACTGAGTTATAATAATAAGGATTATTTTTAATTACTTTTATTCTTTCTATTAATTCTTTTATTTCAAATTCTACCTGACTTAATTCTTCACTAATTTGTTTTTGAGATTGTCTAATAGTTTCTCTAAGTGTCTTTACTGAATTTTTATATGTATAAGTTAAGGATAATCTTAATCCTAAGTAATATAGATGACTCTCTAAAGATTTTTTATATAATTTAACTATTTTTAAATGTTGTCTATTATAAAACAAAGTTCTATAGTAAGCAAAAGTCTTTTTAAAATAATAATCTTTTTTCATATAAGGTCTTTTAGATCTAAGGCTCTGATACCAGAAATAGGCTGATGTTTCAATAAGATGATGTTTCAATAAAATGTGTAGATTGATTTGTTTTAATTCTTTATGTTGTAAAGAAATAGGCTGATGTTTCAATAAGATGATGTTTCAATAAAATGTGTAGATTGATTTGTTTTAATTCTTTATGTTGTAAAATCCTACTCAGTACTCCTTCACTCCCTTGTTCTAAATATGTAATTATCATATTAGTTTCTAGTTTAAACTTCCCTTTTTTTTTATGGACTATGTCCATTCATGAATCTATTAATACTGTTCATCTCTTTCCCTTAGCCTTTGTTCTTAAGAGTGATCTTCTTTAACCCCACCCCGGAATTAGTTATTCACAGTTCTTTTCTTAGAACATTTAACCTGACTCGTCCTAGGAATTTACAGGTTAATCCATCGATACTTGTAAGAGGCTAAGAGACTTGCCATATACTAGGTAAAATAGATTCATGATAATATTCATATATTTACATAAACTTAGCAAAAATTAAACACATAATTTACATATATGGGAAGTTTAACAGAAACGTAGATATGAAAACTTACATTATTAGAACATAGTGAAGTTTCCCTTTCGGGAAACCCGAAAAGCTTCAAAGCTTTACTTAAACAAACTTTAAAAATAAAGAACTAAAGAACTGAAAACTTTTTTACAATCTTAAAAAGATAACTTATGATAAAGAGGTTGGTATGAGGATTTTTAGAGCTTTTTGTAGTGATTCTCTTTTCTTTTTCTCGTCTTCTATCTCTTCTTGTCTTGATAATGTCTGCTTTTATAGGTGTCTTCGGACTCCAAACTCCAAATTTCAAATGAAAAAGGGAATCTTATTATCTCAGCCGGGTACATATCTGGGCCCCATCGTCACGTGAAATAATGTCCCTCTTCTTACATTATTGTCCTTGGAATCTCATATTGGAAACTGATATCTGTCTATTTTATCTCTTACCTGAATAAGATGTTGGATTTTAAAAAGGTGTTAATGGAAAATGAAGAGTTGCGACTTTTATGAAGAGTTGTGACTTTTAAGAAATGTTGCGACTTTTATGAAAAGTTGTGACTTTTATGAAAAGTTTGGACTTTTATGAAAAGTTTTTATGAAAAGTTGTGACTTTTATGAAAAGTTGCGACTTTTATGAAAAGTTGTGACTTTTATGGAAAGTTGTGACTTTTATGAAAGGTGACGACCTTTCTGAAAGATTGTGACTTTTCCAAAGGTTTGTGACCTTTTCGATAAGGCACAATAAGAACCTTTTCGCATTATCCTGTGTTTTCTAAAAATTGAGGGATTTCCTCTCATTTTATATAGAATTTATGGACTTCTTCTTCAACTACTAAATCTAGTATTCTAAGTGTACTTTACTGCCGTTGAGTGGTTCGCGTACACCGGAGTTTTTTGTATCTATACTCTGGTGATTGAGATCATTTTACCCTGGGAGGTCATATTCCAAATCAAACTTCGGATACTAGAGGGGAATAATTTCCTTAAGGGGACACTGTGAATTCAGTGGACTTGATCTTTTCCTATTAAAAAATTTTCAGATTCTGGTACGTGTTTTACAAACTTTAGATTTGTAAGTTAATTTCAGTTCTTCTATTCTTTTGTTCTTCACTGGTTCATTAAACTTTGTAACTTCGTGTTTCTGCAAAGTTTGTTGGAATCAGTAAGATTCTTTAGAGACATATTTACAACAATTCTTCTTAAGAAAAATATTTCGTATATTATTTTTTAAAATCTGTTTCTGATTCTAGTTTCGCTACTAGTTTTAATTTTCTAGTTGTGAAAATGTTCTTAAACTTTGTTTTCTTACAAAGATGTCCAAAGTTTTGTTCTAAGTATGTTTGGAATACAATCTTAAGAAAATTATTATACTATTAGTATTTTTTTTTTTGTATTCTACTGATTGGGAGAATCTGATCATGGAAGTAGAAGTTGAATGCATTACTTCTCCATAATTCGTTGCTTTATTTTAGCAAAGTCGAAGTGAGATTGTAACAAATTTTTTTTATGGTATTCCGTTTAAAGATTACCAGGTAACTTTCTTATTAAATTATCTAAGGAGGAAAATAGTTTCTAAGAGTAATCATCTTTGATTTTTTATTTTTTTTATTATGTGTATCTTTGGAAAAAGATTTGCAAACCATATGTTGTGGAATGAATTTTAATTCGCAGATATTGTTTCTTTTAAAATTCTTTAGTTTGCAAAAATGAGAGATGCATATTTTTGTTTGATAAAATAGTATGTCAAATTGTTATAGTTGGAAGACTATTTGATAAGAAAAACATTTCTATGTGATAAAGAATATGTGTTATTCTGTTTGGAGAAAAAAAAAAGACTTTTGTAGTTTTGTACTCCATGAGAAATGTTAGTGTGTCTGATTTTTGTAGACTTAAAACTTTTGTGGTTTTATACTCTTGATAAATTGGACTCTGCAATTAGTTTGAAGAATATGAAAACTTCACATAATAAGTCAATATTGCACTTTTGATTTTCTATAAACTTCAACGTAACATAGAAATAAATTGTACAATTTTGTTTTGTCCTTATTGTTAATATTTAAAAATACTAAGTGGCATGTCTATTTATGATAGAGAAAAAATACCAGTGACTAAGAATTTGTGATTTTGTGTCTCTATGGAATGAACTTTGATATTGTGTTAACATTGTCAAAGAGAAGTGCAGCACTATAATTCTTTAGTAGAATAATGTTTCCAACATTAAAATATATGGAAAAACTATTTTCAAATACTTGAAAAATATTTTTGAGATCACATTTGAAATGTGGGGGTTATTTTCTTATGATTAGACTTGGTGTCTAATTTAACTTTGGAACAAAAGATATGAAATTCAATGATACTTTTGTATTATGTTAAACCTACAAAATTCTTTGAGTATATTTAGTATTTTGGTTGTTGAGTTTCTCTATTACTAGTATATAGTGTGACTAGTATGAAACATCCAAATTATATATATACTTGTTCAAAATAAGTGTGTTCTTTTATGAAAAAAAATATCACTTAAAATGTTGTGATTTTTCATGAAAATATATGTCTATTATAATAAAAGTATTTGCATAGACATGAATATTGGTGAATAGTCATTTGTTATGTTTTTGTAAAAATAACATTTGAATTATATTGTCTTTATTGAACCCGATGAAACTTTGTTCATGGGCATTTCTATAACAATCATATTGAAAGTTATGGATATGTCTTTCTGAAAAGGACATTTGACTATATAAACAATGTTTGTATCACACAAAATTGTAACAAATAGGAACAAAATATTAGTGAGGAAAAAGCTACTTCGCGAAGAGCTTTTCGAACTCAATATTTTTATTTGTTCTTATTTGCTTGTGTCAATGTTTGTGACATGAACACTTGGGGCATGTCAATTACAAAACCTTATAGAAAAACTGATCAACTTATAAGTTTTGTCTAACTTCGAGTGCAATAAATAAAAATGTCATGTTTTTGTCGAATCTAAGTATGTTGAACATTCTTATAAATCTGTTGAAAGGAATTCGAATCCCTTAGAATTGATTTACACTGACATTTATGATATGAAGTTAACACCATCTCATGGTGGGAAAAAAGTATTTGTTACTTTTATTGCGAATTGCATTAGAAATGACTATGTCTTATTTGCTAAATGGTAAGGATGAAGCAATAGAAATGTCTAGACAATGTAATATCGAAGTTGAAAATCAGTGTGAAAAAATATATAAGAAGTGATAAGAATGGAGAGTATAAATCTCATTGTGCAGAAATATGTTTGGAAAGTGAAATATCAAACTACTGCCATATTCACCTCAATCTAATGAAAAACCGAATGTTGAAAGAAATGATGGATGCATTATTTATAAGTTCGGGTTTACACAAAACTTGTGTGGAGGAACTATCCTTACTGCAAAAGGGATCAACAAAATGTTTTGTCCTTTTAAAAATAAAGCGATTTTGTTTGATCAGAATACAATCTCTTCCATATGAGAAATGGAAAGAAAGGAAATCCAACTTGAAATATTTCAAAGTGTGGGGGTATCTAGTCAAAGTCCAAGATCCTATTCCTAAAAGAATTAAAATAGGACCTATGACTGTGGACTGTAAAATTAGACTTGAGTAGTCTAGAGAAGGGTCTAAAAGGCCTAGGAAATGAAAATGATAATGTACTTAATAAAGAGATTCAGAGGCTTAGTAAAATGTTAAAGTACATTTACTTCCTTCGAATATGATTTTGTAACATTTTATGTGTCTTCTGTAGACTCATCCTTTGGAAAGATGGTGTCAATAAACAATATTGAAAGTTAATTGATATTCTTCAAGAAAATAAACCTTTAGGTTCAAAATGAATCTTTAGAAGGAAAAATAACAGTTGATGGAACTGTTGAAAAATATAAAGCAAGACTTTGTGTTAAAGGCTTTAGAAAAAAAATTAAGATTTTGATCTTGTCGATATATATACTCGTTAGTAATTAGAATTACATCCATTCGGATGCAAAAATTATTACTGTGGTATATGACCTCCAAATTCATCAAATGAATGTGAAAAGAACTTTCTTAAATGTAGAATTGGAGGAAGAAATTTAAATGGAACAACCCGAGGGTTTTGTGGTACCTCGAAAATAAAAGAAAGTATGTGAACTTGTTAAGTCACATTATGGAAGCACCAAAACAATGACATAATTCAACCAAACCATGTCGGCAAATGGATTGAAGAATGATGGAAGTGATAAATGTGTTCACATTAAAATCATAAGGTCATTGTTTGTTTGTATATTGGTGATATATTATTGATCATCAATAGAGACACTAATGACATAAATGCTACTAAACGTATGCTATAAAGCAAGTGGAATGAAAATTATTGGAGTTGCTAATGCGACCTTCGATATAAGAATTCGTAGAACTCCATAATGTTTAGCATTTTCACGGTCTCATTGCATTGAAAAGGTACTTAACTAGTTCAAATATTTGAATGTCAATATTGTCAAGTGTCCAATAAATGTGAGCTTTGCATTTCAAAAGACTGAAAACAAAAGTGACTCACAATTGGATTGTGCTAGATTTTTGGGAAGCATGATGTATATCATATAGTGAGTGTGATCAGATATAGCATTTGCTATTTTAAACTGAGTCCGTTCACAAGTGATCCTAAATAAATCGATTAGATGACAATAAAAAGTTTTGGAGTATTTAAAATAATACTTAAAACTATGTCTTGCATTATAACAATATCCAACAATATTGAAAGATATGGTGATGCAAATTGAATCATCGGAAGAATGAAGTAAAATTCACGAGTGAATATGTATTTACTATTGGTAGAGGAGAAGTCTCTTAGAAATATTTCAAAAAGAGACATGTATCGCTAGCTCTACAATGATCTTTGAGCTAGGTGCTCTAGATAAGGTCGGTGAATAAGTTAAAAGACTCCGGAATTTCTTGATAGATATTCTTTTTTGGCCCAAACCATTGCCATTAGTATGCATACACCTTCACAGTCAAGATGCAATAGGTAGGGCATGGAGCATGGCGTATAACGGAAAGTCTCGTCATATACGACATAGACATGATACTGTTAGAAAACTACTCTCTAGTTGAATTATCAGAATTGACTATGTAAAGTCAAAGGATAATGTGTCGGATCCACTTACAAAAAGGCCTAACTAGAGAGAAAGTTAAAAGATCATCTAAGGGAATGAATTTACGGCTTAGGACAAGTCATCATGGCGGTAACTCTATCTAGCAGACTGGAGATCCCAAGAGCTAGATTCAAGGAGAAAAACAAAGTTGTGAATGACGGTTCAGCATTGTCAATAACTCAATCCATTCTCATGATGAAGACAATGCTCAGGGACAAGGATACAACATTAAGTCTTGTTAATGAGTTAATAAAGCTTAATGGTTTTAATGATTTGCTAAGTTTGGCAGAGTTGACCAAATAGTGTATCTACGCGATAACACGGTTAGAAATCACCTATGTGAGTGTGAAGTGTAAGCCGCTTCAAAGAAGATGATTGTCAAAAGCCCATCTCTCTATACACTCATGAAACCAGGAGGTGTTCATGGCTAAAACGAACACAATCGTAAGAACCATAAATGGTAAAGGGTTAATTGTGTGACATATGGTTGTCTAGGTATACACCAAAGTTCGACGGTTCAAAGATATCGCATCTATCGATTGACCGAGTATATCCGACATATGTTCACTACGAAAAGTCCAAGGGGAAACCTACTTATCCAGATGCACTTAATTCTTGCTTGTAAAGTACACATACTTGTCCGTTTCTTTGTCTTCGAGTCATTCCCCATTCATGCGGGGGATTGTTGGATTTTAAAAAGGTGTGAATGGAAAATGAAGAGTTGCGACTTTTATGAAGATTTGTGATTTTTAAGAAATGTTGCGACTTTTATGAAAAGTTGTGACTTTTATGAAAAGTTGGGAATTTTATGAAAAGTTGGGACTTTTATGAAAAGTTGCGACTTTTATGAAAAGTTGCGACTTTTATGAAAAGTTGTGACTTTTATGGAAAGTTGTAACTTTTATGAAAGGTGACGACCTTTCTGAAAGATTGTGACTTTTCCAAAGGTTTGTGACCTTTTCGATAAGGCACAATAAGAACCTTTTCGCATTATCCTTTGTTTTCTATAAATTGAGGGATTTCATCTCATTTTATATAGAATTTATGGACTTCTTCTTCAACTACTAAATCTAGTATTCTAACTGTACTTTACTGCCGTTGAGTGGTTAGCTGACACCGGAGTTTTTGGTATCTATACTCTGGTGATTGAGATCATTTTACCCTTGGAGGTCATATTCCAAATCAAACCTCGGATACTAGAGGGGAATAATTTCCTTAAGGGGACACTGTGAATTCAGTGGACTTGATATTTTCCTATTAAAAAAATTTCAGATTCTGGTACGTGTTTTACAAACTTTAGATTTGTAAGTTAATTTCAGTTCTTCTATTCTTTTGTTCTTCACTGGTTCATTAAATTTGGTAACTTCGTGTTTCTGCAAAGTTTGTTGGAATCAGTAAGATTCTTTAGAAACATATTTACAACAATTCTTCTAAAGAAAAATATTTCGTATATTGTTTTTTAAAATCTGTTTCTGATTCTAGTTTCGCTACTAGTTTTAATTTTCTAGTTGTGAAAATATTCTTAAACTTTGTTTTCTTACAAAGATGTTCAAAGTTTTGTTCTAAGTATGTTTGGAATACAAGATGAACAACATAAGACGCGTCCCAACAGTTTTTCCACATGTGTGGTAGTGAGTAAAGTGGGACTCACATTTTTTAAAAAAGAGGCATCCCTCTTTTAAGACTATAAC
Source organism: Solanum chilense (assembly GCA_032847665.1). NCBI lineage: Eukaryota > Viridiplantae > Streptophyta > Magnoliopsida > Solanales > Solanaceae > Solanum > Solanum chilense. Next base: position 71,879,233 of record CM064963.1, read on the forward strand.
AATAATATATGTATATATATATATATATATATATATATATATATATATATATATATATATATATATATATATATATATATATATATATATATATATATATATATATATATATATATATTGTGTCTATATTATACAATGCAATTGAATCAAAACTCATTCCGGAATCATCATCATTTGGGTCTTGGGCAAATTCCATTGAGTCTAAAAAATTATCGGAATTATTTGGGCTTGGAGTAGAATCTTGTGTTGGGCTTTGTATTGGGCTTGGGTTTATATGTTTGTCTTTTTCTTGTTTTTGTTTAAGTAGTTTTTCTACAGTTTGGGTTATCAGGAATTCTAAGTCTTTATTTTTTTGGGATTTTTTAATTTTCTGTCTAATTGTCTGGTTGAATGAAAGTGGTAATCTTCTTTTGGAAGATGAACCTTCATCTTTTTCACTTTTTGGCAAAGTGACAGCCATTAACGGGTTTGAGAAGTCTTTACCGGCCACCGTTTGAACCGGACTAGCTGTATCTTCATCCGATACAGTGGATTTCTTAGCATTCAGTGGGGAATGCACACCCATCTCATCCATTTTTGTTTGGGATGGAGAACCCTGAGTATCTGTCTGAGTTTTTACATTCTTACCTTTGTTATCCATTTTGTTAAGTCTTTCCCAAAGCTTGGCATTTTCTTGCATTAAGGCCTCATTTTTCAAGTTTAGCCTCTTGAATGCTTCGGTCATGGATGAGCAATGGTCACAAAATATGACTTTGTCTGTGTCTTTCTGGATGTTGTATTGTGGAATTTTATCTGGGTTTTGTCTGAGAGCTGGAGAAATATAATAATTTGGTCCTAGTATTCCTCTAGCATAGTCTAAAGCTTCTGTAAAATCATTAAAACCTTTGAAAAGAGGTTTATGAAAATTTCTGATTGAATCTAAAACTTCTATCCATGTTTGAAAAACACCATTTGTCTTACCATGAATTACTACATAATATTTAAACCTATTTTCTTTATTTTTATTAGTAAAATAATATCCTAAAGCATTTAAGACTGCAATTACATATTTAGTGTCTTTTTTATTATGTGCTATCCATATGTTGTCTATAAGACATGTCTGCTGTTTGTCTAATTGACAGTCAGCTAAATGTCTAAATGTTCAATCGGACGGCCCATATGCAATTAAATTTTGTTGTCCAAATTGCAACCTTACTATTCTAACATCATCGATTTTGTCTAATGATTTAAAATGTAAATTAGCTAGCATTGTCTGTTTATAAGAGTCTGCCAAACCTGAGGTTGAAGGTTGAACCTTTTTACCTTTGTCTGGTAGTAGAGGTCTCATTCTGTAAAATATAAACTTTGATTAGTAATCTACTTAATTGATCTGCAATATTATTATCATTTCCTTTTATATGCTCAAAGATTATAGAATGATAAATAGATATAGTATCTAAAAAATTTAACCATCTTCTTCTACTACTAGTTTTATCATTAATTTTTTGATGGAATTTTACTATGCCTTCACAATCTGTTCTTATTAGTATTTCTGTTTTATTTAGAACATAAATTCTAAAACTATTTAAACCATATATTACAGCTAAAATTTCAACATCTATACTAGCTTTATTACCTTTTTCTTTAAATTTTCCACTTTAATAGGCGCATATTTTTTCTTGCTGTTTAGAACTATATTTATGTGGTCGTGATTTTAATACTGCACCCCAACCTTCAAAGCTTCCATCTGTTTCTATTATTAAATAATCTGTTTCTAGTGGCATATTAAGATCAGGAATATTTTTTATTCTTTCTTTTATTTCTTGTACTAATTTTATATCTTCAATATTGAAGTTTCTTTGTCCTTTAGTTCCAGTCTTAGAATATAAAGGTCCTGCTATTTTTCCTAAGTCTTTAATAAAAGGTCTAGCATAATTTATTATTCCTAAGAATTTTTGCAAATCCTTTAAATTATTTAATTTGTCTGGTATATCTAGAGCTTTTTTAGCTATATGAGGTTGTAATTTGACTTTACCTTCTCCTAAAATAATTCCTAAAAAATTTATATAGTTTTTACATAGTTTCATTTTCTTTTTGCTAATTATTATCCCATTATTAACAAATAATCTAAAAACTGTTTGTAAATGCCCTAAGTGTTCTTTTATATTTTTACTAAATACTAGGATATCATCTACATATACTAAAACAAATCTTTTATATTCTCCAAATATTTTATCCATTTTTCTTTGGAAAATTGGAGGTGCTGTTTTTAGCCCAAATGGCATGACTAGCCATTCAAAATGTCCTTCAGGGCAGTTAAAAGCTGTCCATTCTATACTGTCTGGATGCATTTTTATCTGCCAGTATCCTGATTTACAATCGAATTTACAAAAAATTGTTTTTCCTTGTATTCTATTTATTAATTATGTTTTATCAGGTAATTTATATCCATCTGTTCTAGTATTGTCATTTAGTCTTTTATAGTTTATAACCATTCTAGCTTTTCCTCTAATTATTTCACTATGATTCCTTACCATAAAGGCTGCTGACCTATGTTTTGAAGTAGATCTTCTTATTACTCCTAATTCTAATAAATCTTTAATTTGTATTCTAAAATCTTCTAGATCCTGATTTGTAGCTTCTATAGAGGCTGTCTTTATTATATATTCTGGGTTTATTATCTAACTTACATACTTCATGATTATTTTCCCAATATTTTAAAGGCTTTTCTCCAATTAATTCTATTTGATCTAAAATTTTTACTATATTATCTAGATCTTGCTGATTTTTTATTTCTCCTATCTTTTGAAATCCTGTCTTAAAATTATATAGCTCTGTTTCCATTTCTATTAAAACATAGTTTTTATCAATTATTTCATCTTCTTTTTCTATTTCTAGTATATTTTCATATAATATATTACAATTATTTTTAGTACATTCTATATTATCTTCACAATTTTCACAACATTTTTCTTTATGTCTTACTTTAGTATCAATTTTATTAGTCAAAATTGAAGTATAAGTAGTATTTTTCATGAAAAGTATTTCATCTTTAGTTATTAAAGTTCCTTCTTTATTGTGTAGTATAAAGTCTAGTCCTAACACAAAATCTACTCTTATATCTAAATCTCGTACCCATATTTTATCCATTTTATAGGTAGGTTTATAAAATTGTGAACAAGTATTTAAAAAACTTATTTGAGCTTTATCTATATAATATCTATATATATTATTTGTCCCATCCATATGCATAGCTGCAAGTGGTTTTTCTAAGGTTTTCATTAATTCTAAAGGTACAATCTTTTTATTTAAAATACTTTTGGTACATCCTGAATCTATTAATGCTAAAGTCTCTATTTCATATTTTCCAATTTGAAGTTTTGCTAATATTTTAATAGTATTTATATTTTTATCTTCATTACATATTAAAGTATTGGGTTCTTCATTCATTAATTCTTGATTGTCTAGTTGCAGTTCTTGTTCAACATTCTTTCCTTTTTCTAATCTTACTATTCTTTCTTCTAATTCTTTAATTTGTATTCCTATTCTAATTTGAGTTCCTAATTCATCTTAATTCATCATAAAGTCTGGACTTATATAAAAAATTCCTTCATTATTAGTCATGTCTAATATGTTAATCCTATGATTGCCTTTTTTATATCTGACCATCTATTATCATATATGGTAATTAATGTCTTTGTTCCTAAATTTTTTCTAGTTAATCCTTTAATTCCTATTACTATTAATCCTAAATGCATTAAATCTTTTTTAACATATTTTATTTCTTTTACAGATTCTTCATTTATGAGGGGTAAAGATACAGAGTTTTTTCTATATATATACATATATATATATATATATATATATACATATATATATATATATATACATATATATATATATATATACATATATACATATATATATATATATATATATATATATATATATATATATATATATATATATATATATATATATATATATATATATATATATATATATATATATATATATATATATATATATATATATACATATATATATATATATATATATATAATAGTCCTTCATTTTGTGGAACTAAAACAACAAACTAGGAAAATAAGAAAACAAACTCCTAATGTGGTGGATACATATATAACAACATACGCGGTAAACACTAAGCAATAAATTGTGTTTGGAGTGCAGTAACAGTAATAAGGTTCTAATATACTTCTCCCCCTTCAAACAAGATGGGTGCAACAACACCTAGCTTTGAAAAATGGCGACCAGAGGAGAACTTCAGAAGTGGCTTAGTGAGAGTGTCAGCCAACTGATCAGAACTAGGAATGTGCTTGAAGATAAGGCGCTTATTGGAAACCTGTTGTCGAACATAGTGAAAGTCAAAAGCTATATGCTTCATGCTGCTGTGCAGATTGTTGTTCTCGCATAAGTAGGTGACACCAAGGTTGTCACAAAATATTATAGGGGGTGTGGGGAGATAAACATGGAGTTCTTTGAGAAGATTTTTTTACCCAAGTGGTCTCCTCAACACCACTAGTAACAGCGGAATACTCTTCTACAGTAGTCAAGCGAGCAATGGTATATTGTTTTTTGTGTTTTTGAAGACCAGCTAATTGGAGTAAGGGAAAGAAAAATCACATAACCTGTTGTGAAACTTTGATCAATGAGGTTGCCAAACAGTAAGCATCAGAAAGTGCTTGGAGCAATACGAAGGCCAGCAGTAGCAGTTCTTTTGAGAATGAGGTGTTCAACAACTTTCCAGAGAGCTTAATATGAAGCATGTATAAATGGAGACAATTTGTTCACTGAGTATGAAACAACTATGAACAAATAGCCTTTCGTGAGACAGGTTAGTTTTACCCTACTGATGACAGTGCCACAATTATAATTCAACCTAGTATGAGAGGAACAATTGCTTAAAATAAAATTTTCTTCACCAAGAAACCATTCAATTATCTCGCCTAATCAGTTTACCATGTTAGCTCTTATACCCTCAAACAAGATCTAAAGTACCCAGAGTAGAGGTTAGCAATAAAAAATGAATTTGATGCGTCAATTCAGAATCAAACATGCGAGTTGGTTCCTCAAGATTCTAATAAGAATGTTGTTGATTGTAATTGAATTTACAGGATCAAAAAGAAAGTTGACGATTCAGTTGACCGGTACAAAATTTGACTCATTGCATAGGGGTTCTCTCAACGTCCAGATCTTGACTATAACTGCACGTTAAGTCCATTTGTATGTCAATCCCACAACCATTTGTGTTTGTCTCTCACTTGCAGTTTGACACGATTGAATGTTACATCAATTGGAAGTCAATAATGCTTTTTTACAAGGCATACTAGAAGAAGAGGTTTTTATGAAACAATCACCAGGATTTGAGGATGCCTCTCATCATTCACATGTTTGTCTTTTGTGTAAGCCTATTTATGGTCTTGAGCAAATGCCTCGCACTTGGTACAACGAACTTACATCCTATCTTTTTTTCTTTCGGATTTCATAAGTCTATTTATTTGCAATAGTTCTGATGGTGTTGTATGTCATTTCATCCATGTAGATGCCATCTTTCTTACATGAACAATTCTTTAGTGGTTCATCAGGTTATATCTTCCTTAGCTACCTATTTTTCCTTTTAAGATCTTTTCCCTTTATAATAGTTTCTTTGGGTTGAGGTTCATCGATATATCAAAGGTCTTCGGCTCTCACAAGCAAAGTATCTTGTAGACCTTCTCCAAGATCTTCTAATGAAAGATTGCAATGGTCTTTCCACTCCTATGAGTTCATCTCAAAGTTTTCTACAAAATGACGTTAGTCCATCTCATTATTCTACTAAATATAGGAAAGTCATTGGTAAATTGCAACATTTGTCTTTTTGTAGGCCTGATGTTTCTTATCCTGTGAACAATTTGTCTCAATTTACACATGCTCCCTTTGAAGCTCACTGGAATGTTGTATAACTTTTCCTTACCTATCTCATAATCACTGCTACTTCGGAAGCGGCTTAACAACATTTCAGTGAGCTTCAGATGGAGCATGCATAAATTGAGACAATTTGTTCACTCTGTAGAAAACATTAGGCCAACTAAAAGACAAATATTGCAATTTACCAATGAACTTCCTGTATTCGGTATCATCATGAGATTGAGTAAGATCATTGCAATCTTGCATCAGAAGATCTTGCAGAAGGTCTAAAAGATACTTTGCTTGTGAGAGACAAAGACCATTTCCATCTCGATGAACCTCAACACCAAGAAACTATAATAAAGGGGAAAGATCTTTAAAGGAAAAACAGGAAGCTAAGAAAGAGTTAAGCTAATGAACCACTGAAGAATTGTTTCCTGTAAGAACGACATCCTCTACGTTGACCAAAAGATATACAACACCATTAGAACCATAGCAAATACATAGAGACGGATCCGAGTGAGATTTAAGAAATCCCAAAGAAAAAAGATAGGATATCAGTTAATTATACAAAGCGTGTGGCGCTTGCTTGAGACCATAAATATCCCTTCACAAACGACAAACATGTGAAGGATGAGAGACATCCATAAATCCTAGTGATTTTTTCATAAAAACTTCTTATTCAAGTGTACCTTGTAAAAAGGCATTATTGACATCCAATTGATGTAACATCCAATTGTGTCAAACTTTAAGTGAGAGATTCACCAACGAATGGTGGTGGTCTTGACATACAACTTGACTAAAAGTACAGTGATAATCAAGACCTTGACGTTGAGTGAACCCTTTTGCAATCAACCGAGCTTTATTCCAGTCAACTGAACCGTCAACTTTCTTTTTGATCTTGTAAATCCACTTACAATCAGCAAAATTCTTATTAGACTCCTGAGGAAGCAACTCTAATATTTTATTCGGAATGGACGCATCAAATTCATCTTTCATCTCTAACCTCCACTTTGGTTTGTTTAGAGCTTGTTTAAAGGTATAAGGGGTAACATGGTAAGGTAAGTCGACAATATAATTGAATGATTTCTTGGGGCAGATAATATTATATCAATTAACTGTTCCTCTCTTTCTAGGTTGAATTATTATTGCGACACTGTCATTAGTAGGGTAAAACTAACTTGTCTCACTACAGTCTATTTGTTCACTGATGTTACTTATTCAATGAACAAACTGTCTCCATTTATGCATGCTCCATCTGAATCTCACTTTGAAGTTTGCTAAATGCCTCATTCACTATCTCAAAAGCACTACTACTTACGGCCTTCGAATTTCTCCAAGCCCCAGTCTTAAACTCTTGGTGTTTTCTGATGCTTACTGGGCTGGCACCTAACTGATCGAAGTTCCACAACAGGTTATGCAATTTTTCTTGCTGATACTCCAATTATATGGTCATCAAAATAACAATGTACCATTGTTCTCTAGTGTACTAAAGTAAAGTATTTCGTTGTTTCTAGTGTTGATGATGAGACCACTTAGGTGAAGAATCTTCTCATAGAACTCCATATCATCTCCCCACACCCCTACAATATTTTGTGACAACTTTGGTTTCACCTACATATGCGAGAACAACAATCTTCACAACAACAATCTTCACATCTTCATAAAGCATATAGTTGTTGACATTAACTACGTTCGTCAACAAGGTACCAATAATCGCCTTATCTTCAAGCACATTCCTAGTTTTTATCACTAGGCTGACACTCTTATTAAGCCGCTTTAGAAGAGCTCCTTCCATCGTAATTTGTCGAAGTTTGGTGTTGTTGCACCCATCTAGATTTAGGGGTGGTGGTGTTAGAACGTTATTAATGTTATTTTACTCCACACACATTCTTATACTGCATAGGTTGTTAGATATGTATCTACCACTTTAGAAGTTTGTTTTCTTATCTTCCTAGTTTGTTGGTTTAGTTCCACGAAAGGAAGGACGTTCTATATATATATATATATATATATATATATATATATATATATACATAGAACGTCCTTCCTTTCGTGGAACTAAACCAACAAACTAGGAAGATAAGAAAACAAACTTCTAAAGTGGTAGATACATATATATATATATATATATATATATATATATATATATATATATATATATATATATATATATATATATATATATATATATATATATATATATATATATATATATATATATATATATATATTATAAACATATCCTTTGATTGATCTTTCTCAATTACTTATAAAGAGATTTATAGTTTCAAATACCTTACTTTGAAAAGTCAATTCCTCCTATTTTTAATTCATCATGATATCATTTTTGCGATTGGCAGAGTCCAAAACCATTATTGTAACGGTAAATATATACCTATATGTAGGAAACACACTAATATAAGATCAAAGTTGACAAGTGGTACCATTAATTTTGATTACGTCAAATCCCGTAATAATTTTACAGATCCTTTACTAAGGCAATAACTAGAGAAATGTTTTTGAGCACATCGAGGGGGATTGAATTGAAGACTACAAATCCTTCAGTCATATATGAGGAAACGTAACATTGTGACTAAAGAACCTCTAACCAGGTTCAAAGGGAAAAATTAATCATGTGATGACTTGTTTTGAAAATGCACTATCATTTTATTCCCTCCCTATGATATGAGTGTATTGTTTTGTTTTGTTTATGAAGGTTTAGTTGATAAAACTCTTAATGAATATATGTAGCCCGTATGCAGGAGTGTAAAACTTACAGGATCACTCTCGACAGATTTCACTTATTTGAGTGTGGAAGTAGGCCGCTTCCAATGAGAATTGGGCTTATTCTCAAAAGCACTCATGAAACTTGGATAAAAGATGACCATAATGTACTCGGTTTAAAGCTCCTGTCAACACCTTGATTATTATGTGTGAGGAATGATATTTTACTTTCCTTAAGAAGTCATAATTCAAGTCTGAGACAACTACGGCTCTAGAGTAAAAGTTACTGTTTCTCTAAGTGGAGGTTCAATGTATCGCACACCTTCATTATGCATAGTAGTCTTCCTTTAGATGATAAGCTTTATTGATTAGTATTAAAATCAGTGAGGGATTTTTAGTTATTGAGAATTTTAATATTATTTTTTATATTAAATTTTCTCATTATTTTGGTATCTTAATGTTTCCTGATTACTCCTGCATTTTTCCATTGACTTTGTTGTCATATATGTTACTAGAAGCGTTCTTTTTAACGTTCCAAACTGTGGCAACATGTTAATCAACCATTGATAGCATTAGTTACCTCTCTCTTTATCTCATTCTTTATTTCTCCATTTTCTTTTTAACTTATGTATCATATTGTAACAACCCTAAAAATTTATATGCTAAGTAATGCTTAACGTGTCTAGAATGTCTACGATTAGACCGGGTTCACACGGATTGAGGCACGTAGAACCAGACCTCTGAACCCTTGCGATAGCAAAGCCAACTAAATTGTGGAGTTAGTTGATCTAGGAAGGGTTTGGTCCAACCATGTAGAAAATATGAAGATTTACTCTGATGAGTCTTTACCGGACTTAAAAAGGGGAAATCTTTTGTTTTAAGTGTCTAGGGGTAATGTTCTTTTTCCAAGCTAAGGGTAGTATTGTAATTACCCTAAATATGTAATTAATTATTTAATTAATAAGGGTGAGGGGCATTTTGGGTAGAGAGGGCAAAAATTGCCCTTTTAGCAAAATTTTGCTCTACCCGGTTCGAACCTAGGTAGGAGCAATGATTTAGTTTATTTTATTTAAATTGGTAGATTAATTTAATAAATTAATATATTATGACTAACTTTAAAAAAAAGGGGAAATTCAGATTTTATTTATTAATTTTTAATTATTACTTATTAATTAATTTGACTAAGTCTTGCCAACAAGTCCTAGTTCAAAGGGGACACTACCTCACACTTCTCTCTTTCACGCCTATCTATCTATCTCTAACGTCTTCCTCACTCTCAACTTAACATTGCTATCTACTTAACAAAATAGAAAACAAAACAAAAGTTCTTCACACTTGAAGAACTTACAAAAATACAGAGGAACATGCTAATCTATGAAATGAAAAGTTAACGAAATTTGTAGTCGTGTAAAGTGTGAGATTTTTTGGTGGACGTGAATTGGTGCTGGGTTTCGGGCATAAAGTTCAAGTGTTGAACAACGTTGAAATCAGGTATCGGTTTCTCTCCTAGACACCTTTCTCCAAGAGAATTTTGTTTCCCATGAATTCATCGAATCTTTAAACTAGGGTTATTCCGTTCTTGTCGAACTCCTTGTCCCTGTATCCCTTTGATCTCAAAATAACATAGGTTAGAGATCATGTTGTTGGTATGTTTGATGGTAGTTTAAGTATGAAATTTTATTTTCATGATAATGTGTTCATGATTATGTGTTTAGAATTGTAAGCATGTTAAGTAATGTCAACCTAAAGTATGTGAAAAATGATATGTTTTTATGATTGAATTTTATGTGTGAATGTTTGGGTAAATCATGAGGCGTAAAACTGGTGTAATGTTGCTGAATGTAATGGTAATTCTTGGTTGAATATAATCCTTAAAATATTAGACTTAAAGATGCACCAAATGATCCACGAAATGCCTTAAGAATTAACGTATTAATGATTATAAAAAGAAGCTGTAAATAGTGAAAAATTTTCCAGCATTTGGTAGGTTGGGTTCGGCCAAACAAAATGGTACAAAATACAATGAAAAATGAACGTATAATAAGTGAGATCTTTAAGGATTGAACCCATGACTTCATTACATGAAAGGTTGCAAAAAAGTCAATGAAAGATTAAGAAAAAAATAGATTGGAAGAGACTAAATTTCTAGCCTAATTGAAATTGTAGTCTCGGCCAACTTTTAAAAATGAGCTTTGTTTAAAAAAATTTAACAATGAGGTCATAGGGTATTGAACGTATCACCTCACTTGATGAAAATTTCATAAAACTTTCATGAGAAAAATGCAAGGAAAAATAGATTTGGTGAGTAGGGATTGAACCCACAACCTCTTGAATAGATGACAGAGTTAGGAGAAAAATAAAGGATAAAATAAATGTGGAGAGTGGGGATTGAACCCACAACCTGTTGGATAGGTGAGAAAGTTAAGAGATAAATTAAAAGAAAAATAATTATCTTGTGGGGAATTGAACCCACAACCTCCTTGACTTAAAAAAAAAGGAGAGGAGAGATAGAAAGGAAATATTATGTGGTTGATGGGGATCAAACAAGCGTCCATCAAATATGAAAAATGCAATTATCAAGTTTAAAATAAGATTAAGTGTTGTCCGAAAAATTCAAAATCGGTTTCCCTTTCTCAATTTGATATTGACATATAAGTCATACTTAAGTAATATTTAATGAATGCTTCCTATACAGATCGAAATCAATATCTTGGCATATCTACAAGATGCATAAGTCTTGTACCACATAATCTTAGGTAAACATGAATCACTTAGACAAACTATGAATGAAGCCTTATAGCTTGTATGTGTGGACTCATATGTCTAGCATACTGTTAAAATGTAAGTGAACCTAAGATGTATGTGATGAAATGGTGTAACCCTAGAAGAGTTAAGTAAGAGTTTAAAAAACACTAAGTGGCCAAGTGTATAGGCATATGCTGAAATGAGCATTCACGTAAAAGGGTGAGTATTTATGAAAGAAAATGTGCTAAAGTTAATGAATAAAGTGACAGTATGATAGGAGGCTAATGTGAAATATGAGAGCAATGTCAAATGAGCCTAAGTAAATGTTACCAAAACGTACTCACCTTTGAGAGTGTAATGTTAATGAAGAGACCAGTCTCTATGAACACCCTAATGAATGTATTGAATCTAAGGCATACTTAATACTAATGATAAGATGAGAAATCATCTAATGAGCTATGACGTCATCATGCTAGAAGTCAACTTCCATGATGTACGAGTTGAATGTAATGAAACTTTATACTGAGCACCGATAGGTGCTATTAGCGGTGATGCCTTTCTTCTGGAATGGAGGAGGTTCACGAAACTCTCATGAGATGAGACTGTCTGGCATGCCGAGTATAGGTCTTCGTATATCTCCTAGTCTTTGAACCTATACTGCCAATATAGGGATCTTTCAGGGTTAGATTCCCTATATACGCTAGTATGTTTAGGTTCACTTTGGCCGGCGATTCCACCTCTTTTCATTGTGGGGATTACACACTGTATTTCATAATGCTCACATAATCTATGTCGGTTAAGGTTAAAGTTCCAGAAGAAAGAATAAGGCCAGCCTTAACGAATGCACATCACCAAACCAATGGTGTTAGGATAGGATAATCAAGATGTGAACTAGACTCAAGTAATGACACTTGGTTATTCTTTGTCATTGCAGAGCAAACGCGATGGCAGTCTTAAACTACATCCTAGGTATGACTAGTGATTTCACTAGTATATGAATGAATGAAAATGAAGTACGTATGAATGAATGAAGAAGACTCTGTTTTTGCTAAAAAAGGCTCCCTAGTTGAGGTCTCATATGTTTATCCCTCTTTATGGGAAGTCCTAATGTCAAGTCCATGATTCCAAGGTCTCATGTCATATGAAAGAATGATGTGAATTACATGATATGTTACGTGTTGTTTGCAAAATGATAAGTATGATGATGCATGTTACTCATATGGAATGACTTTCCTAATCTGAAATTGGCAAGTCCAGTGACTTGACTTTCCATAATTCATATCATTAGGAAAGAGGTCTTCTTAATCATGCATGTCCTTGGTGTGTTTTTGAAGATACCCATACTTAGTACAAGTGTGTACTAATCGTATTCAACTATAGTTTTAGGTGCAGGCATAGGTGGACGTTAGAGCATATAGTACGACATTGCAGTTATCTAGACGTGGAGCATTCATCCAAATTTGGTAGTCCCTTATGCTTTCTAGGACGCTTGCCCATTATATTCTAACTTGGATATAAGTTTGAGGTAGTTGAGTATGTCCACTAGCGTTTCTTTCTCGTCTTATTTCAGACATTATATTGGTGCCATTTTGGTGAGTATACACTTAATGCAGTATGGAGCTATATCTTTCATTTGATGATCTTAATATTAGATGGTTGATTGCTAACATTTATGAGTTTAAGTAGAATGTTTTGAATGATGTTAAGTAACAATGATGTATGTAGGCTTGTCAGCGACGCCTGTCTCATATGGGGTCTAGACTTTGGTCATGACAAATTTGGTATCTGAGCACTAGGTTAAATTCCGAGGATAATAAGTTCACATCAACAACATTGAGTAGTTTCTAAATCACGGTAGTGAAGTTCACCACTATCTTGAATTAGAGACTGCATGATACATAGGAAAAATTCCCTTCTTATAATCTTATCGTGCCTTTTCTTAATGTTTTAATTCTTGGTGTTATGAGCGCGTATAACATCAATCCTTACTAACGTTGGTCAAAGGAGAGGAGGAGCAACTGCTGGGGATAACCAAGTTCCACCCCAGGCTCCAGTTGAAGGAGTGTTCATGCCAGTTAACCCAACAGGGTTGACTGATGCGGAGCTGTGGACTGCTCTGGCTCATATAGCTCAGGCCATCACCATGCAGGCCCATGATATGATGTCCCAGGCAAACAGACAGAATGTTCAAAGGGAGGAACCATTGGTACGTAGCATGGTAGACAGGCTACGAGATTTCACGAGGATGAATACTCCTATTTTCACAGGGTCCAAGACTTCACAGGATCCCTAGGAGTTTATATACGAGGTGCATAAGATTTTGGTGGCCATGGGGGACACAAATACGGAGAAGTCTGAGGTGTCTTCCTATCAGCTCAAGGATGTTGCACAGACTTGGTGCAAGATGTGGCAGAATAGTCGAGTGTTAAGCGGAGTTCTGGTAACTTGGGAGCATTTTAAGACAGCCTTCCTTGAAAGATTCTTCCCCAGGGAGATGAGAGAGGCCAAGGTTGAGGAATTTATCAACCTTAAGCAGGGATCTATGACAATTAGGGAGTATTCCCTGAAGTTTTTAAAACTGTCCAGGTATGCCACTTCCCTTGTGTCTAACAACGGGGACGAGATGAGCGGGTTCATCACAGTAATCACCGGATATTTGGAGGAGGAGTGTTGGGCTGCGATGCTCCACGATTACATGGACCTCTACAGGCTGATGGTGCATGTCCAGTAGGTCGATGACATCCGTAAGAAGAGGGGCGTTCGTGATGATAGAAAGTCTAAGCCTTCTGTCAGGCATGTCTTAGCAATGGTGGCAACAGGAATACCTTCGGCGACCGTGAGCAGCCCAGATTCAAAAAGGGCCATCAGATCTCAGGGAACTCTAACTTGAAGACGAGTTCAACACCTAAAGAATGGAGACCCGAGCACAAGAAGGGAAATGAAGGTTATATATAGCACCCAGATTGGTGTGTCCCAAGTGTGGACGTGATAACAGTGGAGAGTGCAGACAAGGCACTAATGCTTGCTTCGGTTGCAAAAAGAACGAGCACATTGTCAAGGACTAACCATAGAGCAGCGGTCAGGTTGGAGGTAATGCTCAGCTTACACCTAATCCACAGGGTGTAACAGCAGCCGAGCCTCCTAAGAGGAAAAGGTTTATGCCCTGAAGGGCATGGAGGAGCATGAAAACTCCGGTGATGTGGTCACATATATGATGCAAGTAATCTCAGCTTCTGTTTCTGCGTTACTTTATCCATGGTCTACGCTTTCCTTTGTAACTCCTTGTCTTGCTCTCACCCTTCAAATATTGCCTCAAGTTTTGCATGATCCTATAGTGGTTGGTACACCTTTAGGAAAAAATGTAAGAACTGATAGAATATACAAGTATTTCCCAATAGTTGTATGTGGTAAGACAATGTGCAGAATTGATTGAGTTACAGTGCATGTTTTTGATGTTATGTAATGACTGACATTGTGCTAGATAGCTAGTAGTGTAATTCGGCGATGAATGATCCTAAGGGGGGGGATAATGTAACAACCCTAAAAATGGATATGCTAAGTAATGCTTAATGCGTCTAGAATGCCTACGATTATATCGGTTTCATATGGATTGGTTCGTGTAGAACCAGACCTATGAATCCTTGCGACAGCCAGACCAACTAACTTGGGGAGTTAGTTGAGCTAGTAAAGGTTGGTTCCAGCCATGTAGGGTTCCCAAATATGAAGACTTACTCGGATGAGTCTTAACCGGACATAAAAATGGAAATCTTAAGTTTGGAGCGTCTAGGGATAATATAGTCTTTTTCCAGGCTAAGGGTAGTATCATATTTATCCTAAATATGTAATTAATTGTTAAATTATTAAGTTGGAGGGTCATTTTGGTTAGAGAGGGCAGAAATTGCCTTTTTAGCAAAATCTTGCTCCACCCGGGTTAGAAC
The DNA here is from genome assembly GCA_032847665.1 of Solanum chilense. NCBI lineage: Eukaryota > Viridiplantae > Streptophyta > Magnoliopsida > Solanales > Solanaceae > Solanum > Solanum chilense. The sequence goes on from CM064963.1 coordinate 71,894,529, forward strand.
CTAGGTGGGAGCAATGATTCAATTTGGTTTATTTAAATTGGTAGACTAATTTAATAAATTTATAATTAATGGATTATTTAAAAAAAGGGAAAATCAGATTTTATTTATTAATTATTAATTATCAATTAATTTGACTAAGTCTTGCCAACAAGTCCTATTTCTAAGGGGACACTACCTCACACTTCTCTCTTTCATGCCTATCTATCTATCTCTCACTTCTGCCTCTCTCTCAACTTCACGTTTTTTCTCTTTTTTGCAGAACATAAAACAAAACAAAAGGTCTTCACACATCAGGAAATTAAAAAAATACAAACGAACAAGATAATCCAAGAAACTAAAAGTTAACAAAATTTCTAGTCGGGTAAGGTGTGAGATTTATTGCTGGACGTAATTGGTGCTATGTTTTGGGAAGCAAGTTCAACTGTTGAACAATATTAAAATCAAGTATTGGTTTATCTCCTGAACTCCTTTATCCAAGATAATTTTCTTTCCCATGAATTCAGTAAATCTTGAAACTTGGGTTTTTCCCGTTCTTATCGAACTCCTTGTCCCTAGTATCCCTTTGATCTCAATGTGAAATAGGTTAGAGATCATGTTGTTGGTATGTTTTCTAGTATTCTAAGTATGAAGTGTGATTTCATAATAATATGTTCATGATTATGTGTTTGGAATTGTAAGCATGTTAAGTTATGTCAACCGAAAGTAAGTGAAAAATGATATGTTTTTATGGTTGAATTTTATGTGTGACTATTTGTGTAAATCATGAGTTGTAAAAGTGGTTTGATGTTGCTGGATTTAATGGTAATTCTTGGCTAAATATAATAATAAAAAGATTACACCTAAAGATGCACCAAATGATCCACGAAATTCCTTAAGAATTGAAATATGAATGATGATAAAGAGAAGCTTAAAATAGTGAACAAATTTCAAGCATTTGGTAGGTTGGGTTCGGCCAAACAAAAATGGAACAAAATGGAATGAAAAATGAATGTAAAATAAGTGAGATCACTAAGGATTGAACCCACGACATCATTACATGAAAGATACCAAAAAATCAACAAAAGAATAAGACAAAAATGGATTGGAATAGACTAAATTTCCAGCCTGCTGGAAATTGTAGTATCGGCCAACTGTTAAAAAAATGAGCTTCGTACAAAAAGATTTTAAAATGTGAGGTCACTGCAGATTGAACCCATGACCTTACTAAATCAAAATTTCATAAAAATTTCGTGAGAGAACTACAAGGAAAAATAGATTTTGTGAGTGGGGATTGAACCCAAAACCTCTTGAAAGGAAGAGAGAGTCAGGTGTAAAATAAAGGAGAAAATAAATGTGGAGAGTGCGGATTGAACCCACAACCTCTTGGATAGATGAGAAAGTTAAGAGATAAATTAAAAGAATAATAATGAGCTTGTGGGGAATGGAACCCACAACCTCCTTGACTTAAACAAAAAAGAGGAGGAGAAAAAGAAAGGAAATATTATGGGGTTGATGGAGATCGAACTAGGGTCCCCCAAATCTGAAAAATGCAATTATCAAATTTAAAATAAGATTTAGTATTTTCCAAGGGATTCGAAATCAGGTTCCCTTGCCCAATTCCGTATTGACACATAATTCATACGTATGTAAATATTTAATAAATGTTGCCTTTAAAGATCAAAATCAATATCTTGGCATATCTAGAAGATGAATAAGTCTTGTACCACATAATCTTGGTTAAACATGAATCACTTAGAGAAAATATGAATGAAGCCTTATGGCTTGTATGTGTGGATTCATAAGTCTACCATACGTTTAAAATGTAAGCGAACCTAAGATGTATGTAATTAAATGATGTAACCCTAGAAGGGTTAAATAAGAGTTTGAAACACACTAAATGACCAAGTGCATTGGCAAATGATGAAATGAACATTGACGTAAAGGGGTGAGTAATTATGCAAGTCAAATGTGCTAAAGTTAATGAATGAGGTGACAATATTATAACAGGCTAATGTGAAAGATGAGAGCAATATCTAATGAGCCTAAGTAAAGTTACTAAAACGTACTCACCTATGAGAGTGTAAAGTTAATGAAGAGACCAGTCTCTATGAACACTTTACTGAAAGTATTGAAGCTAATTCATACTTAATACTAATGATAAGATGAGAAATCGTCTAAAAAGATATGATTTCCTCATGCTAGAAGCCAACTTCCATGATGTATGAGTTGAATATAATGGAACTTTACACTGAGCACCGATAGGCTAGCCATGAGAGGTGATGCTTTCCTTCGGGAAGGCGGATGTTCACGTAAGACTAATGAGCGAGACTATCTATCTTGTCGGGTATGGGTCTCCTTATATCTCCTAGTCTTTGAACTTATATTGCCAATGTAGGGATCTAGCAGGTTTCGATTCCCTAGACACGCTAGCATGTTTTGGTTCACTTTGGCTTATTATTCCATCTCTTTTCGACGTAGGGATGGATTACACACTGCATTTTATAATGCTCACATGATCTATGTCGGTTAAGGCTAATGTTTCCCAAGAAATAAATAGGCCAACCTCAATGAATGCACATAATGGAATGAAGGATACAAAAGGTGTTAGGACAGGATAATCAAGAGATGAGTTAGACCCAAGTAATGACACTAGGTTATTCTTGGTCATTGCAAATCAAACCCGATGACAGTATTAAACTACATCCTAGGTATTACTAGTGATTGCAATAGTATGTGAAGGAATGAAAATGATGTACGTATGAATGAATGAAGCAGACTCTGTGCTTTCAAAAGAATGCTCCCTAGTTGATGTCCCATATGTTCAGCCCTCATTTTGGGAAGTTCTAATGTCAAGTCCATGATTCCAAGGTCTCATGTCATATGAAAGAATGATTTGAACTACATGATATGTGATGTGTTGTTTGCAAAATGATAAGTATGATGATGCATGTTAATCTCATGGCATGACTTCCTTAATCTTAAATTGGTAAGTCCACTGACTTGACTTTTCATAATTCATATCGATAGGAAAGAGATCTCCTTAATCATGCATGTCCTTGGTGTGTGCTTGCATATACCCATAATCAGTACAAGTGTGTACTAATACCATACAACTCTACGTTTAGGTTCAGGCACAGGTGGACATTAAAGCTTATAGTACGATGTTGCAGTTATCCGGACGTGGATCATTCATATGGATTTGGTAGACCCTCATTCTTTAGAGGCTACTTTCCTTTATATTTTAGCGTAGATATAGGTTTTAGTTATTAGAATATGTTCCACTAGCGTTTCTTTCTCATTTTATTCCAGCATTGTATTGGTGCCATTTTGGCAAGTATACAGTTAATGCAGTATGAAACTATTTCTTTCATTTGATGATCTTAATATTATATGGTTGATTGTGAATGTGTATGAGTTTAATTAGAATGTCTTAAATGAATATTAAGCAATGATGACGTATGTAGGCTTGTATGCGACCTCTGAGACGTCAACGACGCCGGTCTCATTTGGGGTCTAGACTCCGGTCGTGACACATATGAAATTCCTATGACCATTTATCTCAACTATTTACCACTCAATTATCTTCATATTAATTCCTAGGAAGACTTTTAGTATAAGTAGTGGTTGCCTTTATTTTGTTTGTAACACACAATATACAAGAAAATATAGAGTTAAAGAGTTAGTCTAAAAGAGTGTTCTTATCAGTTGAAAAAAGGTGTTCTTTTTGTGAAGCTTTGGACTCAAATGTTTTCCCGAGTTGTTGAGTTATACTTTAGGTAAGACTGTTGTATCCTAGAGGGGAAAAGTTAAGAAGTACTACAAGAGGACCGGTGAAAAAGATTTGTTGCAGTGGACTTGAATATTTTTAAGGATTTAGATGTCCGTGCTTCGGCCTGAAGAGATTTGTTTTTTTTTTTTTATTGTAATCTTGAAATTCTGATTTCTTGTAATTTTTCAGTAACCTTATCTTATTCCTTGAAAATATGAGAGGATGAATACATTAGTTTCTATGTTGAATGTCACAAATCTACTCATCTTATAAGATAAATATGATTCCAACTTTCTGTCAAATTGTTTTTCACTGCTCTATAAGCTAACTAAGTACTCTATACTTACAATAACTGATGAAGTGAGATTATATCTTAATTTCATTTGTGATTACATGTCTACAACTATTAATGGTGTTATCAAACACTTTCATAAATTGAACCAAAGGTTGCTTTTTCATACTATTGAAAGTCTGCAAAACTCCACTTTTTCTGGCGTTATCCTACAATCATCACACTAGGGAGTATGTTGCAGAGACATTACACTACAAAATCCTATATATCTTGAGGAAATGAGGAATAGGGTGAACGTAATTTGAGTGTTTATGCTAATTTTAAGAATTATTATGCTACGAAATCATGTGTACTGATTAATGCCTCCTAGTAGTATAAGATTTAAGATTTAATTTCAATTTATTTGAGAAAAGGACATATTGTTGATCTCAGCTAGTTTTAAGAATTCCCTGTCATAGGGTAGAAGGGTAAGTTAAAGAAATTTGTGTCGTTTCTTTAGCTCTTCCTGAATTTCTCTTTCATAATTTTAGTTGAAGTAAATTGTCTTAAAATGTCAAAGAGGTAGCTGAATGTATTTGGACAATATCCTTTTATGCTTTTGTAACTTATTTTTTCTTTCGGTATCTACTAACTTCATTGTAATTTTGATAGTGTATGTTGGGACTTCTGATAGATATATTTATATCGAAACTAAAACGGGAAAACATGCAATGCCTGCTATTCATCTTTAGTTCAAATCTTGTGTGTAATCCATTTTTTGGAGCATAAAGTGTTTATAGTTAATTTTAAAATTTTGTAGTTACTCTATAATAGTTTACCATATTAGATAAGTTAGAACAATAAGTGAGAGTTGAATTGCCAGCAACAACTTCTTGTAAATTGGAAAGCATGTATCGTAAAAGTCAGAATTGAATTGTTTCATTGGTCTTCGTTTGAGAGCTCTTTATATAAGATTAGTAGTCTAGCTATATATTGTAATTGAGTAATAACACAAATCACAAATTAAAATAAGAATTATCATTAGAAGGTAAGAAATAATATTTTGGAAGTATCTCATCCTTAAAAAAATAGCATTTCATTTGGAATATGTTGTTACTTTTATTCTATTTTTTGTTTTAATTTGCCTAATGCGTAAAGTAGGATGTAAATATTATAATGATAGATTTGACTAGTTTAATTTTTCTATAATTCTTCCCTTTGTTTGAATTAATGCATTCACTTCAGACCTTGATGTTTAATATTTCCATATTATCTCTTGGTTTCTCAAGAAGTCTTTTAGAATTTTGTAATATACGTATCTAGTAATATACATATCTAGTAATTTTGTACATACTCTTATCACTTACCTCTTATCACAACCATGTCTCAGATACAATGCAAGTGGCATGTTCAAATGAAAAATGAGGAGATAACCATTTTGATAACAAAGCAAAATTTGGCACAAAGAATCAACACCAACAAATAAGCAACCAGTCTCCTAATCATTCCCAACACCACACAAGGAAATACATGAATTTCACACGCTTAACAAGAGTTTAGAAATCCATTTGCCTTAGCCACTCGAATAATCACTCTTGGACTTTAGTCTTCCCTTTCCGTTGAGCTTTCAAATCAATGCAATCTATTCAAGTATATGATTTCACAATAAGGTTTTGTAACTAGCAACACCCACATTATTATGTGTTTAAATGTACGTCTATATAAGAGGCATTTGCCTTCATTAATAAAACAATCAATCCTTAATCAATCCTTCAATCAATTCTTCTCCCAACTCTCTTCTCTTTTACAATATAATCGCTTCCACCCAACATTGGTATCAGAGCTAGATAATTAAATAATTATGGAAAACAAATCAACTATGACAAATGATCCACAAGAACAGATATACCATTTTATATTCATGAGTAGCTAAATTAATTTATTCCTGAAAATCTCTTGTTAATTATAATTGTTTATTATGTTTGAATAATGTTCTAATAACCATCTTTAGAAAGTTTGCTACAGAAATATTCTTGAATAAGTATGCCCAGACTATGTCATCCTAAGGTTGAAACCGGTAGGCAGAGAAGGCCGTTTAGGGGAGTAAACAAAGTTGAGGCGCTGTTAGGGTAACTAATCAAAGATGAAAGCTGTAGTAGTGACCAGACGAGATGATTATTAAATCATTATTTTTACATAATAAGCAAGTATAATTTATTAAGAGGTTGGAAGGAATAAAATTTTAGTGAAAAATGAAAATAATAAAAATGGATACATACCTATTAAACGATGATGTTGATTATAAGATATTACTACTCTATATACTAAAAGATCTTAATACTGATATAAAAAGAGAAATTTATAATAAATTATTAACATATGAAATAATAGAAATAACAACCCAAGGCTGGATTGAGTTAGATATACAAGAAAGACTTTATAATGAATTTTATTTTGACATATATGATTTATATGATGATTTAGATATTGGAGATTAAATATGACTGAATATTGGCTAAGACGATATGGTAAAAATTACAGGTTAAAAAAGATTAGATATCCAGATAAAATTAGTAAGCTTTTTAAAATATTGTATAAAAAATTATGATGGATAAAAATAAAAATACTAAAATAACAAAAACTAAGATAGACAAAAAAGTACGAAAAATATGGAAAAAATTAAAATCCTTATATATGGAATATCAATTATCACAACTAGTAAAAACAGATAATGATAAAAAAGATCATTTGATAAAAATAATTTCAAAAACAGAATACAAATATGTTTGCTATTTGAAAAAACAATATGAACAAAGAAAAATATAAACAACAATTAATAGAAAAAATAATGGAAAAAATAACTGAAAAAGAACAAGAATTACAACATAGAAAAAGAAGGTTAGAAGAAAATATATTAGCAGAAGTATGTAATAAATCAATACTGGCACAAAGAAAAGCTATATTAATGTTAGAATTAGAACTAGATTGTCTTGAATATGACTTACAACATAATATAATACATAGATTATAATGAACAAAGAGGAATTTGCAGTAGACGAAAAGACATATGAAAACCAAGATGGAATGATAATAAAAATAGTATTTTCAAATTTAGGAAGAAGATATAAGAAAATAGGAAATAACTTATATTTAATGCTAGAAAAAGAAACAGCAAAATTAGAAGATAGTCTAACAGCTATGGTAAGAATAACAAAAGAAAATGAAGAAATAGATAAATCAAGAGAAATTGAAAAAATAAAAACACAAGCAAAGCAAGAAGTACAACATTTAGAAGAAATAAAAAATACAAGAATAAGTGAATTAGAAAAAGAATTAGCCAGATTAAAATTATTATATGAAAATAAACAAAAAGAAAAAGAAAAAAATAAAGAGCTTGAATTAACAAATGAAATAAAAGAAATGGAACAAAAACTAAATGAAGATCTAAAAGATCTAAATGAAGATATTGAAGTAAATGAAATAGATGGAAATGAAAATGACCAACAATCAGAAATAAGCGATATAAGTGAAACATATACAGAAATACTAGAACAGATAAATAAACCGAAAAAATTAGAAATAAACGTAGGAGATATGGATAAGCCTAGTACGTCAAAAGTTAAAACCCCAGATAATAGTCCCAGAAATAGTCCTAGAGTTAGTCCTAGAAGGACACCACCAACTTATAGTTATCAACAATCAGATAGAAATAATGCAATATGGAACAATAGATTAAATAAAAATTGGACACCTACACCAGTAAATGAACAATATAATTTCTTAGATTTAGATTGTGTTACAGATACAAATAAAGCAATATTATTATGGATAGGAAATATGTCTAAACAGTTAATAGATAATAAAATAGAAACAGCAAAAACACCAAGGTATATAGAAAGAACATTTGTAGGAACAACAAGATTATGGATAGAAAATCTACCCTCAGAAAGTCTAGAAGTACTAAGGAATGATAAAAAAATGGATGGATCTGCATCAGCAACAAATATAGATATACTAGATAAATATGAATCAGCAATAAGAAATGAATTTGGAGGTATGACTACAGATATAAGAGAACAAAATAGAGAAAAAATAATAAATAGACAACTTATGACAAAATTAGCTATATGTAAAATGTGTTACTTAGAAGAATATACTTGTGCATTTAAAGAATATTATTACAAAGCTAAATACAATTTAGACGAAGCAAAAGAAATAAGAAAACAATATTATACAAAATTACCAGAACCATTTAGTACAAACATAATAAAGGATTGGAATAATGAAGGNTAACAGCATTCACAGTACCGCAAGGTTTCTATGAATGGAATGTTTTACCATTTGGATATAAAAATGCACCAGGTAGATACCAACATTTTATGGATAACTGTTTTAACCAGTTAGAAAATTGTATTGTATATATAGACGATATATTACTATATTCTAAGACACAAGATGAACATATAAGATTATTAGAAAAATTCATACACATAATTAAACACTCAGGTATAAGCTTAAGTAAAAAGAAAGCAGAAATTATGAAATCACAGATAGAATTTCTAGGAATACAAATAGATAGAAATGGAATAAAAATGCAAACTCATATAGTACAAAAAATAATTACTATTGATGAGAATATAGATACAAAAGAAATTATAATCCTTTCTAGGATTAATAAATCAAGTAAGGGAATATATACCAAAATTAGCGGAACATTTAAAACCATTACATAAAAAACTTAAAAAAGATGTAGAATACTATTTCGACAGTAAAGATAAAGAACATATAAAAAATATTAAGAATTTATGTAAAAAATTACCAAAACTATATTTTCCTGATGAAAATAAAACATTTACTTATATTGTTGAAACAGATTCGAGTGATCATAGTTATGGAGGAGTTTTAAAATACAAATATGAAAAAGAAAAAATAGAACACCATTGTAGATATTATTCAGGATCTTATACAGAAGCACAAATAAAATGGGAAATAAATAGAAAAGAATTATTCGCATTATATAAATGTTTATTAGCATTCGAACCATATATTGTTTACAATAAATTTATTGTAAGAACAGATAATACACAAGTAAAATGGTGGATAACGAAAAAATTAGAAGATTCAGTTACAACAAAAGAAATAAGGAGATTAGTATTAAATATATTAAATTTTACATTTACAATTGAAGTAATTAAGACTGACAAAAATCTTGTCGCAGACTATCTATCAAGAAAAAGGAACTCAAACTGAACCAGATACAATAGAAGAAATACTCAAAGCCATTACTACACTTTCTACGAAGGTGGACAGTATGGGAAAAGAGTTACAAAATTTGAAAGTTAATAGTCAGCAGCATGACTATAAACATGCGGAGCTACGTCGTTCGGCAGACGAAAAACAGCCAGAGCTAGAAGGAGATGATGGGAAACTCCAAAAAACCCATAACAAAGTTTGTTTAAATACAGCTGCAGGTACAAGCAAAAGAGATAGTGAGAAACCAAAAAATATGAATTTAAACCAACTATTCATAAAACCATTTATCCAAAAAACACAAGTACAGATACCCCCAGAACCACAAACATCCACATACGCAGCCAGCATACAAAGTGATAGAAAGAGATACAACTACATTGCACAATCGTATATTGAGAATATATATAAAATCCAAACATATTTAAACCTAAACCCCAGATCTACACAAACCAAGAACCCAGAAGAAGACTATATAACCCAGAAATTACAGGGATATAATAGATTAATAGCACAACCCAAAACTAGTCCAAATTTAGTTAGAACATGTTACAACTATGGTTTACTAAATACAGTATATACATATGATGGAGAAGAAATAAGTGGAATACCAGAGTTACATAAAGCATTTATGACATATAAGAGAATTACTAAAGGAAACCTATTTTTTATAAAATTCTATACAGCACCAGCAGAAATATTATACGAAGAGATAAAGTCGCCAATACAAGTTATAAAGATAGGCCTGACTAGAGATATGATTATACCGGAAGAAATAGAAAAACAAGCTGAGATACCAAAGATAGAAATTCCAAGCTTTTATGCAAATAAAAGAATAATTGGAATAGCAACAATTATACAAGAGTTAGCCAATAATTATTTAAATGGCAATGCTATTTGGAGTTATTACGCACGAGATCAAGTAATGATTTATTCTAATTCCAAAGAGCTAAGGAAATCAGATATGGATGAAGTCCAGCGATGGATTTTATCATAATTAAAGCCAGAAGATCAACCAACTACAAGAGCCTTGAAAAAAGGATTTATTTCAGAAGAGTTATTAGTAAGATATTGTAAACTTATCAGCAACAAATACCCAGATCATAGATGCTCCAAGTGTAACGGAGAAGATAACGTAATACCAACAGTTGATTTGGGATAAAAAGATAAAGCAAAGAAGATTCCTATGAGATAGAGAAAGATATGTCTTTATTATATTTGTCGTTTTGTGTCGGCTGAATATCAGCCATATGTAAAAAGTATTGTAATAGTGTGTCGGCCATTTGGCCAAAGTTTATTTTGTTTTTTGTAAAAAAGTCGTAAAGTAAATAGTGTCTATTTTGTTTTTTGTTTTAAAAGTCGTAAAGGTTACTATTCATGAATAGTAAATGTCCTAAGCATGAATAGTAAAGGTCAAGTTACTGTGTAAATAGTAAAGGTCAAGTTACTGTGTAAATAGTAAGGGTCGTATGTACGTCTATATAAGAGGCATTTGCCTTCATTAATAAAATAATCAATCCTTCAATCAATTCTTCTCCCAACTCTCTTCTGTTTTACAATATAATCGCTTCCACCCCCCATTTAATCTTGACCTAATAATTCACCCAATTTTTTTTTTATCAAATCCATTATATTGATGCGAACTAACATTTCAGGTATCATATTTTTGAAGTTCCAAGTCTAAGGTCAAATCTAAATTTTTAAAAGTTATCCCCCAATTCTTAAAACTAATGCAAAATAGCGACTGACTAAGTATTAAATTAATGAAAAAAATATATCATAAACCTATACCTATATGTCAAGTTTTTCCCAGTGATTATTATAATCATTAACATCCATCGTTTCACCTATCATTACTTCTCAGATTTATCAACCACCAATTCAACAACACTGCACCCACTAACTTATAATGAAAATTAATATTTTTTTTCTTTTCTTATTCACTTGAATTTTGAAAGCTTCCAAAATGATGTAACATCACCATATGGATTCACAATGCCCAACTTCAATTTACTATACCCATTATTAATATTATCAGAATAATAATAAATAATTTGATGCCTCCACTAAGCCCCAATTTCAATACATACACCACTGACTTAATTACAACATTTTCTATTCAATTTTTGTATTTTCTTTCACAACTAACAAGGTAGTAATACTTTTTAACATACACATAATCCAATATATGAATCAGACATATTACTGGTTAACCTATTGAAGATCTTGTGGATTCTTCGTCGTCTACAAGTAATGTTCTCCGACCCTTTTCTCTTTTTCTGTCTTTTATTTAATTTATAAAATGATAATGCATTAAATGTGATAAATCCTAAACTATTAATTCACTTTAACCCATTATGTATAAAGTATTAGTAAAGGATTACTTTAGTCAATCAACTATCTATTTATTAACTCAAGTTACAATAATATTTAAAATTTACAAAAACAACGTCATGAGTCATTATATTATCCACCACTAAAAATCATATTTTTCCTCGAACATAAAGTAAAAGAAAGTACCTGAAGTTTAAAAAAGCTAAGGATATATGCCATGCATGTCAGACTCTGTCTCCCAAGTTGCCTCTCCCACTGATCGGTACTTCCACTGCAACACCACTAAAGCAATCTCCTTTGTCCTAATCTTGCGAACTTGCCTATCGAATATAGATAATGGATCCTCCTCATATGTCAAGTCTAGACCCAACTCCACAGAGTCAAGTGAAAGCACATGAGATTCATCAGGAATATACTTTCGAAGCATAGAGACATGGTAAACAGGATGAACTACGAACAAACTGGTGGCAAGGACAACTTATACGAAACCTCTCCCACTCGGCTCAAAATCTCAAAAGATCAAACGAATATAGGTCTAAGATTTCCCTTCTTTCCGAACCTCACCACTCCCTTCATGGGTGATACCCGTAGCCAAAGATGATCACCCTCCATAAACACTAATGCTCTAACTCTCTTGTCTGAATAACTCTTCTGTCGACTCTGGGCTGTCAACATTCTATAGTGAATCATACAGAGTTGATCCATAGCATCTCTAAGAAAGTCTATATCCAAAGATTCCATCTCCGTCGAATCAAACCAACCAATAAGGGATCTACACCGTCTGCCATACAACGCCTCAAATGGGGCCATCTGGATACTATAGTGATAACTATTATTATAGGTAAACTCCGCTAAGGGTAAATTTCGATCCCATCTAGCTCTGAAATCGATCACACATGCTCGGATCATATCTTCCAACACCTAAATCGTCCGCTCAGACTGACCATCGGTCTGAGGGGGAATAGCTGTACTCATATCTTATCAAGTACCTGGACAATGTTGTAATGCCTTCTAGAAGTGAGAAGTAAATAGTGAACCTCGATCTCATATGATAGAAACAGATATTCCATGTTGTCACACAATCTGACTGATATATAGCTCGGCTTACTTTTCAGGCGTATACTTCACCAGAAATGGAATAAATTTGGAAGACTTGGTCATCCAATCAAGAACGAACCAAATAGAGTCATAACCAGCCACTGCGGTAGGCAAACCCACAACAAAGTCCATGGTAATACGCTCCCACTTCCAAGTAGAAATAGGCATCCTCTGAGATACACCCCCGGGCTGTTGGTGCTCACACTTGACCTGCTGGCAAGTTAAACACCTCAAAACAAAGTCTAAAATATCCCTCTTCATCCCACACCACTTGTAATGCTTACTCAGATCATGATACATCTTCGCCGCTCCCGGATTGGTGGAATACCGAGAATAATGGGCCTCCTTAAGAATCAATCTAATCAAATCGTCTTTTTTGGGAACACAAGTCCTGCCTCGAATCCTCAAGACACCATCAAAATCAAGGACAACCTACTTAGCTTCCCCTCTCAATACTTTGTCTCTAATGAGATATAACTTTTCATCATTAAACTTGTGTGCACGGATCTGCTCAACTAAAGAAGACCGAGCCTGAATAAAAGCAATCATCCCATCACTCTCTTATGAAATTTGCAAACGGACAACAGTGTTAGCTAATATCTACACATCTGTAGCTATTGGTCTCTCCTCAAGACTAAGCGTTGCAAGACTCCCCATTCTAGGAGTCTTCCTACTTAGAGCATCGGCCATAACATTAGCCTTCCCTTCATGATACAGAATGGTCACATCATAGTCCTTAAGCAATCCAAGCCATCTCCTTTCTCTGACTAAAGATATAATGAAAACTACGATGATCAGTGAAGATTTCACAATGCACCCCATACAAATAATCACGCCCTAACTTAAGTACAAATACCGTAGTCGCCAACTCAAAATCATGAGTAGGGTAGTTCTTCTTTTGGGATTTCAACTGCCTAGAAGCATAAGCAATCACTTTCCCCTTTTGCATCAATACACCACCCAATCCAACTCCTGAAGGATCACAATACACTATAAAGTCTACACCCTCTTCAGGTAGAGTCAACACCAGAGCTGAAGTCAACAAAGTCTTGATCTTTTGAAAGCTCCGCTCAAACTCATCATACCACTAAAAACCACATCCTGTCGAGTCAATCTAGTCAATGGAGCTGCAATAGTAGAGAAACTCTAAAAAAATAGTCAATAATAGCCTGCCAATCCCAAAGAACTCCGATTCTTAGTAGGTTATGTAGGTCACGTCTAACCTCTAACTGCCTCAAACTTTGCGTAATCTACTCTAATACCCTCCTTGGACATCACGTTTCGCAAGAATGCTACAAAAGTAAGCCATAACTCACACTTTGAGATCTTGGTATACAAATTTTCTTCTCTCAACCTCTGAAGTACAATACTGAAGTGTTGAACATGGCCCTCCTCAGTTTTAGGGTAAGACAAGATGTCATTGATGAAAACAATTACAGAAGAATCAAGGTATGATCGAAACACCCGATTCATGAACTCTATGAATGTTGAAGGGTCATTAGTCAATCCGAAGGACATCACTAAGAACTCATAACTGCCATACTAGGTCGGAAAAGCTATCTTAGGGATATCTGATGCCCCAATCTTCAACTGATGATACCCAGACCTTAATTCAATCTTAGAGAACAATGATGCTCCCTTCAGTTAATATAATAAGTCATCAGTATGTAGAAGATGATACTTATTCTTCGACGTTACCTTGTTCAACTGTCTATAATCAATACACACCCTAATCGTCCTATCCTTATTTTTCACAAACAATACGCGGGCACCCCAAGGTGATACACTAGGGCGAATAAAACCCTTACTCAATAAATCCTGAAACAGATCCTTTAATTATTTCAAATGTACTGGATCCATACGATAAAGAGGGATAGAAATAGGCTTAGTGCCCGACTCCAAATCAATAGCAAAATTAAGATCCCTATCAGGTGGAACACCTAGAAGTTCAGAAGGAAATATATCGGAAACTCCTGAACCATGGGAACAGAGTACATGGGAGGTGGTTCAACAGTAGTATCCGGAATAAAAGCTAAATAAGACAAACACCCTCTCTCCACCAATACTTGAGCATGGATAAAATAGATGACCTTGCTATGATAAGAACCACTAACACCATTCCACTCAACCCTCAGAACACCAGGCATCTCTAATGTCACATATCTTAGCATTACAATTAAGAACGACATGATAATGAGAAAGCTAATTCATACCCAAGATAACATCAAAGTCTACCATCCCAAGAACTAGTAAGTCTACCCAAGTGTCATACCCAACAAAAGAAATAAGACATGATCGATACACTCGTTCCACCACTAAGGGCTTACCTACGGGTGTAGAAACATGAATAGGTACAGTCATGATATCACATATTAATCAAATTCAGCAGCAAAATAGGTAGACACATTAGAGAATGTAGACTCTGGATCAAACAATACAAACGCAGGTCGAAGACATATTGTGACTATACTTGTAATAACAACATCAGAGGTCTCCACTTCACGTCTCTCTGGAAAAGCATAATACTATCCCCCTCATCCACCTCCAGCCTGGGTTGTACCTCTACACCCATTCAACTGAGTTGCACCACCACTACTAGAAACTCTGTCACCTCTACATGATAGAAATCTTCCACGACCTCTACTCTGTGGTGTTGGGGTCTAGTCTAACGTGAAGAATTAGGTTGAGGCCCACCAAAACCCTTTTGATAAGTACACTACCGCATCAGGTGATTGGGATCTCTAAACGTAGAGCAAAATCTCTGACTTGGGAACTACTGTATGGACCGTGAAAACCAACTATAATTTCCTAACCCTATAGATAACTTTATGAAGCGTACAAGCCCTGACCCGGGCTATAAGAACCCCTAGATGTATGACCACCCTCAATTGTCGGCATAGATGCATTAATAGGTCCTCTTTACTTAAAGGAACAACTCACTCTTTATGATCCTCTACCTGTAGATGAGGCACCATGAAACTGACCTTATGTACGGGGCCTTTTGGGTCCCCAAACTCCTCTCTCATCATCAATTTCTCATCTTTGACGGCTCTCACAATGAACTTGAAAGAAGCCCCCTCTTTAGATGCCCATAACATAGCTAGCCTGATAGAGAAAGTCAATCCCCTCATAAATCTGCAGATCCTCTCTGTCTCATTAGGAATAATGGCCAACACATGCCTAGACAATTAGCAAAACGCGCCATATACTCTGCAACGATAAACCATCTTGTCTCAGACTCTCAAACCTCAAGCGACTCTACTCTCTCACGCTCTAATGGATAAAACGATCAGTGAATGAACTAGAAAACTACTCCAAAATCATTGGAGGATATCCAACTGGAAAACCCCCGAAATAAGTCCCCCAGCACTCTCTTGCTGGCCCACGAAGATGTAGTGTAGCATATCGAATCCCATGTGACTCAGCTAATCCAACCACCTTTAGTAACTCTCAGCAAGTAGTCACAAACTCATGAGCGTCCTCGCTCTTCCCGCCCTAAAACTGAGGTGGGTCCATATTTCAAAATCTCTCAAACCTACGCTGCTCATACTCTGTTAGAAAATCCAACGGTGCAACTTGACCCCCAACTGCTGGTGCCACATCATAATGGCACCGCGTGATCCGCTAGTAGCTGCCCCACCTCATCCTGAACAATGGGAGATTGCTACTGCTCTTGGGTCTGTGTAAGTCCCTCCAACATACTTAACACCCTTAATAATGTATCTTGAATCAAAGGTGTGATTGCAGGCTCTAGAGGAACTTGGTCCTCTATGTCATCAATCTGAGGCTCTAGAGAGACCTCTCAAGCACGACCTCTCATTGGTGCTGCTCCACGGCCAGGACCTCTGGCTAGTGTCGTACCACGAGCAGAACTCTACCTCGAGCTCTACACCTACCCCTAGTTGGGGACTCCACAACTGCCGCAGGAAGTGTCTCCGTTCAACCACTAGTAACATTAGCTCTAGTCCTCGTCATCTGTCAAAAGAGTATACAACAACTCAGTACTAAAGAAGGTAACCACGTACGATGAGAAAGAATGAACAAAAGGATGTTTCCTAATAGTCTTTATAGCTTTTCAAATATAAGTACAAACGTCTCCATACTGATCTTTGAGACTATACGTAAACTCGGTCTATATACACGTGAGACCTATGAACCTAGGCTCCGATACCATTTTGTAACGACCCAAAAATGGGTGTGATGGCACTCATCTTATCCCACCATGACAAGTCAGCCTAAAACCCAACATCTAACAAAGTGCAGAAATAAACAAAAGTCTAATAGTATTTTGTATAACGAAAACAAGTCAAATTAATTCAATCCCCAAAACCAGGCTGTCACATGTACAAACCTCTAATATAAATATTAAAATTGAAATAAAAATACGAGTCTAAAATGAAGTTTTCTTACAAGTAAAAACAAAGTCATAAACTGGAGTAGGAAAGTTCACTGAGATGACAAGCAACTACCTCACAATCTTCCACAAGATGCCTCAAAAACAAAGAGAATGGATGGTATCACGAAGATCGAGGCTCGTAACCTACAAAAAATTATAGAAGCAAGGGGTGAGGACCAAACCACGCGGTACCCAACAAGCAAACCTCTAAACACAAGTTAAGTAAATAAAATATAGGTACTCCTTGCACCCTCTCTGAACCTCCACACTATAGCCTAACTGTTCATAGTTTACCAAACACACAAATCAATAACCACACTCTGTTTGGTTTCATATTCTCAATAATAACTCAATATTCAACAGTCACAAGTTTCCTAGAGAAACACTCAGAATATAAGCAAAACATCTGTTCAAGTTCATCATTAATAAAAATGTTTAATGCCATGAGATGCAATGTCAAGTATAGTGATGCATGTCTTCCCTAACGATACACACCCGCTGTCCCTCCGTCTCGGACCCATGGGGAATATATCTGTCCATGCATCTGTCACAGTGTATGACACGACCCTCGATAATAGTAAGCGTCGCGGTGCGCGATACGTCCCTCGAACTATAATATCAATCACGGTACGCGATACGACCCTAAAAATTGTACATCCTCTTATCAGTTAACTCTTATGACAACCATGTCTTAGATACAATGCAACTGACATACTCAAATGAAAAATGAGGAAATAACTATTTTTAAAACAAAGCACAATTTGTAACAAGGAATACAATACGAACAAATAAGAAAAAAGTCTCCAAATCATTTTCAACACCACAAGGAAATACACGAATTTTATACGCTTAACAAGAGTTTAGAAATACACTTGCCTTAGCATCTGGAATAATCACTCTGGGTCTTGAGTCTTCCCTTTTTGTTGAGCTTCCAAATTTATGCAATCTATTCAAGTATATAAATTCACCATAAGGTTTCAGAATTAACAACACCCACATTATTATGCATTTAATCTTGACCTAATAATATACACAAATTTATGATCAAATCCGTAATCTTAATTCCAACTAACATTTCAGGTACCATATTTTTGAAGTTCCTAGTCTAAGGTCAAATCTAAATTTTTCAAAGTTATCCCTCGATTCTTAAAACTAACGCAAAATAAGGACTGACCAAGTGTCAAATTAAAGAAAAAAAATATGTTATCAACCTCTACCTATATGTCAAGTTTTTCCCAATGATTATTATAATCATTAACATCAATCATTTCATCTATCATTACTTCTCAAATTTTTCTGCCACAAATTCAACAACACTGCACCCACTAACTTTTAATGAAAATTAACATTTTGTTTTATTTTCTTGTTCCCTTGAATTTAAAAAGCCGCCAAAATAATGTAACTTCATCATATGGCTTCACAATGCCCAACTTCAATTTACTATACCCATTATTAATAGTATCACAATCATAACAAATAATTTGATGCCTCCACTAATCCCTAATTTCAATACATACACCAGTGACTTTAGTTAAACATTTTCTGTTCAATTTTCGTATTTTCTTTCACAACTAACAAGGTAGTAATACATGTTAACATACACATAATCTACTATATGAATTAGATATATTACTAGTTTACCTGATGAAGATCTTGTGGCTGCCTTATTCGTCTACACATAAAGTTCTCCGACCCTTTTCTCTTTTTGAGTCTTTAATTTAATTAATAAAATGATTATGTATTTAATATGACAAACCATAAACAATTTAAATCACTTTAATCCATGATGTATAGAGTATTATAAAATGATTACTTTAGTCCATTAACTATTGATTTATTAACTTAGGTTACACTGATTTTTAAAATTTTAAAAAATGACCTTTTGAGTAATTACAGGATCCCAGGCGCAAGAAATGAAAGCAAGCAATTTTTTTGTGAAAAACAAGATGAAGAAAGAGAAGAAACCTTTTCTTTGATTCTTAATCTGATGCTTCAACAAAAATAAATGAGTGTTATGTTGATAGTGGTTGTAGTAATCACATGACTGGAGATGAAAATGCTTTCCTCTTAACTAATAATAGCATCATAACTAAAGTGAGAATGGGAAATGAAGTCTTAGTTGATGCAAACGTAAAGGTACCTTTTCGATCAACATAAAAGGGAGCTTAAGCAAATTCATGATGTGCTTTATGTTCCTGAATTGGAAGAAAATATGATTAGTGTTGGTCAATTAATGGAAAATAGTTATTCTCTTGTGTTTAGATATAAATATTGCAAGATTTATTGATAAAATTTAGCCCAATAAAGTTATTATAAAAGTAGAGATAATAAAAAGAAAATTTTATTTACAATTTCGTTACAATACATTCATAAATGAAGTTGTACATGATTCATGGCTTGGGCAAGAAAAATTTTGTCGCTTGAATTTCATGGTTTGAGCATTCTCAAGCAAAAAGACATGGCTTATTTGTTCTCAATGGGTCTCAAATCATGAAAGAAGAATCTAATACTTAATTATTTACTTTTTTCGTGCTAAATTGGAACAAGTTGAAAAAATGTATTTATGTTTTGACAATCAAATTTTCTCCTATGTTAATGTAGTTTTCAAAATGTCTGCAAAAAAAAAATATATTATTCTTTTAATGACTCGATTTGATTATATAATTAATTTTTTTCATGTGACCACTAGATTAATGATGATAAATAGTGTTTAATTGAATTTATATTTTTAGGTTATTATGATTAAATAATTATTTAAACAATTGGTTAAAGTTTTTATTTAGAAATGCTAGTTGGGGGTAACCCACATTATGTGGTCTTGTTATTCAAAATTCAATATTTGTTCATCTATTGTGTTGATGATTTAAAATCAAACATAATGGAGTCAACTGATAATGATGTTAAGTGGTTAAGTAACCTCAATATGGTGATTACATAAGATTGAGACAAAGAGTAATAGAACATTTTTAAGAGATGAAATTATATACATGAATTGTGTGAAGTCATAAGTGAATTTGGCCAATTCTCTTACTCAAAATTTGGGGAAAAAAAATAACTGGGCCAACGAGAATGGGACTATTGTCAAGTTGTATAATGTTAGACCAAGGCTGACACAACCGAATTGGTTGACGAAAAGGAACCCCCAGCTACCAAGTACTCCCGCCCCCAAACGCAGAGACCGAAGAACCTCGAGGTTGTGGAGGACACGTCTGAAGAGGAGGCGGGCGCCCTCTAAGTTGACCACACTACCCACTAATGGACTATGAGGGGGGGGGAGGGAAACGGGAACCGACCGAAAACCAGAACCGCTTGACTGAGCCCTTCATAATCCATTCATTAAGGTTGGGGATGGCTGGAACCAATCAGAAGTGCAAATCGCGCAAGCGAAGCCAGGAAAAGGACCGCAACACAGCGACTAGGACTCATGTCGGAGGAGTTTTGAGCGTGAGCTAACACTCATGCAGCGGCAAGGACCCACAACTCTTGAAGGGGCCACCAACCCCCCGATCACTGTAGCAAACCCTCTCTTTACTCAATGGATAGCGCTTATTCTCTTTCAATCAACAAAATGAGAAATGGGGGAGAAAACATGATAGTAATCCAACCAATGTGATTGGAGATCCAATGAATTAGATTGTTTGATTTTATGCCAAAAAATCAACAATCGAAAGGTTTGAGTTCTCGAAACTGTAAAAACATAGTAATAGATACTGATGAGTCTGAATAAATTTAATGCATAGGCATAGGTATATATAGAATGATATAGAGAAATAGATAAAAGAAAATTGAATTTAGAGGAGCCTTTTTTTTATGAGAGTAACTAGTGAAAAGAGAGGTAAACAAAAAAATTATGTAATGTTTCTGCCATAAGAAAAATAGAAGACGATATCAATCCCAACATTCAAGAAAAACAATAAAATCTACCATATAATGACATAAGGGAATCAACTAGTAGACTACGTAGCAAGCAATACTATTGACAAAGGAAACTACATATTTTTGGATTTAAACATCATGGATACAACATCGAGATGGATTATAAATAGTTACAAACTAAATTGCACACATTTTAGAGTATGACAAACTATAACATAATTGGAATGGGAAGGCCACAACATCATAACTTTTTCACAGAGACATCATTTACAAAAAATCACGAGCCTAACAGAATGTGAAGAAATTTATGAGCTAGTCTACTACAACAAGCAAAAAGGGACTCGACAAAAGGAAGGAATTGGAGTCAGATGGGAGCTCTTAAACCTGGAAGGTGTCTTCATCAGTAGTTTAAAGAGGTGGACTGAAGCTACTCATTCATTCTGAAGAAGCACAATCTACGGAAATAGGGAAATTCTATGTGATAAAAGGAAGAAAAAGAGAACAAAGGTGAGCAAGAACCTGGACATGAGGTATCCTTTAAGAAGACAAGACACACAAAGCAACACACAAGAGGAAAGACCCACCATAGAATAGAAGATAGATGCAAAGACAAATATAGGCATTTTAAGCAAGAATAAAAACATAAAGAAGTAAATAGGATGAATTGCAATTATTCTTGTTGGATGAGGAATGGAAGACACACACATGGCCATAAATGTTCAAGATCCATAAGTTGAGGTGGTGGAACTTCTTTATTATCCAATGTAAGAGCCTCTTTTTGGCGTGGGGTGGAATTAGGCTGAAAGGAAATCTTATTGGCAGTATGTCGCAGGCCATTCAGACGTGCTAGACATTTATTTGTTTTGTTTGTTAATTGATATAGGTATTAGGCCCATATGACTATATTAATGTTTTTAGATTCATTTTAATAAAATCCCAAAAGATATTTTAGAAAAGTGTGCATTTAGTGACATAATTAGAATTTTCCACAAACAAAGATGATGCTAAGTATGAAGATTAAATCATCAATTTAGGTCAAATAAATTTACACTTGAATGTCAAAATTTCAATTAAAAATATTGAATAAGAAATAATAGTATGTGTATATTCTTTTATTATATAAGAATTAACATGCATGCGTACTTTCGGAAATAGCTAAAAAATTAATTTTGTTATAATTAAGTTGTCTATAGATTCTTGAAATTGTTGTGCCTACTTTAGGTATGCCAGTTAGTTTTAATTCATATACTTTAGTTATAGCTTTTTTAATTTGTAAGTTGATGTTCTTTTTAATTCATATACTTTAGTTATAGCTTTATTACTTTGAAAGTTGGTGTACTTTGTATATATTTTGTAATTACAATTAGTAAAAATAATAATTGTCGTTGAATAATAGTAATTTAATAATGGAATCTTAATAGGCCTCATACATTAGCAATGAAGTTATTTTTGAAAAAACAATGAAATTATTTCGAAAAAAAGGCTCTGCTCAAATTAGTTACAAGGGGTTTTCCGAAATTTTCGCAAAATTCATTATAAAGGTGATTGAGTGAATATTGAGAATCGTTGGCGATGTATCGATTTTTCTTGACAATGTCTTCACTGTCAAGTTCGTCACACATATTTAAGCAATTGGATCACAAGTTTCATCATAGTCTATCACTTTCTAATGACTGTATCCTTGAACTACTAATCTAGTTTTCTTCGTTGTGATATACCATTGGTCATCAATCTTTATTCCACACAACTAACTAGTTCCTATGAAAGTTCTGTTTTAATTTGATATTCAAAGACCATGTTCCACATTTCACTTTGCTCAAACTAATTTAGTTCTTCTTGCATATCAAAAATCCATTCATGATATAGCAATGCCACCTTGGTATATTTTGGCTCAGTGTGTGAATGATAGGTAGAAAGGCACATATATTCCTCATCTTGGATATATTATGTATTCCTACATCGATCGGCCTTATGATGTTCTTAACCGGATGTGAGATTTTATATTTCCAGTTGCTTCATTGGACATCTTGTAACATACCAAAAGTTTAAAAATATATTTGATCCGTTCTTATTTGTGAATAAGATTTCACCGAGTGATTCTAGTTTTTTTTAGATGTTAAGGTCACTAAAATTCCTTAGCATAAAATTGAGTTGAAAACTTTCCTTCCAATTGAAATTCAATATATGAGTTTTCTTGGGCTAACTTGAAATGACTGTATCACTTAGAATATAACGATCCACGTGACCTATTAGCTATTTAGTTAAAGATATTTGAATCTTTCTTCAAACGTCATAAATTTTGAGTCAATTAGAGTTT
Source organism: Solanum chilense (assembly GCA_032847665.1). Lineage (NCBI taxonomy): Eukaryota > Viridiplantae > Streptophyta > Magnoliopsida > Solanales > Solanaceae > Solanum > Solanum chilense. Next base: position 71,917,819 of record CM064963.1, read on the forward strand.
TGAGTAAAACATTATTAATATATTAGTAATTATATCCAGTGCAGTGACAAGTTAGCCAACGGATAAACATTAAAAAGGGGTCTTTTTTTCTTTTTACCTCAAAGAAAACTCTAAACAAGTTTCTTGACAAGTTAAAGGCTCAAAACAGTAAATTTTACATCTCTTATTTCTCATTCTCTCCTCTCTCAAAACCCTAAGGAAAAATTAAAGTAGAAGAGTCTATTCAAGATTCCATCAATCTTTTTCAAGATTCTTCTTCAAGGTAACTTTTTCTCAAAAAATTTCATTATTTCCAACTCACTTTCAACCATACATTATGAATCACTAATGAAAATCATAATTCTTCGTCATAGTGATTTAAAGAAACTAATTCAAGAATCCCAAGAAAGGGTTTCTTGATTGTTCTCCTTATACTAGGGTTGCAATGCTTCTATTCATGTTTTTCGAAATTCTTCAGGAACCTTGTTCTTTCATCTACTTAAGTCAATAATAGAGTTTGACTAGTTCCTCCTCACGCCCTACATCTACTTAAATTTAGTAAAAGAGTAATCTAGAATTCTATGCCTAGATTTGAGTATTCTTAAGATGAGTCGGTTTTGAGTTCTTAAGTTCTTAATTATTTTGAAATTTTATTTCTAATTATTGAATTGATATATGTTATGCATTAATATTCTTTTGTTGATTTGTTCATGTCTATATTTTAACATTAACCATACAAATATAATATTCTTTAATCATTGAGTTCCATGTTTTGAGTTCTTGAGTTCTTGTGTTTCGAGTATTGAATTTCCATATTGTTGTTAAGATATCAAAGTTGAGTCGTTCATGTCCATAACTCCTCATGAACCCGATAAATTCAGCTATAAATTTTAAGAAGCATTTTAAAGGCAAATTTTTAAGTTTTAAATTTAGTTTTTGAGGAAGTAAAGATGAGTTTTGAGAAAGACATTTTAAAATGTTTAGTATACTATTCCATAAATGTTTGAGAAGTATGGTGTCTAGATCTACCATCAATGTCTATGCAATATGACATTTCGAGTCATCAATCATCGTATCAAAATATGAGTTTAATGCACTTTGGAGAAAGACATTTCAAGTAAGAAATAAGAATAGTGAACCAAGTATTTTCAGAGGTAGCAGTTTTAATATTGATAAAAGAGAAACTTTGATTTCTAAATGATTTATGAGTTCACATACATGTCAAGATCACTTAACTCTTTTAAGAAGATAATTTGAACAATAATCTCAAACCCGAAACGAATATGTTTTAAAATATTGCGAATAAGTACATATTATTTGGAATAGTATTGAGAACCTATATGAGATAAGTTTATACAACGCTCATTCCATATAAACCATGTATGCCAAGATGGGTACAATATCATACTTTTTAGAATAATTCTAAGTGTCATCGGGTAGAGATTAGTGGACCAACTTAGTTGAGATGTTCTATACCCTGCCAAGATATATGATACTTCTTGCATCATGGGCTAGACATTGTATCATCACGTAGCTCATAATGATGTTTTTTTGTTAGAGAATTTCCCAAATATAGTTAAAAGTGTATTTTTTATTATATAAATTATTATATTTAGTTTAGAGATGAGTAAGTATTTTGTGAAGTTTTAATAATTTCACTTTTTTATTTCTTTAAATCTTGTTGAGTATATATCATTATAAATTCCAATCCTTTCATTCAGTTAATTGTAATTCAACAATTTTACTATCTAGTATATTCAATGTACTAATGTATTCGACCTGCCCTTCTAATGATGCACATACATGTTCTTACGATCCTCAACAAGTGTCCGTTGAGATCTCTTCATCTACTCTATAGATTTTGAGTTAGACATCCTTGCGTCTGGAGGACTTCCTTTTATTAAGTTTTTAGTGGTAGTTCTCTCGAGGAGTCGTATGTCTTGTCCTGACACTCATCTTTGTATAGTAGAGGCGTAATAGATAGAAAATTTTTGATAGTCTTTGAGAATTCATATATTTTATTTAACCTTATGATTCATACTTAGTATGTTCAACAAAGTTTTAAGATTTAGTAAACTAGTTTTAAACGCTTCTTTCAATTTAATGTTTACGTATGCTTGAGCTATTCTTCTGCTTGTAGTCAAAGAGGATGAGATTTTGATTGGAGACCAACGATGGTTCTTAAATGCCGACAACGTGAGGGTATAGGCTTGGATCGTGATAAACTTGGTATCATAGCATATAATTCAAGTGTCCTAGAGTATCTAGTTGTGTCAGTATGATCTTATTTATGGTTATGAGGCCTCACTTTGAATCCCACTTAAGTCTGCTTTTATTTTAAGTTTAGATTAGACCTCATATTGGAGATATGTTTGCATTGGTTCACCCAAAGTCTTCAAATCCTGGGTTTTCCCCTTCATGCATGACATATAGATAAAGACTTTATCACCTCAAAAACCCTTAATGGTCACCACCTACTATCAACATAACTCATGTTCCTACTATGAGCTATTTGAAGTCTTTCATGAATCACCGTTACATGGTCCAAAACCTAAGTAGGACAGAAACAAACTAACCAAAGGGAGAACGCCTATCATATAAGGCCTCAAATTGGCCTATCTAAAAGCTAGAATGGTAGATGTTTTGTATACAAACTCAGGCAAAGGTAAGAAGTTGAACCACTATACTCCAAAGTGTAAAACACAAGTCCCAATAATATCTTCAATAAATATAAATGTTACACTATGACTGACCACTATTCTGTATGTGGAATGATGTGCTAAGGTCAACAAGAGTATGCAACTCGTCTTGAAAAAGTCTGCCACAAGCTAGATGTAAACTAGACACCCCGATATGAAATAATAATGACCGACACACCCTATAGATGAACCTCCTCATGACTATGGATATGGGTCGATCATTTGACGTTCAATGAAGATTGAATAGAATGGAAGTGAGCTGACTTGGTCAATAAAGATGACCCTAATATTATAAACTCCTATAGAAGTCTTGGTCAATATTGCAAGAAAATAAATGGTCATACGATCTCACTTGCACTCCTTTATTGGTAAATCACTAAAAATCACCACCAGGCCTCAAATGGTATGCCTTCCCTTACTGTTACTAATCCAATGGGATAGATAGACTATAATATCTCTCCTCATACAGCCCAACCAGTAATTCATTCTCAATTTACAATGTCTTTCGGGTTACTCTATGGATATATTATGTAGATTCATGGGCCTCAAGAGTATCATGTTTACTAAATCCCAACTCTATAGAAAGAAAATACAAAATGAAAATCTCAAAATCCTTCCACATCCAAGTTAATTAACAAACATCACTCGCTAACACAGGCTCTTCAAGTGCTGCCAAATGCCTATCCTTAAAATGACGACTACAGATTTAATCAAGTAAAGAGGGTTGAACACCCACATAGGCTGAGACACGCCTACAATTCGAGATATCCAATTGAACAATTTGATTAATTAAGGATTTAGTGTACAAAATCTAAAGGTGGATCCACCATAGGTAAGAAGTCTAGACTACATTTACTCATTTCTTTCCGACTCATGACATCAGCTTCATTTGTCTTACCTCGATGGTAGAGAATAGAGAGTCCATATTCTTTTAGAAGCTCAATTAACTGATGCTGCCTCAATTTAAGTTCCCTCTGTATTATGATGTATTGAAGACTCATGTGATTAGTGTAGATCTGATAACAAACTTCATACATGTAGCGCCTCCAAATCTCAACTATAAAACTATCACGCCATTTAAATGTGATTGAGGTAGTTGCACTCATGTATCTTAGTTGTCTCATCACAGAGGCAATACGTCATCCTCGTTGCATCAATACACAACCCAAGACAATGTTTGATGCATCACAATAGACCATAAAGCCCTCACAATCATTTGAGAAGTCAATATAGAAGCAATAGTCTACACCTCATTAAGCTTCAGAATGCTCTATTCACACTCTTCAAACCACTAAAAATAATATCAGGGAGATATCGAGGTCAAAGGTTCTACAATTATGGTTAAGCCCTCCATAAATGTTTTGTAGGATCCTGCTTATTCAAATAAGCTACGAACCTTAGTAAATGACGTAGGCTTAGCCCAATCAGGAATAGTCTCAATATTCTCTACATATACCATGATGTCGTCTTTGGATACCACGTGGCCCAAAAATTCATCAAACTGAAGTCACTTGCATTTTTAGAACTTGACATAAACCGATCATCTCTTAAAGTTAGAAGAACGATCAACGATTGTTTCTCATGACCACTCATGCTATGTGACTATACCAGGATGTTATCGATGAACACAATGACTAATAAATCAAGATGTCGTCTTAATACCCCTACCATCAAGTCCATGACCGTGGTAAGGCATGAATCAACCTTAATAGATTAGTAGGAAATCATAATGTTTATATCGAGTATGAAATGCAATCTTTGGAAAGTATACTTGGATACTTCCAACATGAGCATCCTTTACTAAATAATTGTAACATCTCACAACTAGAAAGAACTATAAAGGAATGTAAAATCTTAAAATATTTATCTTTGGAAATTATACGGAAATCTGGAAATTTTAAGTAAGTTAAAAGTAAGTTTTTGGTCAACATAAAATGGCCATAAATCGTAGCTCAATATGATTTAGGAGTAGTTCCAGATATGGTTTGAAATCCATTAGAGTAAACTTTCAAATGTCACCAAGTATGCTCAATTCCGAGTTTTTATGAGTTAGTTATAACCATTGGAAGTTATACTGTTGAAAAAGAAAAGTCTCAAAAACTGAATTTTAGAAGGGTGGTTTGGTCTTTTCCATACCTAACTTATTTAATTAGTTAGTAGGAGTTTAATAGGAGTACAATAATATTTAAGTCAGTTTACAAAAGTGAATTTCACGCTACGGCTTGGAGAGAAAACAAAATGGGAGAAAAGGGAAAAAAGTTCAAAAGTCGTGAAGAGCGTTCAAGAATTGCTTGTTGATTTTGCCAAGGGGTGATCCCTACGAGGTGTGTGAGCTTCCATAGTGCTGGTTTCATTTAACCATGAGTCAATCATGATCTATTCAGTGTAATTTCATTCGTGAATTTTAAGGATTTATGTTCTTGATAAGTGTTCTTCAAGTTTCATTAAGTTTTGATGTATGATTTTAGTTGGTTCATCTTTAAACAACCCTCTATCTTAGAATATAATAAGTTATGGGATTCATTATCTCTCCAATTATAGGTGATTGAATCAACTTTCCAACTCCACCTATTTCGCGTCAATCCGATTTAAGAGTAAAACATTATAACTATTTTATTGACATCTAAATTGTTGTTACAAATTAGCCAACGAAAAACGTGAAATGGGGTTTTTTTACCTCCAAGGCAACCCTAAAAGAATTTCTTGACTAATAAAAGGTTGAAAAAAATCATATTTTCATCTTAACTAATGAAAATCATAAATTCTTGGCCATAGAGATTTTAAGAAACTTATTCAAGAATCTCAAGAAAGGTTTTCTTGATCATTTACCTTCAAGTTAGGGTTTCAAGGTTTTTACTCAAGTTCTTATTCAAGTTTCTTCAAGAACCGCTTGTTCTTTCTATCTAAAATCATTCCTAAACATCATGATTTCTTTTTTTAATCACAAATCATGATCCTTGAATCGATAATTGAATCCAAAGAAAGTGAAGAAGCTAAAAGTCAAGTCAAGAAGTCAAAGGATAAGTCAAGACAAGTTCTTCAAGTTTTTCAAAATTCTTTTACAAATGTTTTATCCTTTTTATAGGACTTAAGTTTGAGTTCAGTAAAGAGTAAAGATAAAGTCCGGTTCATTAAACGTATATGGGATATATATATTCCCAAAGATTTTAAAATGTTTTCACATTTAAACAAGTAAGGGAACTTTGATTTCCAATAGAGCCTATGGGCTAGTTTTTCAGTAAAGATCCTTTAAGATAGTTTCTCATTAAAGATCCTTTGGTCTAGTTTTTCAGTAAAGAGCCTTTCAACTAGTTTTTTGTTAAAGAGTAAATACTTTCACAATTAAGAAACAGAGAAAACTTAGATTTCCAAAGAGCCTTCTCGCTAGTTTTCAGAAAAGAGTAATAGCTTTCTAAATAGAGCAAGCAATGAAACTTATATTTACAAGATAGATTTTAAGCACTTATCTCAAATCACAGGAGAATTATGTTTTAAGAACATAAGAACCATTATATTCTGGGAGTAGTATTGAGCACTGAATCGGGGAAGAGCATGCGTTAATAAAAATCACGTATCCATAAAACAATCTAGCCAACATAGGTAGAAAATGTTCATACTTTTTATATGAATCATTTTAATAGTAGACTATTGGATCCATTGGGCAATTCAGGTCCTATACCTTTGGCGGGTATTCGGTGTGCTGGCAGGGTGAGGTAGATCGATGTAAAATCACTTTAACACTTGTGTGATGGTTGTCGGTTAGAGAAACTCCCAAATTAGTATTTTGTATTTTTATATACATTAGAAATATTTATATTTTTTATACATTACAAAGTTCATATTGTATCTTTGCATACATATGAATTTTTCATTGTATTTCTAAATACAAAGAGTTGAAATTCATGTTTTAAAGATTTTCTTTATATTGCATTTAGTCACATTACTATACATTGAAATCAATTGAGTTTAGTTTAGTTAAGTAAAATCCAGGCACGTGTTTCTTTTAGACTCTTTTGAAGCCTATGTTATATTTAATATTTCAACTCGTACACTCATACACTCAATGTACTTGTGCAATTTTTCTTGCATCGTCTTATGATACAGACGTAGGTAACAACATCATTTATGTAGTCATCAATTCAAAGTCAGTTGGAAAGCCTCCTTATATTCTAGAGGACTCTTTTTATTTATGTTAGTTATTTTATTAGTTCATTAGGATGTCGTGAAGTTTGTCTCGACATCCATCTGAGTTATTTTGGAGGTCTCGTTGATAGTAAGTCAGATGTTTGTACATTCGTTATTATCTTGTTATTGGCTAATCTTTAGATTTTAGTTGCCACATTGGCTAATTTAAATGCTTGTTTTTTTAAAACATTATTAGTTTACTTGAGAAATTTAAGTTATTTAGCATTAGAATCCATTTCTTCATGCTTAATGTCTTCTGTAGAGTAAGCAAGTCAGACCAAGGGTTTGCTTAGGGCCATCAATAGTTCTCGAGTGTCGGCCATGCCTAGAGTGTAAGCTCGGGCAATGAAGAGCGTGGTATTAGAGGATAGAGTTCCAGATTCCTAGGGATTCTATGAAGCCATTTCTCTAGAGACCTAGTTATCAGTATGAAGCGCGCCATATCTATAATTAGAAGGCTACTACATCTAGGAATTTTTACTTCTTTCATACTATTTTCGTGCGGTAGAGTTTATCTCTAAAAAAATTATTTTAACTCTTGCTTACTCATAACCGACTACGAGATGAGCATTGTTTGATCAATCCATTTTTGGGAGTTTTGTTTCCTCGTGAGCTAAGAGAAGAAAATAGATTGTTGTTGACATGAGGAGTCGAACAAGATTGTTTGTTGTTGGGTTGACTCGTCTGTCAATTAAAGGAAGTAAGGCAGCTATTCTAATAGGTGACATTGGCACAAAAATGCTGATGATCCATGTGCAACGAGTTGAGAAGGATTAGTTGAATGATAAATAAGAGTTAAGAGTAAGAAGGCAAAGATATAAGGGAATGAATCCGGACTGGAAAAGGTTAATGCAAACTTGTCTTCTTTATAACAGAAGTAGAAAGGACTTGCTTCATCATCTGCTAGTGCACCTACACCAATGAACCAATGTATGTAAAATACTAAAGATTTTAAGAACATTAGATCGAGGCCTGCGTATTTCAAGGCTGAACAAGGGGTGTTACTTAGACTCCTGCATGTTTCAATTATGGTAGGAGCAACTCAAGGGTATGTCGTGATGGCTTCACTGATTTCTTGAAGTTTTTCCATAATGGTCATTTTATAAGAGAATGTCCTAAGAAGAAGTAGAGAAATGATAAAGAGGCAAATAAAGCTCAGTCTTCTTCAGTTTCTTCATCAGTTAGAGTAACATATGGATAAGCTACTTCATGGGTAGAGGGAGAAGGAAATAATCTTTATGCTATCACTAGTCACCGAGAGCAAGTGGATTCTATTATAGCAGAGAGAGTTTATCGTAATTGTACAATTTCCCGTCAATCACAAAAGTATCATGGATGACTTAGTTTAGTTAGATATAGTCGAGTTTATTGTCATTCCAGGTATGAACTAACTTCATGCTTTTTATACATCCATAGATTTCAACACTGAAGTAGTCAAGTTCCAATTTTCTAGTGAACCAGATATAGAGTGGAAACATAGTTCAATAGTGCCTATGGGTCATTCCATTTTGTACCCTAAGGAACGGAAGTTAGTTTCCAAGGGTTGTATCCATCACTTAGTCTGAGTTAATGAATCAAGTGTTGAGATACCTCCTATTCAGTCAGTTTTAGTAGTAAAAGAGTTTCCAGCAGTCTTTCCATATGATCTTCTGGAGTCCCTCCTTAGAGAGATAGACTTTAGTATAAATCTTCCACATACTCGTCCTATATCAATTCTTCTGTATAAAATGGAACCAGTAGAGTTGAGGTAACTTAAAGATCAGTTTAAATATATGTTAGAGAAAGGCTTTATTCAACCAACTGTCTCATTTTGGGGCTATCTAGTCTTGTTTTTGAGAAAAAAAGATGGTTACCTTAGGATGTGTATTGATTACCATCAATTGAAAAAGGTCAATAAAGTATAAATATCCTCTTCCAAGGATTGATGATCTTTTCGATTAGCTTCAAGGTGCTTGTTATTTCTCGAAAATTGATCTCAAATCAAGCTACCATGAGTTGAAAGTTAGTGAATGTGACATTACAAACACAACTTTTAGAACCGGATTTGGGCATTATGAGTTCTTGGTCATCTCTTTTAGATTGACTAATGCACCAGCAACATTCATGGATCTTATGAATAGAGTTTCCAACCTTGTTAAGATATGTTTGTAAGCGTGTTCATTGATGACATTCTAATACATTCTAGGAATGAAGAATATCATGACAGTCACCTCATGATGGTCCTTCATACTTTAAGATATAACAAGTTCTATGCTAAATTCTCAAAATGTGTGTTTTGCTTTAAGTCTGTGCAATCTTGGGCTACATAGTTTCTAGTGATGGAATTAGAGTTGATATCCAAAAGATAAAAGAAGTTTAGAGTTGTACTAGACCCTCATATTGGAATTATATTAGGAGTTCTTTTGGTTTGGGTGGATACTATATAAGGTTTGTTGATGGGTTTTCATCTCTTTCATCTCCTTTGACCAAGTTGACTCAAAAAATAGTTAAGTTTCACTGGTCTGAAGCTTCTGAGAAGAGATTTAAGGAATTGAAGAAGAGGTTAACTAGTGTCCCAATTTAAACATTATCGGAAGTTACTCAATGTTTTTTGGTGCATTGTGATGCATCTACAGTCAATTTTGGTAGTATGTCAATTTAGAATAGCAAGGTTATAGATAGAGTTGTCAAAATGGGTTGGGCCCGCGAGGATAACCCAATCCAACCCTTGAAATAAATGGTCCTAGGCTTAATTACTTTTCCTATTTAGGAAAGAGGCTTATAGCCGCCCAATTTGGCCCGTTGGCCTCGTAAGCCACCCCGCAAGCCTTAGAGACCAACCCGTGGACTTTTTAGTTTTGAAAATATTTTTTGTATATATTTTTAATGGTATTTTATTAGTCAAGATATTATCAATAATTATTTTGACAAATAAAAATTAAAGTCTTTTGCCTATAATCTTGTATGGTGAATTGTAGATGAAGATGAACTTCTTCAGGAAAAAATATCTCATGTTTATTCAAATATGATCGATGGTAGAAGAGGAAGTAGAAGGGAAGCAGAGTTGGAAAACTCTAATTAATGGGTCATGTAATATCTCGTAATTAGATTTGTTAAGTAATTGGGCTACCTTGTGTTTCTAGAAATCTTATAAATCTGCAATTTTTTTGGGAGAAATGGTGAAATGATTAACATTTATCCACTAAATCTTACATTGGTTATTATTTATTTTTGTAAGTATTCACCGAAGTGTGTGAATCATAAATGTATTTTTGGATGTAATCATTGAAGTGTGTAATTTATAAATTAATTTTTGTATGAATTGATGTCATGTTTATAGACGTCAACGTTTGATACTCTTTATAAGATAGTTATACTATTAAGTTTTTGGTTGAAGGGTCAACCTGTCCCACGCTGTGACCGATTAGGGATGCTATTTTATAGGACCTTTAATAAAAAGGGTCAGACCACCCCAACCCATTGAACTCTCTAGATCGATAGGGTTGCGTTGGGCTAACCCATTTTGACAGCTCTAGTTATATAGCTTATGCCTCCAGACAGTTGAAAATTTCATGAGAAGAATTACCAAACCCTTGATTGAGAGTTGACGGCTATAGTTTCCACCTAAAAGATATGGCGATTCTCTTTATATGGTGTTCATGAGGATGTCTTCACTTATCACAAGAGCCTACAATATTTGTTCACTTAGAGAGAGCTTAATCTCAGACATAGAAGGTTGTTAAAACTGCTTAATGATTATTAAAATGAGCATTCTCTAACACCCTAGTAAGGCTAATATGAATGTTGATGCCTTAAGTAGGTTTTCTATGGGTAGTACCACCCATCTTGAAGAAGAGAAGAAAGAATTAGCAAAAGATGTGCATAGACTTGGACTCTTAGGAGTCTGACTCATAGATTCGATTCCACAGAATGAGGAATAGTGCTTACAAATGGAGATAAATTTTCATTATTATCAAATGTTAAAGAAAATCACGAAAAAGATCCCATTTTCTTGAATTGAAGGCTAAAGTTCATAATAAAAGAGTATAAACTTTTGAATAAGGGAGAGATGGTGTATTAAGATATCAAGGTAGATTTTGTTACCTATGGCGGATGGACTTCAAGAGAGGATAATGTAGAAAGGTCCTAACTCCAGATATTCAATTCATCCAGGTTCCCCAAAGATGTAACGTGGTTTGAGAAAAGTATATTGATGGAATGGTATGAAGAAGGGCATTCCTGAATTAGTTGCTAAGTACCAGAATTGACAACAAGTTAAAGTAGAGCACCAAAGGCCTAGTGGTTTGGCTTAGAAGTGGAAGATGGTTAATATTGATTTTATTATAGGTATACCCAGATCTTGCAAGTATCATGATTCTATTTGGGTGATTTTCGATATAATTACAAAATCATCCCACTTTTTGCCGCTAACGACTACTTATCCGGTTGAGGATTATGCTAAGTTTTACATTCAAGAGGTGGTAAGACTTCATTGAGTATTGGTCTCCATATTTTTAGATAGAGGAGCATAATTTACACACAGTTCAGGAAATCTTTTCAGAAAGGTTTGGGTTCAAAGATGAAGTTAAGTACCACCTTTTATCGTCAGATTGACAGACAAACAGAGCGTACTATTCAGACTCTAGAGAATATGTTAAGGGCAAGAGTGATGGATTTCAAAGGGAATTAGGATGATCACCTACCTCTCATTGAGTTTGCTTAAAATAACAACTACAACTCTACCATCCAAATGACTTTTTATCAAGCTCTTTATAGGTGAAAATCTAGATCTCATATTGGATGATTTGAAAATGGTGAAGAAGGGTTGATAGGATAAAATTTACACCAAGCTATGGACAAGGTGGATGTTATAACAGAGATATTTAAAATGAAACAAAGTCATCAAAAATCCTACACATATTTTATGAGGAGGAAGTTAGAGTTCGAAGTTGATTATTAGGTATAGTGAAAAGCTTCACCCATGAAAGGTGTTATGAGTTTTGGTAAGAAGGACAAGCTCAATCCGCAGTATATTGGACCTTATCGCATAATAAGGAGGATTGGCGATATAGCTTATGAGTTAAAGCTACCCCAAGAGTTAGTAATAGTTCATACGGTGATTCACATCTCTATGTTGAAGAACTGCAAAAGAGATTCATAATTGATCATATCAACTGAAAATATTGAGATCAAGGATAGTCTATCTTATGAAATGATTCAGGTTGAGATTTTAGATCGCCAAGTTCACTTGTTGAGAACGAAATAAGTGCATTAGTAGATGTCCTTTGGAGGAACCAATTCATTGAAGAATCTACTTAGGAAAATAAAGAGGACATGAAAAAGAGATATTCGTATCTCTTTGCATCCGGAAAAAGTGCATACTCAGGTATTAATTTTGTTCTTAGTACTCTTTAAGTTATGAGTAAACATGTTATTGTTGCATTTCCTTGTTAGGTGTTTTAAGTTAATGTAACTACCCTTAGTATAGTATGAATAACCTAATTCTAGGATGAATGTTCTTAAGAGGGATATATTTTAATATCTCGCAACTAGAAAGAATAAGAAAGAAGTTTAAAATCTGTAAATATTTATTTTTGGGAAGTACAAGGAAATCTTGAAATTTATATAAGTTAAAAGTGAATTTTTTTCATCATCTTCAAACGTACATAACTCCTAGCTCAAGTTAAGTTAGGAATAGTTCTACATATGGTTGGAAGCCCCTTAGAATAACTTTTCAAACGCCGCCGAATTTGCGTGATTTCGAGTTTGTATTACTGAGTTATAACCTTTGGAAGTTGGGCTGATGTAATAAGAGAATTCTAAAAATCGAGATTTTAGAAGTGCAATTTGGTCTTTTCCTAACCCAATTTTATTAATCCGTTTTTTAGGAGTTAAATTTCGGTAAAGTCAGACTTTAGTTAGTTTACAAAAGTTAATTTTAAGCTAGATCTTGGAGGGAAGAGAAAAGAGGAGAAAAGGTAAGAAAATTCAAGATTCGTCAATAACGTTCAAGAATCGTTTGTGGATTTCATCAAGGGTTGATACCGACAAGGTATGTGAGCTTCCATAGTGTTTAGTTCATTCACCCACGCGCCAATTATGATATACTAAGTGTGATTTCACTCTTGAAATTTAAGGATTGAAGTTCTTGATAAGTATTCTTGAAGTTTCAATAAGTGTTGATATAAGATTTTACTTGGTTAATATTTAAACGACCATATCCATTATAATATAAAGAGTTACGTGATCCATAACCTATCCAATTATAACTGAATATACTTACCAACTCCACCAATTTTGCGTTAATCCTAATGCTGAGTAAAAAGTTATGACTATTTTAGTAACATATACCAGGCTGTTACGAATTAGCCAACGGGAAAATATGAAACTGGTTGGTTCTGTTATTTTTCTTACCTCCAAGAAAACTCGAAACCAATTTTTTGACTAATAAAATGTTCAAAAACAGATTTTCATCTTTACTAATGAAAATAAAAAATTATTGGCTATAGAGATTTCAAGAAACTAATTCAACAATCTCAAGAAAGGTTTTCTTGATCATGTACCTTCAAGCTAGGGTTTCAAAGTTCATATTCAAGTTCTTATCAAAGATTCTTCAAGAACCTTGTTATTTATATCTAAAATCATTCAAAAACATGATGAGATCTTTTTTCCAATCACAAATCATGATCCTTGTATCCGTAATTTAATTCAAGGAAAACCAAAAGTCAAGACAAGAAGTCAACAATTAAGTTAAGCTAAGTTCTTAAAGTTTTTCAAAAGTCTTTTACAAATGTTTTAACTTTGTTATAATTCTTTAGTTTTGAGATCACTCAAGAGTAATGTTAAAGTTAAGTTCTTCTAAATTATATGACGACTATGTATTCCTAAAGATTTCAAAATGATTTCACATTTAAACAAGTAAGGAAACTTTGATTTCCAAAAGAGCCTTTGAGGTAGTTTTTCAATAAAGATCCTTTGATCTAGTTTTCCAATAATGAGCCTTTGGGCTTTTTTTTAGTAAAGAACCTTTGAACTAGTTTCTAAATAAATAAAGCAGGGAAACTTACATTTCCAAGATAGATTTTTGAGCTATGTTTTTTAGCACTAATCTCAAATTACAAAAGAGGTATGTTTTAAATACATAAGAGATAATATAATTTAGGAGTAGTATTGAGCACTGAATCAGGGACGAACATGAGTTCAGATAACTCACGTCTGCATTAAACCATGTAGCCACCGTGGGTAGAAAAGGGTCATACTTTTGGATGAATCCTTTTCAGAATAGACCATTGGATTCATTAGGCAGTTCAGGTCCTATACCTTTGGCCCGATATAGGATGCGCTGGCAGAATGAGATAGATCAATTGTATCATCAATATAGCTCTTATGTGATTGTTGTCAGTTAGAGAAACTCCCACATCAGTGTTTTGTATTTTTATATACATTAGAAATATTTGTATTTTTATATACATCAAAAATATTTGTGTTTTTATTTACATTATAGAGTTCGTATTGTATCTTTTCATACATAGAATGTTATCATTCTATTTCTAATTACACAGAGTTGAAAATCATGTTTTAAAATTTTTTTATACTTCTTTTATTCACACTACTTTATATTAAATCATTTAAATTATTTTAAGTTAATTAAAGCCCGATTAAGTGTTTATTTCAGTCTCTTTTCAAGCCTGTGCTAAGTTCTGCATTACAACTCACATACTCGTACATTCAATGTACTTATTCTAGATATTCATCATGTCTTATGATTCAAACACACGTAACTAGGATCAGCAAGCAGTGCATCGTTAATCCTATGAGCAATGTAGGTTAGTTTGTGAGCCTCCTTTCATTCCTGTGGACTCCTTTTTATTTCTTTTAGTTAATATATTAGTTTATTAGGATGTACTGGGGTTTTTACCCACATCCATCTTAGTTGTTTTAGAGGTTCCGCTGATAATCACTCAGATGTTAGTTCATTCAACATTATCTTGTTATTGGCTTATCTTCATATTTGAGTTGCTACTTTTGTTAAGTTAAATGTTTATTTTTTAAAAACCATTATGACTTTAGTTTAGGTAGATATGTTACTTAGCATTTTATCTTTTTCTTTATGCTCATAGTCTTCCGCTTAGTAAGTAAGTAGGGAAAGGGTTCGCTTGGGGACAACAATGGTTCCCGAGTGCCGGCCATGCCTAGAGTGTTGGCTCGGTGCGTGACAATCAAACCCCAATGGTTTCACATTTCCAGCCTCAAACTATCAGATGGGTAATCTTCATCCCCTCTTATATAGTGCTTCAAACGGTGCCTTATCTATGCTTGAGTGATAATTATTATTGTAGGAGAGCTCTCACAAAGGTATGAAATTACGCAATGTCCTGCAAAGTCAATCACCCAATACGTCATCATGTTCTCTAACACAAATTGAATACCGCGAACAATTCTATTTTGCCAATTAATTCGTAAGAAAGTCACCCACTCTAGAAACATAAATCCTTTCTTAAAAGTTGAGCTCACACTCTGCATCAATAGTGGTCTCTTGTTCTTTCCCAAGCGCGGTCTTCTTTCTAAGCTCATTCAAACTGCTATTTTCAAATTGTTTGATCTTGATTTCGTCGATGAATGTGAACCTTACTTCAATCATAGCTAAAACCACACATTTCATTAAGATTCCCAAATAAATGAACATAGAAGCCATTTTTTGAATTTCCTTAGCCAAAGATATCTTGGATACACTCAAGCAAGTTAGATTACTTATAGCACCGGCTTCCAAATTACTGCGTCTTCCACAAAATTAGCCTTATGAGGATAAATTGGATTGTCACATCATAATCCTTTAATAACTAAAACCAGTTTTGATATTTTAAATTCTGATCCTTCTGAGTGAAACATGTTGTTGACTACGATGATTAGTAAACACCTGACACTTCATAACATATAAGTAATGTCGCATGATTTTAAGAGCAAACGTTACCACTGCCAACTCTAAATCATGTGTTCAGTAATCCCTGTCATGCACCTTCTACTTCCGCAATGATGAAGCTATAAAAATCTTATCCTACATTAGCAAATTAACGAAACCTGAATGTGAAGCATCACAATAAATAATAAAATCTTTACCTTCCACCGGTAGCGCTAGAATAGGTGTTTTGGTCAAAAGAGTCTTGAGCTCTTGAAAGATCTTCTAACATTTTTCAATCTATTCAAAAGGTTCCTCCTTTTTAACAACCCTGTCAGATGCGTCGCGATAAAAACAATGTTTTTTCACGAATCGGCGATGGTAGCTAGCGAGCCCCACAAAACTCTTAACTTCAGCAACATATCTAGGATGAACCCAATTCTTAACCAATTCATCATTTTAGGCATCTACCATTACCCCTTTATTTGAAACTACATGTCCCAAAGCTACTGAAATTTAATTAAAATTCACACTTACAAAATTTTGTGTAAAACTTTTGTTTCCAAAGAACAACCAAAACAATATGAAGATTGTTGACATGCTCTTCCTTAATCTTTGCATAAACTAGAATATCATCAATAAAACTACATAAAAAATTCTTGAAATGGTTTTAATACACCATTCATCAAACTCATGAAAGCTGCAAGCGCATTCATCAACCCAAATGATAGAACTAAAAACTCATAGTGGCCATAGCGGTTCCTAGATGTTGTCTTGGGTACATCCGCAAACCTAATCATTAAATTATAGTAACTAAACCTTAGATAAATTTTATAGAAAATTGAAGCACCTTGCAACTGGTCGAAAATATTATCTATACAAAGCAATGGTACTTGTTTTGAATTATGAACCTATTCAATTGTTTGTAATCTATGCACATCCTCATACTTATGTCCTTTTTCATAACCAACAAATAGGAGCACCCCATGGGAAGCACTAAAACAAAAAAACACCTTAATCAAGATGTTGCTGGATTTGAGTCTTAAACTCTTTCCATTCTACCGGATGACATGCGATATGGAGAGATAAAAATGGGGAGGGTTCTAGGTTCAAAAACAACACAGAAGTTGATCTATATCTATATCAGGAAGCATACTTGCAAATCAGTAGGGAATACTTTTTTAAATTCTAACACCACATGAATATACTTAATATGGGGGAATTAACCCCAACATCCCAAATATGAGCCAAATATGCCAAAACAACCCTACTTCATCAATTTCATAGAGGATTTGATCTTGATTGGCTTAAACATGTACATCCCTTCCCACAATAACTTTTCCCTACCCGGAGTTTCTCTAGTCACAGACATAGTATTAGAACTAAGCACTACATAAAAGGGGAATAACCAAGTCATGCCTAATATTATATCAAAGTTAGTCATATCAAAAACCACCAAATCATCTCAAATCTGAAAACCTATAAACAAGATAGGACAAACATCATAAACATGGGTGACTATGACAAACTCTCTAATTTGGTAGAAACATTGATGAGGGAATCTAGTACATCACATCACATATCAAATCCCATGTGAAAATGAACGGGCAGATAAGAATAAGTAGTACCCGGATCAAATAACACATTAGACATCTGGTCATAAAAGAGAATACTACATATGATCACTGCGTTAGAAGAATGTGCATCGCTCTATCCTAGAATAGCATAACGCTGAACCCTGTCATCATGATGGGTGGCTTCCCTCGTTGAATCGTACCTCTGCCTACGTTAATATTTCCTCGACCTCTACGGCTTGCTAATTTCCTCCTCTCGGCCCTTGTGGATGTCCTCGCCTATTATTGCCACTACCCACGGGTACCATTGCTCTTGTCAACTGTTGTTTCGGGTTCAACATATGTGGGTGGGGACACACCTCCTCATATGCCTATGTTTTCCACTATTATAATGAGTGAGATTAAAACCTTGCCACGAACGGGGTCTAGACTCTAGCCGAAACCGACATTGTTGATCTCTCGGAGGTCGCAGACAAGCCTACATATGTGATCATTAAATCGTATAGGGAAATTTTAGCAAAAATTTTCAAACGTTTGTTTGCTTTGAAGAATATATACACTTCATAGTATGAATTTCATTGTATCACATCAGTTCCCAACAAACAACTAATAATAAGATATTTAAATGAAGGCAATAGTTCATAACTACATTTATATAATGTAGCCAAAATTGCACCAATGCAACGTCTAAAAATAAGTAAGAAATTAACACTAGTGGAACATCCTCCACCAGCTCATGCCAACGTCTAATCTAAAATATAAGAGATAACAATACTCGAAATCATGAGGGCCTACAAAGTCCAGATGAATGTTCCATGTCCGGGTGGCTTCAACGTAGTCTCATAAGCTCTAGCATCCACCTGCACCTGCACCTACAAGTAAAGGATTGTATGGAATTAGTACACACTTGTACTAAGTATGGGTGTATGCAACTACACACCAAGGAAATGCATGATTAAGAAGAGCTCTCTCCTAACGATATGAGTTATGGAAAGCTAAGTCAGTTGAACTTGCCAAATCAAAATAGGAATGTCATGCTATGAGGGTAACATGCATCATAATTCTTTTCATATTGCACACAACACATAAAACATTTCATTTTGCACATACATATATCACATATCATTCATTCATATACCGTGAAACCTTGGAATCACGGACTTGACTTTAGGATTTCCTAAATGAGGTCTCAACATATGGTACCTCAACTAAGGAGCCTTCTTTAGCAAAAACAAAACCTGCTTCGTTCATTCATACGTACTTCATTTTCATCCATTTATATACCTAGGATATTATTTAGGACTCTCATCGGGTTATCTGTGAAATGACCAAGAATGACGTAGTGTCATTACTTGAGTCTAGTTCACCTCTTGATTATCCTATCCAAACACCTTTGGTATCATTCATTTAATTATGTGCATTACATAAGGCTGGCCTTACTCTTTCTTTGTGAACATTAACTTTAACTGACAAAGATCATATGAGCTTTATGAAATCCAGTGTCTGCCCCACACCGAAAAAGGGGTTGAATCACTGGCCAAAGTGAAACCAAAATATGCTAGCGTATATAGGGAAATGAACCCTGCTAGAACCCTGTGTTTGCAACATATATTCAAAGACTAGCAGATATAGGACACCTATACCCGCCTAAACGGACAGTCTCATCTCATGAGATTTACACGAACCTCTGCCTTCCCGTAAAAAGTAATCACGACTCATGGATAGCTTATCGGTGCTCAATATAAAGTTCCATTACATACATTCATCATTAGTATTGAGTGTGCATTAATATCAATAGTTGCATTGGAGTGTTCTTACATACTAGTCTCTTTATTAGTTTTACACTCTCATAGGTGAGTATGGTTTTTGGTAACATTTATTAGGATCATCTGAGATTGGTCTCGACTTTCATATTAGTCTCTTATCATGTTGTCATAACATTTATTAACTTTAGCATATTAGCTCTTCATAATTACTAACCCCATTACGTGAATGTTCATATCGTCATATGCCAATACACTTGGGCATTTAGTGTGTTTCACACTATTACTTAACCCTCCTGGGTCACATCATTTCATCATATACATCTTCAGTTTACTTACTTTTAACGTAAGCTGGACTTATGAACCCATACGTATAAACCATTCATAATTCGTCTAAGTGACTTATACTTATCCAATATTATATGGTTCAAGACTTATGCTTCTTGTAATTATCCCAAGTTCTCGAGTTTGATTCCTATAGGCAGCATTCATTATATATTTTCTCACGTAAGACTCATCTATCCATACGGAATTGGGCAAGGGAGCCTGATTTCAAACCCGTTGAGCAACACTTAGTCTTATATTAACTTTTTTTAAAAAAAATTTCAGCATTGGTACCCGAGATTGAATCTCAATGCCTCCATTTCGTTTTTTCTTTTCTCTCCTTGACTTTTCTGTTTTTGACCGGGAGGAAGTGGGATCGGATCCCCCAGAACCTGATTTTATTTTTCTTTAATTGGTTCTCCTAGTTTCTCACCTATTCAAGAGGTTGTGGTTTCGATTGCCACACACCCCACTTTATTTATTTTCATTCTCGCATGAATGGTCCTAATTTCGTTCAAGGACACACGTGTTCAAATCCCATGTACCTTATTTCTTTCAATTAATTTTCTAGGTTCTCTTACTCGGATAAGACACAAGTTTGATTCCCCCTAACCTCACATTTATTATAAAAATTGTAGTAGCCTTTATATGGTGAGGTCCCGGGTTCAATCCACGATGACCTCACACATTTTAATAATTTTTTTGAAACCCAAAAACCTTCAAACGGCTTAGCCGAGACCAAATTTCCAGATTTCTGTAAATTTTGTCATATTTTCAGTCAATTTTTCTCAACCTTTGTACGTTATATTTTATGGCAATTTGCTGGAAATTTCGTACATTAGTATATGCATTTTGCCAAGTAATTTATACAAAAACACACGGATTTAACATGCCATTTTCATGCTCTAACTCATGATCAAGAACCACGGTAACACCCCTTGGTACGCTCACTTATCACATAGTTTTTTGTAAAAACATAATTAATATTCAAATAAATCCGAACATACATGCATGAACATAATCATCATTAAAAAAATTACATCTCTAAATTCTACCAGAAAACATACCCAACCTACAACAATCAACGAGGGTTAGCGACAGGGACATTCAACGGGGAAACATTCCTAGTTTTCATATTAGATTTTGACTGAATCCTAGGGTCTCTTCGCAAAGGGACCAAGAGGAAGAAACCCATACCTTTTATGTCCTTAAAAACTTTTACAAAACTGATCCAATGCACAGCCAACTCCCAAGAAATCAATGCCTCACAATCGAAACATCAAGCACAACCCGTCAAGAAATTTGCTTTTGCTTTTTGTTTTTAGAATAGTTTTCTTTTGAGCTTTAGTGTTAAAGTTCTTCAAGAGTGATGAACTATTATTTTCTGTTCTTTTATTGATAGATAACGTGAGAATAAGATTGGAGAGATGTGAGAACATGTTTAGGAGTTGGAGTTTTAGGTGAAGACTTAGTCAAACTAGGACTCCTTGCTATTTAATTTAAAAATCTTATTTTTTATGGTTTAAGTGAGATGACTAACCTGCTCTTCCATAAATCAGATAATGAAATATCAATTAATTCAATTTAATATTGCTTCTACCAAGGATCGAACCCGGGTGAAGCTCTTCTTGCGAACGGGTCAATTTAGGTTGACCCAACCCGAACCGTCCACTAAAATACATTAATTAATTAATTAATTAAATCCCTAGGGTAATTACGATACTAACCTTAGCCTGGAAAAGACCATTACCGGTAGACCCTCCAAACCTAAGATTACCCCTTTCAAGTCTGGTTAAGACTCATTTGGGTCAATCTAAATATTCGGGTGCCCTACATGGCTGGATCCAACATTGCCTAGCTTATCTAACTCATTAAGTTGGTTGGCTTGGCTGTTCATAGGTTCTGAGGTCTAGTTCCGCGGCCGTGTGAACCTTGTCTATTCTACGAATTCTAGGTATGTTTAGGCATTGCTTTGCATAGTCATTTTCAGGTTGTTACATTATCCCCCCCTAGGAACATTTGTCCCCGAATGACAATTCTAATTATCTAGTACAATGCCAGTCATATCATAACATAAGTAGTTTACACAATCAATCAATAGCAACAAAGAAGAGAGGATATAAGGAAACTTAGACTTAAGAGTAGGAAGTCTAACCTTAAGAGCTTAAAAGATGTGGATAGAAGGATCTCATATCGGCCTCCCACGTACCACCCTGAAAAAGATGGTTTCCCAACAATACCTTTACTGTGGCGACCTCTTTGTTTCTCAGCCGTTTCACCTACCGGTCTAAAATCTCAACAGGAACCTCTTCATATGACAAGTCTTCATCAACCCCCAAACCTTCGATAGGAAGAATCAAAGCTGGATCACCAAGGAACTAGCCAACCAAGCAACGCCAACTACTAGGCTACCTGACCAACACACTCTAGAATCTCGTAAGGACTTACGTACCTCAGACGCAACTTCCCCTTCCTGCGAATCCTCATCAACCCCTTCATGTGTGATATCTTTAAGTAGACCTAGTAAGTAACAATAAACTCTAAGGTCCTCTAACTATTATCTGCATAAGACTTCTGCTGAATGCAAGTAGTAGCCAACCTGTCCTTAATCACCCCGAGCTTCTTTAAGGCCTCATAATTGATCTCTGGACCAAAAATGGATGACTCTCCAACCTCGAACAAACCCAACTGGAGACATATACCTCCTACCATACAATGCTTCAAAAGGTGTCATCCCAATACTGGAGTGATAGCTGTTGTTATACGAGAACTCTATCAAAGGCAAATGGTCATCCCAACTACCCTTAAAGTCGATCAACAAACGCCCTCAACATGTTCTCCAATGTCTAAATGGTTTGCTCTGCCTTCCCATCTGTCTCAGGATAGAAGGTTGTACTGAGCTTTACCTGCGTGCCTAAGTTCTTCTGGAAGGATTTCTAGAAATGTGAAGTGAATTGAGATCCTCTATCCGAAATGATAGACAAAGGAATCATATGCCACCACACAATCTCATCAATGTAGAGTCTCGCATAATCCTCGGCCGTCCTTGTAAGTAGACTTCACAGGGATAAAGTGGGCAGAGTTAGTCATCCTGTCCACAATAACCAATATGGAGTCATGCTTTCTCCTAGTCCTTGGAAGACCAACCATGAAGTCCATGTTAATGGCCTCCCACTTCAATATCGGAACCTCAATCATCTGAGTGAGACCACCAGGCTTAAGGTTCTCCGCCTTAACCTGCTGACAATTCGGACACCTGGCCACATACTCAGCAGTGTCCTTCTTCATGCCATTCCACCAATAGATCTGCTTGAGCTCATGATAAATCTTGGTGGAACCTGGATGTATCGAATACCTGGAAACATGGGCCTCTGCAACTATTTAGGTCCGCAAATCATCCACATCAGGTACATACAACCTGTCCTACTAGCTAAGTATGCCATCATCTCCAAAAGCAAAGAACTCATTCATCTTTACCAGTACTGAGTCATTCAACTCCATCAACACATGATAAAGATGCTGACCCTTCTTGCCTTCAGCTACCAATGATGATTCAGAATTAGGATGAACTGAAACACCCCAACTAGTAAAGTCAATCAACCGCACACCCAGTCTTGACAATCGGTGAACATCATTCTCTAAATCCTTTTTCTCATCATCAACGTGGGTTGTAATCCCCATGCTCAACCTTCTCAAAGCATCTGCTACAACATTTGCCATTCCTGGATGGTAGTGGACACTCATGTCATAGTCCTTCCACAACTCCAACCATTTCCGCTGACGTAGGTTCAACTCCCTCAGCGTGAACACGTAGTGTAGACTCTTGTGGTATGTGATCACATCTACATGCACCCCGTACAAGTAATGCCTCCACAACTTCAATGAAAACACCACAGCTTCCAACTCCAGGTCATGAGTGGGATAATTCTTCTCATGAACCTTTAGCTGTCTGAACGCATAGGCTATCACCTTACCACCATGCATAAGAACACAACTCCATCCAACCCTAGATGCGTCACAATAAATAGTGTAACTCTCACCACATTTAGGCAATGTAAGCACTGAGGCTGAAGTGAGTCTGCCTTTAAGCTCATGGGAACTCTTCTCATAAGTCTCCGCCCATTCGAACTTGGATTTCTTCTTAGTCAAAGCTGTCGGTGGGGCATCAATGGAAGAAAAACCCTCCACGAACCTGCTTTAGTAACCAGTCAATACTAGAAAGCTATGGATATTGATGGAAGTAAATGGTCTTGGCTAGTTCTTAATGCCTCAGTCTTCCTAGGGTCCACCTCCACACTCTGATCGGACACAACATGAACCCAGAAAGGTCACTGATCTAAGCAAGAAATCACACTTGCTTAATTTGGCATTCAAATGATGTTGTCTAAGTACCTGCTTCTTCATGCTCTTCCTTAGTCTTATAGTAGATGAGGATGTCATCAATGAATACTATGATGGAAGAATCAAGGCATTCACGGAATACTCGGTTCATGAGTTCCATAAATGCAACAGGTGCATTAGTGAGACCAAATGACATGACTAGAAGCTCATAATGACCATAACGGGTACGAAAGGCTGTTTTTGGGATAACTTTATCCCTAACCCTAAGCTGATGATACCCGGAATGAAGATCAATCTTCAAGAAGAAACTAGACCCTTGGAGCTGATCGAATAAGTCATTTATTCTGGGATGTTGAACTTGTTCTTTATAGTGACTTCGTTGAGCTACCGATAATCGATACACATCCTAAGGGTTCCATCTTTCTTTTTAACAAACAACACTAGAGCACCCCAAAGGTATATCCTCAGCTGGATGAAACTCTTTAGTGAGATGTTTTAACTGTAGCTTCAACTCTGTGAGTTCATTTGGATCCATTATGTAGGGAGGAATTCAAATTTTTTTGGTGTTAGGGTCTGGGCCGATAAAAAAATTAATCTCTCGACGGGGAGGGACTCCAGGAAAATCATTGAGGAAAACATCCAGAAACTAACTCACTACAGGCATAGAGTCTTTGGAAGGAATATCATGATGTAGATCATTGAAACTCACAAGATGACATAACAATCCCTTGGACATCATTTGATTAGCTTTTAGGTTTGAAATAAGGGGACTTGAACAACTCGAATTGTACCCCTCCAAGACAAGCTCTACTTCATTAGGGAAACGGAATCTCACAACTCTACTATGATAATCCACGAAGGCATAAAATTTATGGAGCAAGTCCATACCAAGTATTATATCAAAGTCATTCATTGTTAACTCAACAAGGTCTGCACACATAGTGTTACCACACACTACTATTTGGAAATGTTTATGAACCGTATCAACTCTTTAATTTTCTCTTAAGGGATTACTTACTACGACAAGATCATGCCAAACCTCAGGTAGTTTTTCAAAAATAAGAGCAAGCAAGGGAGTCGCAAAAAAAAGCGTAGACCGTAGATCAAGTAAATCATAAACAGAGGTTGAGAAAACTTGCAGCACACCTATGACCACATCAAAAGAGTTGTCCTACTCCTCCCTGCCCTTCACCAGCAAGATCCAGTAAAGAAGTGTCACGGCTGCTCCACTCCGCTATGCCGCAGTCTCATGAACTGAACTTCGTTGCCTTCCCGCGCACGGCTTAATTAGTACCCTTTCGGTATGTTTTGCGAACACTTTCATTTTTAGCCTCTCAATCCCACCGTATTTCGGATGCTTGAAGGCCCCGCTGACACGAAGTGATTTAGAAAGATTCTTCTTTAAAGATGGTGATCGGTCATGGTATCCATAGCCTTTCTTCTATAGAAAAGGCGGGTGGGGCTTCAGGCGGCTTTTTTTATGAATAGTTTCAATCAAAATTCCATAGATTGTAGCTAGTGATTGCCTGGGGATATTTGAAGAACCGCAGGTTTTGAACCCTATACCTATACAAGGGGCTGGTCTCGATCTCGCTTGGTGGTACCCCTCTCGATGATTGTTGACTCAACATTGATTTTGTGCTTGAGTTAGAGGGCTTTCCCTCCATCCATCGAGTCAAGTAATTCACTATCGGAAATTTCTCCGCCGCCTATCTCATGCCATGCTTCTTCTTTCTCCCACAAGTGGGCAATGAAGGTTCTATCCAGTATTCCAACTGGTGGAACTTTCAACCAAGAGCGTCCGTTGTTGAGATTTAAATCAAAGAGAAAACGTCTCCTAACCTTTGAATTGAGCTTCTCCGGTCCTGGGGCCTTTCACTTTGTCGTACTCGGAGGTCCCGAGAGTACATGCAAGACGGAACGACGGTGGCTCCATACGAGGGATTGACATAAACTTGGCATGCTAAGGTACTTCTTGGACACATAGGTTTTCGTCCATCTGATCGATAGTAAGAGCCAATACCTTCATTTGCCCAGACAACGTCCTAGGCGTAGGGGAGATCAGAGTAACAGGGAACGCCTAGACGACGTTTTTCTTCCTGGGCTGCAGTAAATAGATCGAGAAGTCGTTCCGCCCCTTGTCCCCGAATATGGGGAATATGTTCTCCAATTAGCGAACCCTCTTTCGTACCTCCGCCTTTACCTTCTAGTCATGGTCACCATTTTGTTATCACCGTTACAGACTACGCATGATACAAACTTTGTCACTCTTTGCACAAAAAGAGACTGAGATGACGAAGTGGATGCGCCTTGATTTCCTCCAACTCCTTACTTAATGCCGCAATGAATATAGTTTTCTTTGATCACAGATCGACAGGTGATCCGTCCTTTCTCCCCCTTTCGTCATAAGGCGTGGTCTGACTCTGTCACGCCCTGAGCCTACATCACGGACGTGGTTGGAACTCGAAGACCATTGCTAGCCCCAAGCAACCGGTGGCATGACTTACTTAACTTAGCAGAAGACAACATTTATATCTACAACAATCAATGAACATAACTGAATTGAAAAAATATATTAATGAGAATGTTGTAAAGGTTAAACATTCAAATTAGCCAAAAGTAGCAATCCATATCTTAACAATAAGAGATGATAATGAAAAGACTCAAAGAACTAAGATCTGACTGTCTATGAAAAGACTCAAAGGACTAATTGCTGGATTTTTATGAAGCCTTGAAGTAATGAGATATATGTTGGAACATCTTAATAACTAAAATAGGTAGCGAAATAAAAGATTCCTCCAGAATGCAAGGAGGCACACCAACAGACTCTGATTGTTCAAGATGGATCAACGGGGTGCTGGATGCTGATCCTGGTTACCTTCATATGCATCATAAGATGATGAAGGTCAACTGGCATCAGCACATTGAATGTACTTGTCACGGCTCGAGAATATACCCTAGACGAAATTGTATTCTCAAATCGTGGCACGGCATACTTGACCTCTCAGAGGTTACAAGCCCTTTCACATCATTCATCTGCATAAATGTATGAAAATTAGTAAGGAATTAAAACTTTTCACATGGAATAATATCTCTTTCATATAAAACCATAAGGAGTAACGCTCATTCTCAAAGACACCATCTAGGCACACGAATAACGTGGGACACTGCCTATCCATCAAAATATAGAAATTTCTAAGTTTATTAAAATACTTTCTACAAAGAAAACTAAATATAGTAATGTCCTCCAATCAATTGAGGACATAACCCAGCTTTGCTTGAATGAATGCTACTATCCAAGCTTTTCTCCAAAGACTCCTCTCAAATGCCACCTACACCTTTAGCGATAAGACAAAATATATGGAATTCATTATAATGCAATAATTATGGTGACATCCAATTATAACCATG
This sequence comes from Solanum chilense, assembly GCA_032847665.1. Classification (NCBI taxonomy): domain Eukaryota; kingdom Viridiplantae; phylum Streptophyta; class Magnoliopsida; order Solanales; family Solanaceae; genus Solanum; species Solanum chilense. The sequence continues at coordinate 71,944,970 of CM064963.1, forward strand.
TTAAAAGGATATTTATATAAAACATGATCTTTTTGGGGAAAACTTCATACAACACATATAAGGGTCAATTACAAGTCAACATAAGCAAATATAAGTCACATTCTACAATATAATATCGAGATCACTTAAAAACATATAAAAATGAGACCCTCCTACCAGAGTTTTTTCTAAGGCTCACTAGAGTGAGTTATGAAGCGACCGCCTATACAACCCCTTCACACACACCAAAGTGTTCCTAAGGATTACCTAAGCTAAAAAATTTCCCATTTCATCAATTAAACTCCCTAACTAGAATTACTCTAAGACTCACCTAAGTAAGCCATAAAGAGACCGCCCACACACCCTCTCCAAGCCTACCTAGGTAATCCTTAAAGATACTCTAGATAAGTACCTTGTCATTAGCATGCAATTAACTTAAGAAACTATATTCATTAAACCATCTAAAAGACATCCAACAATTAATTTGACATAATGGTCTTGGAGAATACCTAGGGAACCTACATACTAACATCTTCAGAGCCTACTTGTGCAATATCTAGATTGAGTCCCATTCCACTACCTACACTTTTTAGTAATTTCCCAAAACTACCATGTATCGCACATGATTAGAATAGGGCTGCCATGCAATGGTAAAATAGGATAGATTCATGACTTTTCTAAGGATTATTTCATTCTGTTCCAACCAACCAACCCCTAAGTCCATCATTCACACCAGAAGGATACCATTACGGCTTTCAACATCAAGGATGTCATAACCCTCTATCTAGTTTAAAGGTTCTGCATAAATAACCCTCTTAACTGTGTTCAAGGTCACATTTCAATCATACATACACATTCATGACAAAGATACTTTAACCTACTAAGTCAAGCTCATATTCATATTCTTCATGTATCAAGTAGATGGACATAGCTCTACCACAACAAGACACACATACTTCATCTTATCACATGTACAATCACATTCACGTTGAACATAGGGAAAACTAAGTACACTACAAATAACCCTACTCATTCATATAGAAACATCAACATACATCATCGTAAGACTCATATAGTCTACTAAGAATATGCATACTTCAACATCAAGCAACACACATTAAGGCAACATCATAGTCTACTATAGACATCTATCATTAACTAAAAGAACACATGCTTGAACTCACATATACATAGAAATCATATAGACCTTCACAATACTCACATAATAATGTAATAACATTCTAATATCATAATTCATAATGTAATACCGACGAGGCCACATTCTTCACAAATATCTGCCATCATAAGTGGACCATACCAAACATCACCATTCAAATAGCTATACTACACAATATAGAGAAGGTTAGGTCATCATACCACCATTTCAACATCAACTCCAATCCATAGCCAATTCAACCAAATCAACCATAAAGACTCTTACCAATTTCCATGATCACCAACTCAAACTAATAATTACAATATACAATGATCAAATATAATAAAATATGAAATTCATCAATTTAGGAAAGCCTACATATAATTCTAACTGGCCTCTTACTTAATTCAATAGCCCAAAGTAAACTACACAAGAATTCAATACAATTGAGACATGATCAAATCATTCATAATTTTACCAAAATAAGAAAATCATGATTTGCATGGGTTCATGGAGTTTTTGATCTTAAATCATCAAATTAACATAAATTTATAATAAAACATTGTTTCAAATCATTTTATGCAATAACTCATGGCTAGAAGTTAAATAGAAGATTTCATGTTTTTGATCATCTTTGAAGAACATTTGAAATTGACTCCTTGAATGGAAGAGAATCCAATTATGAAATAAAAGTCATTATGTGAAGAAAATCCCACTTTATTGATAGAGAAAAACTTGGAGAATTACTCATCTTCCTTGGAGCTTCAAACCTTCATCAATGGTGGTTGTGAGGAGAAGGAATGGAAAGGCTTTGTTTGGAGTTCAGCGTTTAGCTTTGCTTGGTGGGTTTAGGGGCCTAAAAAGACTCAATAACTGTGAATAATTCATCCACAAATTACCCAAAGACCCCTACACTTTATGGACATTAACCAATTCAAATATGACTTAAAACCAACGTGGCTTAATCTGAGAGGTCACTACGCGTCGCGGTGTCACCTCCGATTCATGGTTCTCAAAAAATTTGATACAGAATGGTTTGTGTTGGCCCCGCGCCGCAGGGAAATTTTTTTCCCTTTAAGTGTGGCATGCACGATGCGCAGCCACTGCCTAATCTTGGCTGGCTCGGCAACTTACTTGGCCAATGTTTGAGTCCTCCTCAAGGACCCTTTGGCTGGTCCTTGGGGCGTTGTTCTTGGACGTTTCGACCCTTTAAATGTCAAGCTATGTATAGGAATGATCTATACTGAATTTTACCCTCAAACCATACCCCAAAACTCCACTGCAAAACACTCCAACACACTAGTTCAACTTTGACTAGTTTTGGAATGTCTTGGACGTTTCACTGCCATACTTCTCAAACTGACTTTTTACACTATTACCAACCATTTTAACACATTAGACCTATAAAGACACATATTACGCTCTAGATTCTCCAAGTTCATTTTAGAGGTGTTACAGTACGAGTATGCGAGTTGGAATGCTAACAAACAACCAGAATTCCCATATCGGTGGTTCATAATACTCCAAAAAATTAATTATCTCATATTTTCTAAAGCAAATTCTTCTGTGGCATAAAGAAATTTCTCAAACATAGCTTAAAACTTCTTTTGGAAATCATAGTTTTCTCTTTACTGAAAAACTAGCTCAATGGCTCTTTTGGGAATCTCAGTTGTCTTTCCTATTTAAATGTTAAAATATTTACAAACTTTTGGGGAATACTTAGTTCTCTTATAAATTTTTACGAAATGAACTCAACTACTTACTCTTTACTTAACTTGAAACTGGAGTCTTAAAAACAAGGTTAAGAATTGTTAAAGACTCTTGAAAACTTAATAAACTTTACGTTAACTTTCTTTTTATCTTTAAAACTTGACAATGAACTTTTCTTGACTTTGATCTTCACTTTCCTTCAATTGGATTATGGATTCAAGGTTATAATTCCTGTTTTATTGATGATTTATAGGTATTTAGAGATCATTTGATGTAGTTAAAATCAATGGGAAGTGTTAATACATTTTAAAAGGACTTAAACGAACTGAATGATGAAAACTAGGTGAAAATGATGCTTTAGGCACAACCATGGCATGCCGCTACAGTCCCTTTTGACTCTGGCCCAGAAATGACGCATTGCAGGTGCACCGCCCTAGCCTTCCTAGAGCTATAGGGGCGCGTTGCACCACATGTTTCTTCAGGTAAAAGGTGATGGAATTTTGATCTCGTTTTCTGATCTTAATTCGATTTAACCCGATTATTTTTCTCTAATTCACTATAGATTCACATACCCAAATCATATACACAGGGACCTAACCCGATGGACTCAATATATCAATAAACTCCTAAATTTGAAATCATGTTCAAGAACGAAATAAATTCAATAAAACCAACAAAAACATTCAAATTCCAATCTGTTTAGAACAAATTCACGTTGAACTAACAAGCTGGCATATGGGTGAACAAATCCTATGTTGAAGACTCACATACCCTTTGAGGGATCACCCCGATTATATCCACACACAAAGCTTGAATGATCTTGGAAATGTTGATTTCTATCCTCTTTTATCTTTTCTCCAAGCCCTAGACTCTAACTTTTCTAAATTTACCAAAAATTTTGGTTTACACCAATTAAGATAATTAGGTAAGGAAAAGATTAATTTACCCTTCAAAAATCCGGATTAGACTTTCCTTAATCAAACAACCCAACATTAAAATCGTACAAACTTGGCGGCGTTGGAAAGATAATTCTAAGAGCTTTCCAACCATATTTATAACAACACCTAACTCATACCTACCCAAGAGTTATGATCATTTGAAGTTGACCAAAAACTCACTTTTAACTTAGTTAAAATTACCAGATTTCCTTATACTTTCCAAAGTAACTATTTCCAGATTTAAACTTCCTTCTAGTTCTTTCTAGCTGCGAGGTCTTAAAAGGGTTTTCTAAGAGGTTAAAAGACAAAAGAACCCTTTTTAATGTTTTCTCATTGGCTAATTCATCAATGCACATTATCAGACAAAAAGGCCCCTATGGGTCACATATCTCTGTGTGTTCTAAGATATATGGTCATTTTAAGTTGACCCAAGAAAAATCTCATCATGAAACTCAATTGGAAGGGAAGGTTTCAACTCTACTTTATGCTAAGGAATTTTTGTGACCTTAACATATAAGAAAATTTAGGATATCTCGGTGAAGTCTTATTCACATATAAAGAATGGTCCAATTCTATTTTAAACAATTTTGAGATGTTAAAAGAATGTCCAATGAAGAAACTGTTAATATAAAATCTCACATCCGGTAACGAACATCCTCACACCGATTGATTTAGGAATACAAACTAGACCAATCTAAGGAATATATGCGCCTTTCCCTCCTATATTTACGACATAGAACCAAAAGTTATCAAGGTGGCATTCCTAGACACTGATTTGATCATTGATATACAAGACGAACTAAATTATTTTGAGCAAAGTGTAATGTGGAATCTTGTCTCCAAATATCCAAATATATTTGTCATATGAACTTGTTGGGTGTGTCGATAAAAGCTTGATGACCAAAGGACATATCACAAGAAAGAAACCAGATTAATAGTTCAAGGATACAATCAGCAGAAAGAGATACTCTATGATGAAATTGTTGACCCAATTTCTTAAAGATGTGTGACGAACTGAACCATGAAAATATTGTTAAGTATAATTTATACATGTCTTACCACCCTTTATTTTAACTCAATCACTTTTATAATGGGTTATATGAAAATTCAAAAACCCCTTGTAATTAACTGAGCAAAGCATCTTTTTTTAAAATAATTTCATTGTTAATATAAATGTCCTATGAATATGTCCATAATTAAAATATTATTCTTCATAGAAAATTCATTTTTTTACTCAAAGTAAATACAAAATATACACAAAGAACACCAACATTCAAAGTAATAAAGCTATGACTAAAGTATATGAACTAAACCTAACGATCATACCTAAATTAGGCCCATCAATTTCAAAATTTTATAGACAAACTTATTTAAAGCAAGAAAAACATTGGATTTTACTTTTTTCGAAAATAACCATGCACGTCAATTCTTATATAATAAAAGAATATACGCATACTGTTATTTTGTATCCAATTTATGTTAAATCAAAATTTTGAAATTCAAATTTATAAATTTTGAGTGTGAATTTATTTGACGGGGATTGATAATTAAATAATCATAATTTACATCATCTTGGTTCGTGGGAAAGATTCTAATATGTCACTAAATTCACATTCAACTTTTGGGATTTTATCAAATTGAATCTAAAACATTAAAATTTCCATATTGTAGTAATGCCCATATCAGTTAACAAATAAAATAAATAAAATGGTATCCCATCTGGACGGCCTGGGACATACTGCCAATAACATATCCTCAATGATATGGTTCCCCCATTTCATAATCCGCCTCTCTATTTCAGTCTAAATCCACCCCACAGCCAAAAGAATGTTCTTACTCTTGCTGAAAAAAAACAACTTCCGACTCATCAACTAATGGATCATCAATGCTGATGGCCATGTGTTTATGTCTTCCTTTTGACATCTCACCAGATTAAGTGTAGTTCATCCTATTTACTTTTTTATGTTTTTGTTTCTCGCTTAAATTGCCTCATGTCTAGGTTCTGGATCACTTTTGCTCTCTTATTTTTCTTTTTCACCCATCTTATTATCCTATTTATGTAGATCACGCTTGATCATAATGCATGGGTAGATTTAGTCAACCTCTTTAAACTAGTGATGAAGACTACTTCCAGATCGGACCCCAATTCCTCCCTTTTGTCGAGCCCTTTTTGCTGGCTGAAATAGACTAGGTTAGACAGTTCTTCACATTTTGTTAGACTCATGATGTTTTGTAAATGACATCGATTTGAAAAACATATGACGTTGTGTCTTTCCCATTCCCATTATTTTCTAGTTGGTGATACTCTCAAATATGAGCAATTTTATTTGTTAATGTTCATAATCCTTCTCTTTGTTGTATCAATGTAGTTTAATAGCTCGTCAAAATATGTTAGAATTGTTTTAACATAGAACATTAATACAAATAGGTCAATGACTGGAGAAAATGTCGATAAAACAAAGGCCATTTGGTTTGTTATGTAGCATGTTACATATATTAAATTTTGGTTGAGGAAGTCTATATTGACAATTTATGATTTAGTAACTAGTAGAGTACATATTAGAAGGATATTAGAAGGGCCGAATAACTTTTAGTGCATCTGTTGTTTTGGAAAATACAGTTACGAAATGTTATACATAAGATGGAATGTTTCAAGGAGGAAAATTTTTTTCCAAATGGCATACATTTTATACAATAATATTTGTATAAAATCTAATATTATGGCATTCATTCATTGCATAGTGTGGACTCTGCAAACTTAATGCAAGATAAGTTGTATGTGCTCTTTAAATGATTAATATATCAGAGGAATCTTGCCAATGATAAATTTTGAGGGGTCAAATATGAATATAAGATTGACTATGAACAATTATTTTGATAACTATCTGAAGTAAGAAAACATTGAAAGTCATTAAGCTCAAAAATCATTTACTTTTCAACTCTATAAACATCGTTGAGCAAATTTTTAAAGTCACTGGGTAATTCTATTATACAGATGTCCACATCAATGAAAATATTATCAATTTTTATTTCTCATTCTTCATTCTCTGTTGTTAAAGGTTCCTCATATTTAAACTGGAACACTAAAGAAAGTACTTACTCGAATGAACCAACAAGTGTTTGGACTGAACATTTTCCTCTTGACACCTCTAGAATGTTTCGTCATCCTTCTTTTTCTTCCAATATTAAATTCTTCTACAAAATTCACATTTGTAGGATAATTTAAAATCTTAAAGGATGTTCCTCCTATGAACTTCAAAGTCCTCTCAAACACCTTTTAATCACTTAAAAGAATCAGGCCTTTGTTGTTCGTTCCACCATCAACAACAAGTGTAGGACTCCCTAATTGGAGATCCACAAAGATAGGCCATTCCATGTGAGTTCCATTGTCGACCCAAGATACACATCCACCTTCACAATATAAGAATTCGCCTTTTCTACACTCAGGACGGTTACAATGTTGACACATGCTTCTTGAAATAGAGGCATTCGTTGAATCTATAAATACGCACCTAAGTCAAATTCCACAACCATTAGCACACTAAAAAATAATAAGAAAATATTTTAGTTTGTTTTAAAAGACAAATATTTTTAGTAAGGGCAACAAGTATTAAGGAAGTAGTTCATAAAGAATAGTGTGGAAACACCAAAACATAGTAACAAAGCATAATAGCATGTACGATATTAAATTTACTCATAAATTTTGATTTTGGTACTTGCAAAATATATGCAAATGAGACATATAATATGAAACAAAAATGTAAGTTTAGTGATTAATATATACATTAAATTTTATTCAACTGGTCAAATAATTTTTTTATATATAATTTTATATTAAAATACAAAATATCTTATTGTGTCATTACATTGGTAACCAAAGCTAACACTTCAATTATAACGTAGGGTGTGTTTCTAAAGAAGGAAACCGTGTTACATAAAATATTCTCTAGAAAAATAAATGATTTTCTTATTTATTTTCTTCTGTTAAGAATAATACATTATTAAGTTATTTTTCATTTGGTCTAGGTTCGGCAGGGTAAAAAAAATGGTGGGGTAATTTATTAGAGTAAAGAACATTTTCAAATATTTTTATAAAATGAATTTTAGGATCTTTTTTAATTAATTGAAATATATTTGTTAATGAAAATGGTAAATAAGAAGCATTTGTTTGTCAATGGGGTACATATGCGCCATTTCTTTAGCAAGGTTATGTCTGTTGTACATCGCAAAGTTTGGGGCAACTTGTAGGTTTAACACTAACATAAATGAATTGTCAATACTTCAGTTCTCATAAATTACATTTTAGTAGGGATGTTTATTTCATTCTTTATTCAAATCTCTTTTAATGTTTAAAATATAACGGGTCAACTCCAAATCTTCCTAGCTTCATTACATCAAAAGAAAAGAAGATGTGTTGGTAGGGGCATTTATTTTCTATTGTTTTCCTTTATTGTAGATTAGTTGGGTACCGACGAAGTGCTAGTTATGCTATGGAAGATTTAAGTTATTCAAGAAGGCTCTCTCTCATTTATTGTTAGGAAACCCTTGTGATTATCTCTCGAGATGACCCTAAATTTGGGCATGTCAAGTTGGCCATGCAACTTGTTTCATCACAAGAAATAGAGTCAATCAAATGTCTTAAGAGTGATATTGTTGGCCTCGTGAAGACTTCAACTCTCGTCGTCAAATTCGGCAAGACAACACATTGAAAAGTCTCAAAAAAATGAAAATACATTCATGACTACTTCAAATCTTGTGGCCGAACTTCTGCAAGCCTACACGTCGACAAGTCTCAAAATAAGGGCCATCTGTAGACACATATCATTCATACAAAATTTGAATTAAATCCATGTTCATTTGGGAGTAATAATTAATTTGGGTTTTACAATTAAATAAGTCCATCTTATTGAATTCAAATCCATGGTCAATTTCACCTTGAAGCGCAAACACATGTCACGTGTCACATTGACTAGACATCAAAGACAAACAAGGTGATGTAATGTGTCCAAATTAGGTGTTAGTCCAGTCAAGTGCAATAACCAGTCTTAACATGTCATGTATCAAAATGACATCCTTTGGCCAATCATATGCAACCTTTTCTACCACCTAAAACAATAAATAAGGTATGGAAATGACATTCAACGGGATCAAGAAAATTCTTCTACAAGCATTCCACAAATTGGAGAAACCTGCAACATCAACCTCATATCTCTTCGAAAGAGTCATCAACGAAGTACTTCTTAGAGATCTTCTTGAAACGAGGGAGTGTTTTTCGACATCATCCAACAATTTGAGTAATACGCTACTGAAGCCCTTTGAATCACGGAGAAACTTAGAAGAGAGGATCAAGAGAACAATGCAATTGTACTCAGAAAGATTCATTAATAAAATTACTTTTTTTTATTTTGCTTACATTCAATTTTCCACGCCTTACAAAAATTTGTTGCAAACAAACTTGGCACGCCCAGTAGGACTGATTATGCTCTTCATCTCTTTCTCTTGCAAATCAAAAATTACAAAGTCAACTACTGCAATGTCCTTCAAAAAGAGTAGTGATTTTTCATACAGGGACTCTACTGTTGTTGTATTTGCTGATCTCAGTCTTATTGGACCTTACTCGGCGTATGTCCAAGAAAAGTGAGCTATATAGATCTGAATACTTCTTTGGAGGCAATGAAAAACAATAACTTTTCTATGATGGTTGTAAGTACAACACCTAGCACAATTTTGCATACTTGTTCTTTGGAGAGTTTTCTCAAATTTGCTCCAACATTGGTGATTCAAAAGATTCAATGGATTTTCCAACCTCAATGAATTTCAATGCTTTGATGGATGACTCAAATGACATGTAAGAGAAGTTTTCGATAATGGTCAAACCATTGAGGCCTTGAAGAAATCTGTTCATGACAATAATCTTCATATTACTCAACTTAGGAACAAGTTGGAGGCCTTCACACCTGGAGAGTCAAGTCATGTCCCCACTTTTTTATCTGGTGAGTCAATTCATAAGTGCTTGATGCATTTCTATCTAAGGAAGTTATTGATCATCCTGAATGAAAGAGGCTTGAAGAAATCAATAAGGCTGGTGACCCTAGATACTGCAAATTCCATTGTGTCCTTGGACACCGGAGAAGTAAATGCTTTATCTTGAAGGAGAAAATCATGATATTAGTAAAAGAAGGGAAAATCATCATTTTTCAAGATGAAACAGCGAAGGCAAACTATGCTAGCATAGAAACAAATCAACAGAAGTGCTCAAAGGTTGATATTTATGCCAAACACTACCTTCTTGCAATTCGGAAGTTTTGCGCATATTGAAATTGATGTTCCGAGGAAAAATCTTGAGGGTTCACTAGAGATATAGAACCACAAAGAAAATGAATCTTATACTTGAATTTTTTTACTCATACGAAGAGTAGACATCAAGCATCCTTAGGATACGACTTCGTAAGACAAGAGAAATAAAAGTGATGTGACTTAACTACACCCATCAAAAAATGACAAGCCTTGTACTAGTTAAAAGATCAATGGTTCTTTGTCGCAAAAGGTTAGAAGTCCCAGTATGTTGGATGAATTCTTTTCTGAAAGAATCTTTTGCGGTGTCAAATTGGTGCAACACATTTTCTTTCCGGCACAGAACAAACAAAGGAAAGTATAGTGCAGCAATAACACAAGAACATAAAGCTAATGAAAAATTTTCCCCATGTTGTGCTACAATTGGATTCACAGATGAAGACTTGCTGTTACGTTCTAAGCTACATAATAGGCCCTTGTTTGTTGTTTTCTCTATTCGATAACAACATCTTAATCGTATTTTAATCGATGCTGGTTTGGCAATGAGTAATATGCCAAAAGTTGTCTTGATAAAACTTCGGATATCTATTGATGAATCGTTAAAAAGCAATATGATGATCGAAGGGTTAAATAACCGAGGAAAATGATCCATAGGAAAGATTCTTGTAGAATTCTCCATTGCCGAAGTGAAATCAAACACTATGATTCATGTCATAGATGCCACAATATCATACTACTTGTTGCTCAGACATCCTTGGGTTCATGAGAATGAAGTAGTGTCATCTACTTTTCATAAATGCATAGAGTATATGAAAGATGGTGACGTAGTCAAAATGGATACATACATCAAGCCTTTCACTGAGATGAAGTCATATTTTGCACATGCAAAATTTAATTTAAATTCTAGAAGAGAAAATATAGAGGAACGTTTAGAAGCCGACTTAATTGATCGCGAAGATGGTAAAATTCAATGGGCCGCAATAAAGATTTATATTAAAAGAACGAAAGAGGTTTCAGTTAAGCTCCCACCATCTAAAGGAGACATGCAAACCAACATTGATAATAAGCAACTAATTTATTGCTACATTCTATGTGAGCATCAAAGAAATGGACAACCACTATAGAGGATTGTACTATATAAATTCACCCACCGAGGAAATAATTGAGTCACACAACATTCCAAGACTTGAAGGAGAAAATGATTGTCCCAATTCCACACGTCCCCTCTATCGCTTTGGATCCCTCAAAGGTAATGCCCAAGTTGGTAAGATAAAAGAGAAGTTTGATCAAAAGATCTTCAGATTGTTTGAAGAATCAGGCTACAACTTCACAAATCCAGCAAAGTTAGGAGAACTCAGGGATGAAGTCACTAGTGAAAAAGATGCATGGGCTTACGAAGTCACAAATCCAGTTGAGAAAGCAAGGATATCATGTCGCCACTCCTAGGTTTGGGTCAGGATTTACCTCGCCGGAGTCTTTTTCAATTTCATCTAAGAAGGGAAAAAAAGTCGCTTCATTCTACAAGACCTCTAAAGAAAAGACAAAAGAATATAACAAGGGTAAAACACAACGATTGAACTTCGTTGTTTGAACGCATTGGAAGATTGACACCCCGTTTCTCTACATTTGAAAGATTACGCCCCAAATATGAAAGATTCTCTAAACAAGTGGATGAATATGCCACCACCTCAAAGACTTCTGCAATTCATCCCTTAGGAACCCAAATAAAGTCATCATCCAAAAGGAGGTTGCTAGATCATGAAAATAATTTTTTTGTAATGTAACTGGCGACAAAGAGACTCAACGTGACTTCCCATCACGTATGAAAAGAAAGACTGTATTGTCAATAAAAAATGATGGTTCTTTGAAAGTGAAAATAAGTACAACTGTGGTCACTAACCAATTTCAAAGAGAAATTAGGAAGGAGGAAGATAAAGTCATCACAATCTTCATGCGAAGTCAGATTAAATATTCAAATATGACATAATCATCCTATCACATCATAGTGGATAAGGTAACATTGATGATACAAATGATGATGTCCAAAAGGTTCCCCCTCATTTAAAGGATGGCATATAATCAACCATAAACGACCTCGAGAAACTTAATCTAGGCACTCCGGAAGATCCACCCAATCTTAATTAGTGCACTTCTCACACCAAAAAAAGACAGGAAATATTTCAAGTTATTGATTGACCTCAAAGACATCTTTGCTTGGTCATACAGAGAAATGTCAGACCTTAGTTCTAGGATAGATATTCAACATCAGGGAATAAAAAATGGAGCACGTCCTATAAAGTAGTCGCAACGAGTGTTTCACCCTGAGTTGGTGACATAAATTGAAGCACAAGCCAACAAGATCATCAAAGTTGGATTTATGTGAGACGTGAATTACCCATTGTTTATCTAAAATATTATAACTGTCAAGAAAAGGAATGGTCAAATATGTCTCTGTGTTGATTTTTGAGATTCAAACAAGGCTTGTACAAAAGATGACTTCCCTCTACAAATAATTAAGCTCATGGTTAATGCTACAACTGGGCATTAAGTTCTCATTTATGGATGGGTCTTCTAGATATAATCAAATCAGAATGTATCCATAATATGAAGAATACTCTCCAATCTGAACTATGAAAGCGATTTATTGTTAGAATGTCATGCCCTTTCATCTAAAGAATGTTGGGACCACCTATTAATGTGCATTGCAAAATATATTTGATGACATGCTTCATATGAGGGTGGAATGTTACATCAATGACTAAGTGGTAAAGAAGAAGCAAAGGGAACACCATCTTTAAGACCTTCGAATTGTTCTTGAAAGGTAAAGGAAGTTTGAATTGAAGATGAATCCACTCAAATGCGCATTTGGGGTAATTTCACAAAAGTTTCTCGGTTTTATTGTGTGTCAGTGTGGAATTGAAGTTGATCCTGCAATAATTTATGTCGTTCAAAAAATTCCTGAGCCAAAGAATTTCAGAGATCTTCGGATTTTGCAAGGAAAGTTGGTATTCATTCAGAGATTCATCTCTAACATGGGTTGACAATGTCAACTTTTCAAAAATATGATGAAGAAAGATGCTCCTTCCCTATGGGACCAACCATGTCAAAATTCCTTTGAAAGCATCAAAAGATACTTGATGAATGCACCTATATTAGGGGCACCAACTCTTAGAAAGCCATTGATACTATACATTGCATCGCAATATCGATCTCTTGGGGAACTTATTGCTCAGGAGAATGAAGCTAAAAATGAACATGCATTGTACCATTGAAGTTGTACATTCACTAGAGTTGAGTTGAATTATACGCCAATTGCGAAGATGTTCTTAGCATTACTTTATACCATTAAAAAATTGAGGTATCATTTTGGAACATACACTATCAATCTAATTTCTCGGGCTGATTCCGTGAAGTTCTTAACGACTCGACCAGTTCTCTAAGGATTTATAGCAGGATGGTCTATATTTTTTAATCAATATTATATCATACACACACCTCAAAAGGTTGTGAAAGGGCAAGCACTTGCTAGTTTCTTTGTTGATTACCCTTTTTTTGGAAAATGGGGAACTTGTATGAGTTCCCTGATGAAGATACATTTTTACTGAAGAGTTGTTGGCATGGATAACGTTCTTTGATGGATCTTCACGTTGAGATGGTGTAGGGGAAGGACTGGTGTTGATATCTCTAGAGCGACTAATCTTACCATTCTCATTTGTTCTACATGAAACATGTTTCAACAATGCCGCAGACTACCAAGCTTTGATTGTGGGCCATGATGTGGTATCACATATGAAGATTCATCAATTTGATGTATACTATGACTCAGTGCTGATAATCAATCAACTCTCTAGGAGTTACGAGGTGAAGAAAGTAGATCTATTGTCATGTCACCAATATACTACTTTCTTACTTGAAAGGTTTGATCAAGTGTTCTCTTATCACGTCCCATGATAATAAAATCGCATGGCAGATGCTTTGTCTAACTTTCTTCAATAATGGCACTCAGAGAAAATGAGACAACAGAGATGCATGTATTGCATCAATGGGTTATTCCGGGTGCTATTGATCTTTAAATCATTAAAAGCCATCATACATCTGTTCGAGTGGTTGAAGAAGAAGATTGGAGAAAACCATTGATTGACTATCTTGAACATGGAAGATACCTTGAGGATCCATGAGTAAGAGTAGACATTAAGAGAAAGGCACAACGATTCATTTTTCACAATGTAATACTATTTCATTTCTTTTGAGGGACTATTCTTGCAGTGTCTTGACAAAGAAGATGCTCAAAAAACAATGCAAGAGGCACATTGTGGCATATCTGGAGCACACCAATCAGGGCCTAAACTTGATATTTGCATCAAGGGGATGGTCTACTGTTGGCCAACAATGGTGATGGACTACTTATAGCATACACATCAAGAGGAAGGGATCCTGTTGGCCAAATATGGTGATGGACTACTTAGAGCATGCCTAATATGGAAAGCTTGTTTGTGATTTTTACATATGTTGTACATCTATGATTTATTCTTCTAGAGGAACGAGAATGGAATCATTTCGAGTCTTCTAGGATGACTTATTTATTTTCTCCCTAAGTTGATCAAAGATAAAGAGTTTAGCAAACCGGAATTTGAGCTGACTTTGAAAAGATATCTGCGTTAATCTAGAAATATTTTGGCTCTGATTCTTACATATGTTGTACATCTATTAATTATTCTTCCAATGGAATGAGAATTACGTCATTTCGAGACTCCTACGTCGAGTTATTGATTTTCACCCGAATTTGCCGAAAGCTGAAGAGTTGATTGTTCAAAACTTAAGAGTTTAGCAAGGAGAATTTGAGCTGACTTTGAAAATATATTTGATCTGATCTGAAAATCTTTTGTATTTTATCACCTATGGTGTGGATCTATGAGTTATGCTTCCAAATGAACAAGAATCACATCATTTCAAGGCTCCTACGCCGAGTTATTGATTTTCTCCCCTGTTGCTCAAAGCTGAAGAGTTTAGCGAAACAAAATTTGAGCTGAATTTGAAAAGATATTTGGACTAATCTGGAAATCTTTTAGCCGTTATTTTTACGGATGATATATTCCTGTGAGTTATTCTTCCAAATAAACAAGAATCACATCATATTGAGGTTCCTGCGCCGAGTTATTGATTTTCTCCCAATGTCTTGCAAAGCTGAAGAGTTGAGAGAGGCAGAATCATGAGCTGACTTTGAAGCGATATTTGTACCAATCCACAAAGTCTTTGGTTGTGATTTTTATACATTGTGTAGTTATTTGAGTCATCTTTTCAACGGAAGATGAAAATCATTATTTCAATACTCCTAATGAATGATACAAAATTTTCCGCCATAATCATGCAAAGATACGAAAGAGATATCAAAGTTAAAAAGCAACTTCAGAATTTAATTCTAAACAATGTGGAAGAAATTCTGATATGAAACTTTGACATATTGTAAGATGTTTAGTTCTATATCTTTTGAATAAGTCTATTGAAATTTCATGGCTTTCACATTCGAAAATAAATATATTTCACAAGTTTATTGCTCTTTCATGAATTTTCTACCATAATCGTGCAAAGTTTAAACCACAAGGTGTAAGAAATTCGAGCTCCATTTGCCTCCCAAGAAGTAAGAAGATTGGTACAAGATCTTCTTCAAATTGAGAGAAAGATATCAATCAACACTACAACTTGAACACTGTGATTATCTGCATTCTAGTTCATTGAAGTTTTGATGCCTACACCGAGTTTTTCTCTAGCCATCCTCACGCATCAGGTGCTTTCGCATCAGAAATTAATGAAAGTACTTCAAATGTTTCTCTCGTGGAACCACAACTTAAAGGTTTAAATGGAGGTGAGAAGTTTATTTACAATGGCCCTAAGGAAGGTGAACCCGTCAAGTAAGTATTCTGTCAACATTCCTAGGATGAGAACAATTCATGCAACTTCGAAGAGATTTAGGATCTTTCGGAAATCTAAAAAAAATATTGGAGCCATCGGTGCCAACTACACGATGTTTTCAATTTTTCTTGGCTGATCTACTTCTGATAACACATGTAGTAAGTGCATGACCCTTCAATATGACATGACAAACATGAGCAGCAGTACAACAATCTTGTTCGACAAAGCGGTGCCAATAGCACGATGTTTTAATGTAATGTCAAATTGGATCTTGAACATCAATCTCCCATGTTTAATAAAAATGTAAGTGCAAAATAAAGATGCAACTACAAACATTATCTCCAAGAAAGAGAAACATGAAAAATACAAAAGAAACAAATCTGTGAGGAAAATGGCAATGTTTGAAAACAAACTTCAAAATATAATAATCATTGTGTCAATTCAAGAAGAGTTTGAGATGGACTTTTGGATATTCCACAGTAATATGGATCTGTTTTCTTAATATTCAACTCTCTATTCATTTGAAAGCTTCTACACAAATAAAATTATGTTTAGGCGGGACGGTCCATAGCCGCGAGAAGAACTGTCAAATTTTTTGTCCAACTTCAAATTTTGATTTCTGTTGATCCAGAAGGTTTCTAGAGTTTATTTTTGGATATTTAATTTTATTTGAAATCTTGTTTTTCCAGAATCAAGCCTATCATTGTTTCAACACCAAGAAAATGATGTTTTGGCAAGATTGCGAATAGCTTTGAGAAGAACTGCCAGATTTGGGGTCCAACTTCAGAAATTCATTCCCATCTATATGAAACTTACTAACTGTGATTGTTGAATATATCGTAGTAATAGAATTTTAGTTTCCCCATAATCAAGCTTATCATAATTTTATTGTTCTTACACCAATAAACTGATGTTTTGGCAAGATCACGCATAGCTGTAAGAAAAACAGACAAATTTTGGATCCAACTTCAGAATTGATTTTCGTCAATATGGAAGGTGTTTAAATTCTATTTTTTGATAGGTCCCCGTACTAAGAATCTAGTTTCTTCCAAACCAATCCTCTCTTAATTTGGACATTTCTAAACTGAGAATATGAGATTTTTGTGGGACTGCAAGAAATTGTGAAAAGAAGAAACTAAATTTGGAGTTCCATATTGATTTTTTTAGGAGATTCTTATATTGAAGTTCCTTTGAAATTTTTTTACAAGGAAAGCTTTGGTAAAATTGGAAGAAGAAAATTATATCAATTCTTACCCATATAAATGGAAGTTGGTAGCAATCAAAAGGAAAGCAATAAGTCTTGAGAATTGAAGAATGATTCTTACAAAATCAAGCAAAGAAAAGAAAATTTGGTGAGATTATTAAATTACCAATTGTTTCCAAGTTGAACGTTTGCCAAAAAGAAACAAATCAAGTTATTTCCTTTTATTTTAATTCAACTCTGAGGACTTGTATGACACCCTAAGTGTTGGTGTACAAATTTGTATTCAAGTCTATTGTGAATGTTTTTTGAATTTAAAACTCATACAACTTTAAAATATTCATTTGATTATCCCACTTTCTCGAGAGTCATCAATATCTTCCCTCGAGTGGATTGAAGTAACAAAAGTCCCTAGGAGCACATCGAAATAGAGTTGCACATAATCCTACCATTAGATTTGTTTCATCGCAAGAAATAGAGTCAATCAAATGTCTTAAGAACGATATTCTTGGCCTTATGACAACTTCCAATCTCGTCGTCAAATTTTACAAGACTACACATTGAAAAGTCTAAAAAAACACATTCATGACTACTTCAAGTCTTGTCTCCAAACTTCTGCCAGACTAAACATCGACAAATATCGAAGTAAGGGGCATTGAGACACATAAATTGCATTGGATCAAATTTATACAAAATTTGAATTAAATCAATGTTTACTTGGGTGGAATAATTTGAGCTTTAAAAATTCATAAGTCCATCTTATTAAATTCAAATCTGAGGTGCATTTCACCTTGAAGGCCAAACCTATGCAACGTGTCCGAGTGACTAGGCATCCAAAAACAACAAGGTGACGCCACGTGTTAAAATGAGGTATTTTTCAAGTAAGTGCAACAACCAATCACAACATGTCAAGTGTCAAAATGACATCCTTTCCCCAATCATATGCAACCTTGTCCACCCCCTACAACTACAAATATGGGATGGACATGACATTCTAGGGGAATCAAGAAAACTTTTCAACAAGCATTCAACAAATTGGAGAAAGCTACAAAATCAACCTCATAGCTCTTCGAAGGAGTGGTGAACGGAGTTCTTCCCAGAGATCAACTTGAGAAAATGAATTGAAGTGTTGTACAAGGTCCCATAGATCAACAAATATCAAGCAGGTATACATCATACAACACTCTGAAAAATATTCTACTGAAGGACCTCGAATCACGAAGAAACTTAGGCGAGAGTATACAAATATCAAGCAGGTATACATCATCACTCTTGGATATTGATGGCTTCAAAGCTTCTGATTCTTATGCAGACAATGATTATCCTTTTTATTGATAGGGATATGTGTGGAATTTAAACTCCCCAAATATTAAAGGAACATTTTATACTCATCATGAAGGATTTGAGTTCATGTGGAAAAGCAATACTCAGGATATAACTCTTAAGAGGCTCAAAGATCCCCTATCTACTAGTGAGGGAGGATGCATAATATCACATCCACCTTGCATTGGAAAAAACCAAACCCACCATAGTATTTCTTCAGATTTTTCCAAAGTATCGGCAAGTAATCACTTAGCCATTTAGTTTTCTACTTAATTGTGAAGTCGTGTTCAAGAAATGGGAGGTGAACATTGCCTTCTGTATTGAAAAATGATGTCCACCTCCTATTTCATAAAATCGACTTCCTAATTTAGAAGATAATTAGAAGGAAATACGGTTACATGCCAACAGTTGTGGAAGATATTCAAAAATTATTGAAGAAACAATATGGTGAGTAAAGTTTTTATGGTTCTACGTGGGTTTGAGATGATGCATCTTCCCTTACTCTCATATATGGCCAATCTAAACCTCTTAAGAGTCATACCTTTAGTAATGTTATTCCATATGAAATTAAATCCTCCATATTCATGAGAATACATAGTTGCTTTGGATCTTTGGAAATCAAATCCCACAAGAATCCTTCTCCATAAATAGGAAAATTGTGAGACTCTGAAGGCATCAATGTAAGGACCTCATAATGAATGAAGGTCCACAGAGATCCGCATGTGTCTAAAAAGGTTTAAAATATAGTAATTAAGTGTTTTACAGTATGCATGCTTAATTTGAATTCATTTGGAGGTCAAACTTCCAAGAACGTCTAATGATGTTTGAAAGTTAGCCTGGAGATATACATGTGTCTTGGTGTGTGTTAACATATTTTACGTGTTTGTTTTGGTTAAATTTGATATGGAAGGTCCTTAACATGTATAGCATTGTAGTTACGTTGGAAACATCCAGGAATGACTCTTTAAGGTCCCCCAAAAAAGGCCCTCAAGGAGGACCCCGAACACTGCCTAGACACATTATCGAACGACGCCAAAGGAGCGATGGTCAGTAGTCATGGTGACACCCCATCAATGGGTGGGCATAGTTCCACACTTAGACTGGGTCTACTGGGTGTCGATGGTGGGTGTCCATGCAGGCTGCAACTGCTGCCAAGCGCACTGTTTCATTAAGGGGTGTATGGAAAATTCACCCCACATCCTAACCTGACCCTAGACGGTTATTTTATGCAATTTTGGGTATGGTAAGTTGTTTATTATGATCAAAACCCAATACTCAATTCATTATTTAAAATTAGACCTACCTCTCAAAACAAACCTCCATTGGAGATGAAGCTCAAGAACATCTTGTAGATTGGATTGTGATGGTTTCTTCATCAAATTTTCGTGGTTTTCTCCTATATTTTACTATGGTGATCCTTTATCCTTACTAAACCTTTCTTATAAGGAGTTCCAATAAATGTTTTCAATGAGAATTCAAGATCAAACCTTCTATTTTTCAATATAGCCATGTGTTCTTTCTCAAATGATTTCAAAAGCATGCTTATGTAAAATTGATAATTAGCTACTGTTTTTCATGTTTACTTCAATCCCATTTAATGATGAACCCATGATCCCTCCCAAATATTGATTTAGCCTATGTTATGGTTAATGTGATCTTCGTACTAGAATGATTGTAATGAGATTCAATTATGATAAATTGATTGTTAGCTACTGCCTATTATGTAAATTGATGGTGAATTATGTGTAGTTAATCAATGTAGATCATGTATTGAAGATTTTATAAGGTTCACCTACATTCCTCCATATTCTATAGATTGATGATGTAGTGTAAATGATGTGGTCTTAATTCTAGGATGATTTAAGCATGATTTCGTCTATGTTATGCTATTTTTAGATACTGCCCTATATTTGAATTGTTGATGAAATATGAGTATTGATCAATTATGATCAAAGATTGGTGAATTGGTAAGGATTCTCTATTCCTCTACTTTTTAATAGAATTGCTAGTTGAATTATCCTTGTATGGCATTGTATGGTATGGTCCACTTATGGTGGCGGTGTTTACTTCTTGTCAAACTATATATGTGTTGAACATGGCATTGAAGGAAAATTGATGTAATATGAATGTGTGGTTATGATGATCACAAAATGTGAAGCACATGCCTCGTTTCTCAATCTAGTAGCATGTTCTAGGTATTGATGATGTTGAAGTTGTAAGGGTTAGATATGGATTAGGTACTTCCATTGATGATGTAATAATGGTTAATTTCCCCTACCTATGTATCCCTATATGAATGTGTGATTTTCTAATGTTAGGAGTCTTGAAAGAAAATGTTGAAGTTGTATTGTCTCCTATGCTTGTATGTGATGTGTGGTCTATGCTTGAATGTGTATAATGGTCTTAAGAGGGTGGCTGACTTAATGTGATGTTGATATCTATTATGTGATCATGTTGACCAATGTACAAACAATTACACCTTATGCATGCTAACAAGTAGTATAGGTTCATGGTGTCTAATGAAAGGATATTCTCATGTGCACTAATGTCGTCTACTATGTATGTTAAGTATATGTACATGAAGTATGAATGTATCTCTTAACTAGGATGACTTGATAGGTGTACTAGTATGGAAAACGGTATGGGACCTTGTCTATGCATTGCACATGTGTTCCTTGATAGAATAGTTCCTAGGTTTGAAAACTATGTAAATGAATATGAATGCATGAGTATGTTAGGAACATGTATTATATGCTATGATGTCAAGTATACGATATGATGGAGTAAGATTACATATCGTGTCTAAATGTGTTATATGAAAGAAATAAAGTATGAACATGTGTGGTCTACGAGTGTTTATGTGAAAGGTTTGCTCACATAAATGTACACACACACACATGAAATCATGTCCATTATATATGTATGATGATTTAGTCAACAGAGGGGCTATTGAAAGGTGTCCTCAATTATATCCTAAACTAAATGGTACTTGAATATGCTATTTCCATGTGAAGGTTTTCTCACATGATTTAGGTTGATGAATTCTTATCTATGACATATGATTTAAGCTTATGAGGGTTTAATACTCATAAAGCCTAATTTATAAAGTAATGTTAATAAAAGGTTTTCAATAGAGGGAACTTAGCTTTGCACGAGTCATCTTGAAGTAGAGGGGTGTCCCTTCCTAATGTGGGAAGGTAGGTTCACCAAAATCCTCTCGAGGTAGATAATTACAACGCCCCATTTGGCATAAAGAGGGTTTCCATATATGCCTCCCAATTCCATAAACTATGCTTTACCCATAGGATCTAGCAAGTGATATCATCTAATATGTTAGCATGATGTTAATGTTCTACCTTGGCAAGGTAGAGCACCTTCCTTTGGTGTAAGGTTCTACAACACCAAATTTCATGTCTAGAACCCATGGTCTTACTGTCGGTTAAGACTATAGCTTCCCTAAAGTAAAATGGACAATGAAAGTAAAGTAATGAACCCTAACTAGGATATCCTAAGGGAAGTTGTTTAGTGTCGGTGAGGGTATGAGACTTTACCTATGTATTATACAAGTTACTCTTGAAGGGAGTTCTAAGAAGGTGTTTAGATGTATATGATCATGTTTATGTTCCTTATGCTTGACATTGTAGTGTTGTCTACTTGTTGTGATGATATGCATGGTATGTGTCCTAATGATTATATGTGATGTGGTTTTACCTTATATGCATAATCTGGGTCTTATTGACTATATGATGAAGGACTTGTTTGGCATGTATGAAGTTGTCTATACTTCGCATCTGTGATGTATGAAGTACATGTTAAGGCTTATAGTCTCTTTGTAGGTTTACTTAGTATGTGTTAGGTTATGGGACTTCACATGTACACTGCACTAGTAGGCTTAGAATGAGATTATGACTAGGGTCGTATGATGTCTTATAAAGTGAAATCCATGTATGTAATGTTAACCAATGTCTCTTATGTAGTTTGTAGAGTTGACTTACATGATGTCTTTGAATAGGTCTTATAGGAGGTATATGCATTATGTTGAGTTATATGTGTAATTTGTATTTTCATGATATGTTAATCCTCTATATATATATATATATATATATATATATATATATATATATATATATATATATATATATATATATATATGTTTGATGATTAATGAAGGTTCTATGCATGATAACCTTGTGGCATTAAGATGGTTCTTGAGTGTGAATAGTGTTATGGGACATTATCTATACATTGCACCAAGTATCACTACAGGGTTACTTAGGAAGTTAAGGAGTTAAGAAGAAAAGAGCTTACTGTGAAGGAAAATGGAGCTTATTGTAAAGTGATGCTCAATGTGCCTTAAAACGCAATGTATGGTTTTATGTGATATTATGACTATTGTATATGCCTAAATGAATTATCTGAATTGTATAATTCTTATCGTATCAAAGTTTTATGAAGTTTTCACAAAAAGGCATGATGCATGAGTTTTCACAAAAAGGCATGATGCATGGTTTCAAAGTAAAATGTCTCTTTTAAATGCATCTTTTTGCATGGTTGCCATACTTAGTGCATTGTTGTACTAAGACAATCTTTCTTAACCTTTATACACAAAGTGTAGGTTATGGATGCTTAAAGGATGTCTCTAAGGTGAAGGGATTGATATGTGTTTCCCAAGCTCAAGTAAAGGGATCCTTAAATTCAAGGATTTCCTATGTCATATTTTATGTAAAGTTTTGTAATAGCTTAGGTAATGAATTATATTATATGGGTCGTGTCCCTATTATGCTCTAATGATGTTGAGTCTAAGATGGTAAATAGACTTAGAGTCTTCAACTATGCATTATGATATTTTAGATATAATGGAAATGATGTTCTATCATATGATGTGCTTTGAATGTTTTAAATTTTCCGCTAAATTTACCTATGACAATGCGATGAATGATGATTATGGTCTTGTATAAGACCTCCGAGAGGTCACGTATGCCATGTTACTTCTAAAGGGTGCTCCACGATCGTGACAATCAACATCCAAGAGTAATGGCAACTCTCCAAAATATTTTCTTGAGTACCTTCCTCGAGTATTCTATGCATGCAGTTGATACATAAGTTCAAGAATTTAAGATGGACCAAAAATAAATTTGAGAGCAGAGTTAACAAAATATTTGAAAAGAAAAGTTATTCATAGGACATATATGAACAATAAATAAGCAAATGTGTCCAATTTGTCACATTCACCTTCATCAATAAAATTTATGGATTCGTAAAGCCAATATGTGATCGCAAGACATACATGTCCATTTCAACAAAAAGATCTTGAATTTTCTTTTTTTCGTGTTCTTCTTTCTAATGGAGAAGAGGTTCCTTGTCTTCAAATTGAAATATTAAGTATTTGATGTACTTGTATTTTAATATGTTTCTTAGACATCGAAACTCAACAAATAGTTTACTATCAACTCATTTAGATATATTCACTATGACAAACTGACGAATCTATATGTCTTCTAAGGTCTTTTGGCGAAATAAGAAAATATCACCATAATTCGTTGTCGGCTCTTGGACGTCGAATTAATTTATTTATTCATTCATAAAAAAACTCTTTACGAAAAGGGCCTTAGTACACAATCATTACCCTTTTATAAGAAGATTTTAATATAAATAATATGTTATCACCATTTCTACTCTAAGCCCTCATTTTTGCACTTTATTGTGATCTGAATCTCAATGATTCACACATTAGGACATTACTTGTCGTTTTTTATTTAAAGATCTCTTAGTGGCTCTGAAAAGGTATAAGTAATTTAAATATGTAAATAATCTTATTCTCATTCATACTCTTTTAAAGACGCTTTTATTTTCAGAATAAAAAAGTGTGCTCCAAATTTTTTTCTTAAAAATAAAATAAACATCAAGTCTCTTTCATTCTCCAACTTTATAATTTTTCGGAATTATTTTCCTTAAAATTTAAAAAATAAATTCTTACTTCTTGTTTATAAAAAATTGATAAAATTTATTTTGGAAAACTTATTTGAATAAAGTGCAAAGCAACTTCATAAATATGTATTGTTGTTGTTGTGTGCGCGCGTGTGTGTGTGTGTGTGTGTGTATATATATATATATGTTGATAGTTATGGGTATTCCCCATATTTTCATTTTACATGATCATTTAGCTTCCACACAGTATTTCGTAACCACGGTTTACTTAAGTATGCTTATTATGGTAGCATGGTTAGAATGGAGTCACTCATTATCCTAGGTCTCCTGTCCGCATCTTAGGGGTAGCTGCGGAGCGTGAAAAACTTGGTACTTAGGATTAGATTAAAGAGTTCTATGATTTCTAAAATTCCACACTAAGTAGAGTCATTTTCGTGGTCGTAAAGTGCAGCAAATATAATGAGAGAGAGGTTAAGAAGTTTTTTTAGTAAAACTTCATTTTCTTGATATATTTATTGTGTCTGAGGTATAATATAATTCCTCATTTCTAACTCGACATAATGTAATTTTAGATCATGCCTCATTGTAGATCTTGTGGAAGGTATGTGAAAACACGCAACTCTAATGCCACTACTTCAATCCCAAATCAGGAAGTTACGAATGCTTATTTTTGTAACACCACTCAACTTTCCGCACATAGTGTGACTAATTAGAACAACCAGCTGCTTCCAGTTCAGCTCTTAAGATTGCAAGTTTCTGAGGATCCCCAAACTTTATAGATGAGATCAAGAAGATTTATAGAGTGATGCAAGTGACAAGTAATGATAGGGTAGACTTGGAACCGTATAACCTTAAGGATGTAACTCACACATGGTATACTCAATGGAGAGAGAACATGGGTACAGATGTAGCTCCTATCACTTGGGAATGTTCTAGTGGGACTTTATTGTACAGGCTCTTCCCAAGAGATGTGATAGAGGCAGGAGCTCAAGAGTTTATAAATTTGAGGCAAGTTGAAGAATACAAACTTAATATCACATGGTTGTCAATTCTAGGGCTCAAATGAACATGTTTTTATATGGGGTACCCGACTTAGTGAAAATACAACGTAGTAATGCGATGTTGTGGAAAATATGAACATCTCTGGGATCGTCAATCATGCTCATCAAATTGAGGTATATATGCTTAAGGAATAGGCTAAGGATAATAATAAATCTAGAAAAAGTAACTTGAGTATTCTCAACAGAAATCAGGTGGTGGAAGTGCTTATTATACTGTAATAAGGATAATAAGAACCTTTATAATCTACTGTTCCATCCTCCAAGTTCGACATGATCAAAAAGTTAGGGCATAAGAATCTAAGTCTAAAGGGAGTATTTCAAGCACCAGAACCTACCCAACTTGTCCAAAGTATGGTAGGAACCATTTGGGCAAGCTTCTTGCAGGAAAAGAAGGATGTTTTGGGTGTGGTTAGCTAGTTCGTAGGTGAGAGATTTTTCTTCTACTAAACAGAATCAAGAGGGAAATAATAGAAGTTATCAGTCTACAACTTCAGCAGCACTATCATGTCGTCCAACTCAGCAGGGTAACTCATTTGGTACAAGTGGCAAACAACGCCAAAACAGGTTGTATTCTCTTCAGGTATCCTAGGATCATCAATGTTCTCCTTATGTAGTCATTGCTACGTTACTAATTTTATAACTTAGACATTTATGCTTTGTTAGATCTAGGGGATAATTTTCCTTTGTGACTCTTTAGATAGAATCTAAATTCATTGTTAGTCTAAAAACTATCAAAAACCTTCTCACTCTCAGTGGGTGAGCCAATTATAGTTAGATGGTTATACAGAAATTTTCCAGTCAAAGTCTCCCAAGAATTCACTTCAGCAGATCTTGTGGAATTAGAAATGGTAAATTTCAATATCATTCTTAGCATGGATTGTTACGTTCCTATTAAGCCTCAGTCGATTGTAGAACTAGGATTTTTCATTTTTAGTTTCCAAAAGAACCGATCTTAGAATAGAAGGGTAGTAGCTTAGCACTTATACGTCGATTCATTTCTTACCTTAAGGTCAGAAAGATGATTTCTATGGTTTCTATCTATCATCTAGTTCTGATTAAGAATTTAAGTTCTGAATCCCCAACTCTGAATTCAATTCCAATATTAATGATTTCCCAAAATATCATCACAGAGTTCCTCCAGAAAGAGAGATTGACTTAGGAACTGATCTCCTTCTAGATTCCCAACCTACTTTTATTCCTCCTTACCTAATGGCTCCAGCTAAGATTAAGGAATTCAAAACACAGTTAAAAGACCGTCTAGATAATGGTATCATTAGATCTAGTATTTTCCCTTGGGGTGCACTAGTGTTGTTCGTTAAAAATAAAGATGGTTTTCTCAAGATGTGCATTTACTATCGACGGTTGAACAAAATCAACATCAATAATAAGTATATATCCCAAGGATTGATGACTTCTTCGACAAACTTCAAGGTGTTAATCATTTCACGAAGAGAGATCTCAGACCAGGTTATCAACATCTCTAGATTTATAGATAGTGATTCTGAAACAACCTTTAGAACTCAGTATAGTCATTATAAATTTATAGTTGTGTAATTTGGTCTAACCAATGCTTCTGTAGATTTCATGTATTTGATGAACAGTTTTAAAACACTATCTAGACTTGTTCATTATTATCACTATTGATGATATCCTCATTTACTTTAGGATTGAGGAAGAACATATGAATCGTTTGATCATTGTCTTCCAAAACTCTCAAATATCACCAATTATTCGCTAAGTGTAGCAAGTGTGAGTTTTGGTTACATCAGCTACTTTTATTGGGCATATAGTGTCTAGTTAAGGGATCTAAGTGGATTCTCAGAAAATAAAAGGAGTGAAAGAATGGCCTTGACCTACCACTCCTACAGATATCAAAAGCTTTTTGGGTTCGGTTGGCTATTATAGAAGGTTTATAGAAGTATTTCATCCATAGACTATCCATTGACTAAGTTGACTTAGAAAAGGCGTAGCTTCAGTGGTTATATGATTTTGAGAAAACATTCACAGAACTGAAAAAATAGGTTGACTATAACTCTTGTTTTGACTCTACTAGAGCGTTCAGACGGTTATGTTGTCTATTGTGATACATGTAGAGTCGGCGTAGATTATGTGTTGATGAAGTGAATTAAGGTTATAGATTATGCTTCTAGACCGCTTAAGGAGCATGAGAAGAACTATCCAACTCATGACCTCGAGCTTGCACTAGTGGTGTTTGCACTTAAGATCTGGAGACATTACTTGTGTGGTGTTCATGTAGATTTGTTCACAAACTATAAGAGCCTTCAATATGTTGGTCACCCAGAAAGATTTGAATTTTTTCCACAGATAATGGCTTGATTTCCTCAAGAATTATGATTCGGGTGTGCATTATCATCCTGGTAAGGTCACTGTAGTAGAAGATGCTCTCAGTAGACTATAAATGGTAGTGTAGCACATGTTGAGGAAGAAAGAAAAGAACTAACAAAGGATATTCATAGACTTGTTCCCTTAGGAGTTCATCTTATGAGCATGTCAGATGATGGTGTAATAGTTAAGAATGGGTCAGAATCTTCATTGGTAGGGGAGGTTAATGAAAAGCAATACAGTGATCTGATATTTCTTCAACTAAAGTGCTTAGTCCATTAGCAGAGAGTTGAGGTTTTCTCCCAAGAAGGAGATAGTATGTTTTTCTATGAGAGTCCATAATAGTTGAGACAGCAGATTCTTGCAAAAGCATATAACTCTAAGTATTTTATTCATCCAGGCGTCACTAAGATGTACCGTGATCTGCGGGATGTCTTTTGGTAGAATGGCATAAAGAGGTATATAGTATATTATGTGGCTAAGTGCCCTACTTGTAAGCAAGTGAAGGTAGTACATTAGAAACCAAGAGTCATGACTCAAGAGATCAATATTCCTACTTGGAAACTACACATTTTGGATTTGAACAAGATGGAAACAACAGCGAGAAGGATTATAAACAGTATCAAATTAAATTTCTCATTGTCACGAACCAAGATTATACCCTAGAAGATATGGAATTCTTGAATCGCAAAGCGGTGTACTTGACCTCTCAGAGGTCTTGTACAAACCCTTAGACATCATTGCATATATATGAAAAGTAGTGCGGAATAAAAACTTTTTCTTCAAAAGCATAATGCGAAAGTCATTTCATAAAACGTCTAACATATGTGTCAAAAATTATCTATGACATAATGAGTACAATAGTCTTGGATCACAGCCCATAAAAGTCTAAACATGAAAATAACATAAAAGACAACATAGTAGTGATGTCCTCGGATGCTATGAGGACTCACAAATCTTAACTTCTTGATAAGCCTTGGAAACTCTACACTTGAAAGCAACTCAATCTACTCAAGACCCTATATGGACAACATGTAGGCAATATGCTTTAGTACAATATGTACTAAGTATGGAAACTATCATACCGCACATAAGTTATCTCAAAGGATTAGTCAATAATAGACATAATCATAAGAGATAAAGACATAATAATAACATGAATATCATAAGAATATTAAAGCATCATAAAACATATAAGAGTACATACTGACCCCTTTTTTCCCTTCTTACTCAAATGAACCATATCGCAAGACACCTCGAAGTATACTTGTGCAAGGCTAAGGTAGCATCATGTACTACCAAAGCTAAGTACCTCTCTTTGGTAATTCTTGATCATAACCCACTATCATAAATAAGACCTAAGTTATTCATACTAAAGAGTACTATGCCCTTGTGATTTCCTCAAAACATTCTTGTGCAATGCACATAAGACAACCCATACTACCTCACATACTAAGCCTATCTTGAAGTCATCCTTAACATGTGCACCCTCCATAGCCTTATCATTACTTAAATTAATTTATTAAGATTCTCTAATTTTTAGTCTACTTTACTAGGAAAGGCAACTCTTGTCCAATCCTATATTCAATCTCTTCTTCATTAATGACCCTAGGGTATATATTCTGTAATGCACTTATGATGCCCTATAACACCATTCATGCAAGGTACTACTTTTCCTTTCCTATTACTTCTTACTTTGAGTCCTAGCCCCTATCTTTATCTTTTGAACCCTATGAGATACTTCTTTAAGTATATCTATGTTTCTTAATCAAATGGATCCTATGAGATAATATTTAATGTATGTCTCAATCCCTTAATAATTATGAAAACTTCGAGATACCCCTTGGGCATGTATAAGCTCATTTACACATTATGAACACTACGAGATACCCCTCGGTCATTTATAATTTCATTCTTTTCTTTGAATACAACGAGATGTTTCTCAAAACGTCTAAGTTCATAGGATATGGAGATATCTATAGGATACCTTGACTCAACTACGTCAAGGAATCCCGCCTCATGAGACCTATTTGGATAGTTATAACAACTACTAGGTGTGGATCTCCTTTCTACTTTGAGTCTGGACACTTGGATTCAATCATATATTCAAAGGTTCTCTTGTCAAGCCTTGATCAAGACTTTTCTCTCCTGGAGGGATTTCCTAGAAAATCTCTCTATGCAAAAGTGAATCAATCACATTCATTCAATCATCCTAAATCTACAGCCAACATGACCACCCTAAGGTTCATTGTTCATCAAGTCTTTCTATCTTCATTAATAAGTAGATTATAGGATCGTCTAGCCTTAGCTTTCTTCTAACAAACTTCATTACTAGGTGAATATAGCCATAATTCATCTTAATGATTCAATTCAATCAAGACCAATCCCAATACATTAAGTCTAATTCAATTCATATCTAGGTGATTTAATTGATCATATAGTATACAATACAATCAAATTAATAAGATCAACTTAGAACCTTCATATTGCCTCTAATGGCCTAAAATCACCATGATCACGTTTAACATCGAATACTATAATTCACTATTAAAACCTCATAAAAACTAATAAAATCATAATATAAACATCATTGAATGCCACCCACTAGATTGGGATCACAATCAAACCTTACCCACAATGCAATCACAACCCTCTCTAGAATGGGGTTCTTTGTATTCACAATTGAAGGAAAACTAGGGGGACTTCGTGGAAGGAAGAATCCATGAATGAAAGAGATTCATATTCCTTATATAAGATCCTTAATCCTAGCTTTAACCCTTAGTGAATTCCTCCTAAGTTGCTGCCTCCAATTCTTCTTCTTCTTCTTCTTCTTCTTCTTCTTCTTCTTCTTCTTCTTCTTCTTCTTCTTCTTCTTCTTCTTCTTCTTCTTCTTCTATGGTGTTCTTGAGAGTTCTAATGTGAGAAAGGTTCTAATTTGGAGTCTAGACTCTAAATGGGTATTTTATTGTTTTAATAATCATATAATACCCAAAACTACTAAAATAAACTCCACACGTACATTATTTGGACGTAGGGTGAATTTTCTAATTCACCCCTTCACTTAACAGTGAACTGGAAGAAATTGCAGGCCCATCGACGGAGGGCATCGACGGGGCGTCAACCAAACGACGCGCCATACTGACAACCGTCGTCTTAGTAAAAGAATCATTATCTCGGGCTTAAGCTCAAGAGACTAAGTCCTAATCTACCTCCCTCATCGATGGGGTGGGACTAACACACAAGTCGTCGATTGACACTGCCCAAGGCAGTGTGCTACCTTCTTTTAGGTCTCCTCGAGTACCCTTTGGGTGGTGCTTGGGGATTTTTTCACAAATGTTCCCGCCCAAAATACGTATTTCTATATTTTAGGAACCCTACCTGTCAATTTGAACTCCAAACACTACATAAAACCTCATGAAACATACTAAGGCACGCTACCACGTCTTAAGACTAACTTTCAAACGTCACCCGATGTTCTTGGACGTTTAACCTCAAAACTCTCTCAAATTCTATATAATAACTCTTAACATCATATTTAGTAATTTTAGGACCTTATAAGCTCATGCACACATATTAGGATCTATTTCAACCTATTGCATTTTTGGGTCCTTATACTCATACTAGAGAGTATCACCAACTAAAAGATAATGGGAATGGGAAGGCCACAACATCAAAAGTTTTCCACATAGGTATCATTTACAAAACATCATGAATCTAAAAAAATGTGAAGAGCTATCTAGACAACAGTCTACTTTACCGAGCAAAAAAGGACTCTATAAAAGGGAGGAATTGGGGTTAGATGGGAGCTCTTAAACCTGGAAAGAGTCTTCATCACTAGTTTAAAGAGGTAGACTAAAGCTACTCATATATTTTGATTAACCACCATCCGCGAAATAGGGAAATCAGATGGGTGAAAAGGAAGAAAAAGAGAACAAGGGTGAGCAAGAACCTAGACATGGGTATCCTTTGGGAAGACAAGATACAAAAAGAAACACACAAGAGGAAATACCCACCGTAAAATAGAAGGCAACTACAAACATGAAGAGAGGTAGTTTAAGCGAGAAGCAAAAACATAAAAAATTAAATAAGATGAATTAAACCTACTCTTGTTAGACGAGGAAAATAAGACACAAACACATGGCCATGAATGTTGATGATCCATAAGTGGAGGAGTTGAAACTTCTTTTTCATCCAAATTAATAACATTTTTTAAGTGTGGGGTGGAGTTAGACTAAAGAGAGAGACGGATTATGAAATGGAAAACCCTAGTTTTAAGGATATCTTATTAATAGTATGTCGCAGGCCATCCAGACGGGCTACCCGTTTATGTTTTTTTGGTTAACTTTTATGGGCGTTAGGCCCATATGAGTATTGTAATATTTTTTCAGAATCATTTTATTAAAAGCCCAAAATTTGTTTAATGAAGTGTGCATTTTATGATATATAAGAATCTTCCCACATGAATATTAAATTATCAATTTGTGTCAAATAAATTCACAGTCAAATATTATAAATTTAAATTTCAAAATATTTATTAAACATAAATTGGGTCGGAAATAATAGTATGTGTATATTATTTTTTATATATAAGAATTGACGTGCATGGGTATTTTCGTAAAGAGTAAAAACAAGATGTTTCTTTTGCTATAATTAAGTTTTTCAATAAACTCTTGAAATTGTGGGCCTTCTTTAGATATGCCCATTAGTTTAATTTATACACTTTCGATATAGTTTTATTACTTTGAATGTTGGTGTTATTTGTGTACTCTTTGTAATTACTTTGAGTAAAAACAAATTAGATGAAGCATGATACTTTAATTGTGGACATCATAATAGGCCTCATACACTGATTTTTAATAAAAGAGAATTAGATAGTAAGAAAGCATTTCTCCGAGTGGTTTTAGATTTTTTTAAAACCTCGATAGAGCAAATTACAATGAAATTATTTTGAATAAAAGGCTCTGATTGGCTTAGTTACAAAGTTTTTTCATTTCTTTGTTGAACACAATATAAAGGCGATTAAGTTAATATACAGGGTGATAGGCCATATTTCGATACTACTTGAAAATGTTTTCATAGTCATATTCGTCATACATCTTCAAGAAATTGGGTCAAAAGTTTCATTATAGTCCATCTCTTTCTCCTGATTGTATCCTTGACCGACTAATATATTTTTCCTCCTTGTGATATGCCCTTGATTATCAAGCTTGTTTCGACACACCCAACAAGTTCCTATCGAAGTTCTATTTGGATGTTTTGGGACCAGGTTCAATATTTTACTTTGCTCGAAATAATTTAGGTCTTCCAGCATAGAATGATCCAGTCAATAGCTAGCAATCCCACCTTCATATCTTTTGGCTCTATGTGTGAAAGATAGGCGGGGAAGATGCATGTAGTCCTTACCTTGGATGTAGTGTGTATTAATGTTTCTTCTCTGATCATGATAAACAACATTAGCCTACAGTCTGAGTGTCTACAAATTCAAAAGAGCAAAGTAACCCAAACAAGGGTTGGAGTTGTATCCCAAGGGAGTGGTAGTGACAATAGAAACTTAACTTGAAATATGTTCTAGTGAGTAATAGCTTGAGAAATTTTTCAATAAAGCAAAGTAAATTCAATTTGTGACATCAAAGTGTCAAATACGAAAATGGGGGTTTTGTAACAAGTAGTTAAAACAATTAATATAAAGGGAAAATCAAGTATGTGGGGAAAATTATTCAGGTGTGACAGCAACATATGTTGACATAAATCAATGAGTACATGCTTTCAATAGGAAAATTTGCAAAAATGGTAACTAGGCTAAGCTTTAGGTGAAAGTAAATTCCCTCTCGGGAAACTTACCCCATCATATCAAATAGATTCATCTCAGACAACCACTCATCTAATGAAGACCAGCCTACGCTTTATCCACACCTTCTCTTTCGATGAGGAGTGATTGGATATGGGACTAGGGTGTCTCAGGCTGAACATCATGTCGCCCCACTCCTTAGGACATCAAACTTTTGTGACCTCTCTCTCTCTTGAAAAACGAAAATACATGGTTGGTTTTATATTTGCAATTGCAAACACATTAAATTAACCATAACCACTAGGTGAAATCACCATTAAAAATGCATATAATCTTATCATCAAGCAAGACCCAATAATAATATCAACACATATTTATTAAATCACACCCTTAGAATAGTGGAGGGGGGGTTCTTAGACACACATTAAGCAATAAAAAAATACACCTAAAATGATGAAGAAATCAAATGGGTATAAGAAATTAAACCTTAATATGAGCAAAGGAAGAAGAATGAAGAAGACCCAGTTTTTATCTGAGGAATAAGAACTTCTTTCTTCAAGTCTCCCACAAAACCCTCTCCAAAAATGAGAGAAAATACATAAACTAAAATTCTACAAATGAAAATTGATATGAATGTTCAGACTCCTCTAAAAATAATAATTAAGTCTAGTATTTACAGTTTTCAAATTTAGTGCTAGCGAATCTGTTCAGCGACTTTAGTCGTGAATCACCAAGTGATTCCATGATTTTTCCTTCTACTAATTCATCGTCGCTTGTGCTTTGACTTCATCGCCTATATGTACTGTAATATTGGATGACATACTTCTGCTTCGCAGAACTATTTGGCGAAGAATCGACTGCTCCTTTTCATCGCCTTTTGGATCCACATCCTTCAATGCTTCATTTGCTGGAACAAAGGGTGAAGTGTCTCTATTCAGCTAATCACTAAGTGTGCTTGGCAATGCTCAAGATTCAACTTTAGCTCTTTTCCATCCTTTTTTCCCATTTTAAGCCTGTCCATTCTTACACTAAAAATCCAAATACCTGAAACTTAAGAGTTTTCATCATATATTGAGATAAAAATGAGCACTTCAGATCACTATTAGCATAAAAATAAAAACCTAAATAAGTCCAATTTGACGACTAATCAACACCCCCAACTTAACCTTTTGTTTGTCCTCAAGTAAAATCCAAGTTAACCGGTTCAAATAGGATGTCTCAAATACTGCTACACAAGACTCAATCATGAACATACACAACAAGACCCAAACTACTCATGCAAAGATCAATTATATATTCAAAGATTCAAGTTGTGACACATCATCACCAAAGATTTGTATGTTCACAGTACTTGATACAAATGCAAGTTCAAGCTCAACAAAAGTATCTAAATGCCCTCAAGCAAATAATAATTCCATATTCACACATAAACACTAAACATTTTAAGATCCAAAATTATGCAACACTCATAACTTTTACCTCATTTTTCAATCGATCTTCGGTTCTGCTCACTCAATATCAAAAAAGTCTTTCTAAGCGTTGTAATGGGGCTGAGTGTAAAGGTATGGTCATTTAGGCTCAATGATTTTTTTCTCATGAGATGTGGTATTCTCCGGATATCCCCTTCTTGAACTTTAGTGATTCTTTTTCAAGTGCTTCTGAGTCATCTTTTTATTCACCTCCACGGATTGCGTGGAAACCCAATTTTGTTCGTTCTTTTTTTCCACAACTTTTTTATTCATTCTTTTCTTTTTCTTTCCTTTATTAATTATTTATATGGAGGATTCCATTTTTTTTTCACCACCTAGGATTTTGACAGAAGTTAGCTATTTACTTTAAACAACAAATCAAAAGGATTATAGGTAGTAGATAATGTAAGGTTTCCGGTTCATCAAGTTTCTTCCAAAGACAGGTAAGGCTCAAACGGTGTTCAAAACAGTTTCACACACTCAGGGGTAGTCCACAAAAGAGGTATATGTCAAAGTTGGATCACACTCTCAAAAATTGTATAAAATCATATTAATAGGACACCATTCTAAATCAATCAGACTCCCCTAGAACATTTTAGGTTTATTCATGCAAGGTTAAGATCATCACACAAGGCATTGACACTTAAGTCTATCATGACTACACACTTTCTCTTATGAAATGGTCAGTAAAAAGAATCAATTTGACAAATGAATAATCACATCGAGATGCAACGAGTTCACATATTGTCTATGCAACTTCATATGTTCTCGTCAAAGCTGGACATTCATGTTTGTTCGATTGAGATCACTATTCAATTCATCGGTATTGATTGAAATTGAGACTCAAATTTTGTAAAAGAACAACCACTTTCAACACAAGAGGTGGGAAAATTTTCAAAAATGAATATTTCTCGGAAATGTTAAAATTATTTTGCAATTAAACAAAAAGAGAGCCATAAAGTCAAACAATTGCAAAGCAGTTTTAATATGCAATTAAAAATAAATGACCCAAATATGTATATACCAAAACACGAAGCACACAAAAGGTGTGGGCCTCACCCCATCACAAAAGAAATATATTTGTCCTCAAATATAAATAACGATAGTATCTAGAATTGACGAATGATAAGACAAAGAGAGGCGAGGAGAAAGATCTTGTCTATGCAGCCTCTCCTCGTGTGAGGGCATCAATTCCTGATCCATCCGCTTGGAACTTGACAAGGGCTCCCGGAGAATTATCATTTCGTACTTCGTCCTTCTTATTTGCCTAAGCTTCTGCAGCGACAATAACTTCAATCATTTTTCTATCTCATGAGCTTCCCCAAAGTCATGTATAGCATTAGTGACACCTCGAGCACATTAAGGTACCTTAGGGTCTATCTTAACTTTCTATTGGCCTTGTCTTCCTTTGTGTATGATAATTCCTCAAATTTGACTCATCTAGGGTCTTATATTATAGCAAATAGTGTCCTTTATTGTTTATTTTATCTATATCTATTAAAAAAACACCTAAGTTTTAGGTACTTAAGGATTTGGTAAAAGCATGGACACTTAAGCGCAAAACAGAAGCAAAATGAAGAAAAAAATCCAAGGATGCAATGATGTGCATTGCTAAGGACACTTGGCGATCCACCGTATAGAAAAGTTCCACCTTCTGTTACAGCAAGTGAGCCCTGAAGAATTGAATCAAAAGGTGATCAAAAGGAGCAGTCGGCGCTTCGCCAATCAGTTCAGCAAAGGAAAATATTATTGTCCATTTATCTATAATACATAGACAAGGAACACATCGTGCAAGAGGCAACGAACTGAGGAAACATCAATTCGATGAATCACGACTAGCTGCACCGAAAAAGATTCGCCACTGCAATTCGAAAGTCTATAAATACTGACATCTTTTATTATTTAGAGATAAAAAATATGAGAGTGAAAAAATTGCACTGGATAATTTTTTTTAGAAACTTTGTTCTTAAATTTTCTCTCAAGTTTGGAGAGCGTTTTTGTGGAAGCATGAAGAAAGAAGTTCTTCTTCCAATTTTGGAAGTGGGTCTTTTCCATTAACCTTCCTTTACTACTTTTAAGGTTTAATCTCTTATACCCACTTGATTTCTTTCTCATTTTCAGTATATTTGTTATTGCTTGATGTTTGGCTACAAACCCCATTCTTGGGGTGTGATTTAGCAATAATGGGTTGATTAATTTGTATGGTCTTGCTTGCATGTAGCTTAGATTGCATTTCAATGGTGATTTCACCAAGTAGTTGTGGTTTAATTATGGGTTTGTAGTTGCAACTACAAAACCACCCATGTGTTTTCAACTTTCACTACCACTCCCTTGGGACAGGACTTCAACCCTTGATTGGGTTACTATACTCCCTTTGATTTGTAGACACTCAGATTGTATGACACTATCGTAGATCACGAGCATATAAAAAAAGCAAAGAATAAAAATGGTGCCGCTGCCAGGGAGTGGTGTCAAGTGAAAATGTAGTTACTTATACTTTTTATGTCTTTGTAGCGTACTAATTTCACTATTAGTTTTGTTTCTATTTAGTATTTTATATTGTGCATGCAGGTCCTATAAGAATTAGAAAGGAAGTGGGTATAAAGCCACTTGAGGGAGATCACGAATCCAAGAATGGCCTCACATAAGTTGCACAGGTATCTCAATTGAACAACTTGACCAGCAAAATATTTGAGGTGGAAAATAGGTGCAACAACAAAGGGAGGTATATAGCTCCCCACACGAGGAAGAGCTCTAGAGAATATGAGAAGATTCCTGTTGAGGACACGCTTCAAATAATTTCCCAAAATATCATCAATAAAGATCGAGTGTTGGACAAAATAAGAGAGAGTATTGAAGCACTGAATCAGGTGATCGGATTTCTTTCTAGATCAAATCACACATGAGATAACTCCTAATGTTTTCCATGCCTCAGCTCTACCCAAAGGACATATTTGGGTTACCTAGTGATACTAGGCCTAACTCCTTTATCACGGAGTGAGAAACGACTAATTTAGAGTGATGATGCTAAATAAGGAACTTCTTGGGAGGCATCCCAAGGTTATAACTTAGGATTTTACTTTATTAAATAATGGTGTGCTAGTGTTTCTAGTTAGAATAAGGAAAATTTGGGAACTTTTAAGTTTCCGAACAAATAATCCTTCCTTCACAACGCTAACCATGTTGTCGAGCCCTTTTTTAACTCCGATGTTTAACTCAATGAAATGGTATTGTAGAGCATGTAAAACTCGGCAAGAGTAAAGGTAACTTGTCTCTTCGCCAATTAGTTAAGCCTACACCAGGAAGGCCGCAAATCTCACCCTTAGAATATTGAAGAACTTGTAGAAAGGGTGGGATAAAAGACAGCTCGGCGTGTCGCCGAGTGGCTGGCGAGAGCGATTAACTCACTAAATCAACAAAAACAAAATGGTTTTATGAGGGCCAAACGTCATATTTTTGAATCTCTCACTTTCCCTCGTTTCAAACTCTCCAAAATTACACCAAAGGTATTATTTTCTTAGATTTTTTTGGTTAGTTGGTATTTTAGTTCAGCAATAGGGGTTGGAGTTGGACTTTTTTACTGGCTTGTCATACAAAAAGATATCTGATTGGCATCAAAGGTTAGTCTCTAAAACCCCGAATTTATTTTTGACATTTTAGCACTAATTTGAAACTATAGTATAATGATGACGTGTTCTGGGCCTCATTGATAGAGCTAAGGTTCTTTGATTCTATATTCTATTTCAAAAAATAATTTGCTTCAAATTCTTAAATATCTAAATGTGTTGGTATTTGTTCTTTCTATTGATTGAAATTGTAATTGGCATCACTTAATTGTTTTCATATGGTTTGGGTGAAGTCTAAGTAACCCACTATTTGTGCTAAATAAATAAAGTTATCCAATGAGGGAATGGATGACATTTTTTAATGATAATCATAGTTAAATGGTCAAATTTGTTAAAATCGGATTAAGTTTGAATACTCTGAGGTGATGCGAAGTATGGGTCTTGTATGAATTTCATGCTTTGATTTTATTTTTTAAAGATCATATGGACTGTTTCGAGAGATTGATTTACAAATAGGCATTTTGTGTCATTCGGCGAGTTAATCGACCTCGCTGAACTATTCGGCAGTTCGCCTACTGATTTTAGATTGTCCTTTGAATGCTCCCTTTTTCTTCCCTTAATGTGTAGTTCGGCGAATAAATAAGGCACCACCAAAAGTAGTTGGCGATCAACCAAGTGGAATTTTCCATCACTTAATCACCAATATTTGACAAATGGTCTCTTTGGCTAGCCGACCTAGTTCGCCAAAGTTGATCGGCGATCCGCCGAATGGAACGGTAAACTTTTCAACAATATTTTCCTGTATTTATATTTTATTTATAATTCAACTAACAGTGAATTACTACAGAAATGCTACACACTAGCAAAAACAGACGACTCCTAAGGAAAAAAACACCAAGCTACGCATTACTGAAGGAGGCTCAAATATACAGAGAGATCGGGGAAGAACTCCAACAAGGTAAGGGAAAAAAGAAGAAACATATAGCAAAGAAAAGAGCGTCCACATAATTCAAAGATAATTGGAGTGAGTCGGAAGATAATCAGCCTTTGGTGCAGCAACAGCCACCAAGGTCCCTTCAGATGCTATCACGTCCACCAGGAATGCAGCAACCACGGGTACTCCTAAAACAATTCCAGATGCAGCATCAATACCTCTAATACCTCTTAACCTTTTGGTATAGCTCAACCTCGGATGTTGAATAGGTCAAAAGGCAATGGAGTCCAGACAATCATGGAGGAAAAGCTCCTATCAACGGAGGGTTTGAATAGATACCCTGATGTCATGGCTACCCTCCGCTTCTATCACTTTGAGCAGTTCATTAGACCCCGAGGTCCACACACTCCTACTTGGGCCAAGGAGTTCTACACAGCTTATGGAGCAATGGTACCTAACATCTAAAAGAAGTCAAGCGAGTTGATGTCACGACCGGGGAGCACCTCCTAGAAGTAACATGGCGTACTTGACCTCTGGGAGGTCTTATACAATCCCATAATTATCATTCATCGCATTGTCATAGGTAAACATAGCGGAAAATTTAAAACTTTCATATCACATCATATGCTAGAACTTCACTTCCAATTTTTTATATATAAAATATCAATATACATAGTTAAAGACTCTAAGTATCTTTGTCATCTTAAACTCAACATCATTAGAGTATAATAGGAATACGGTCCTTTCAACATATATCATAACTAACTATTACAAGACTTTACATAAAAGAATGACATAGGAAATCCTTGAACTTATGGAATCCTTTGTTTGAGCTTGGGAATCACATATCAATCTCTTCACCTTAATGACATCCTTCAAGCATCCATAACCTACACTTTGTGTAAAAATTAAAGAAGAATGGTGTTAGTACAAGAATACACTAAATATGGAAATCATGTAAATACATGAATTTAAAAGGGACATTTTACTTTGAAACCATGCATCATGACTTTTTGTGCAAACTTCATAAAACTTGATAGAATACGCATTATACAATTTACATAGTTCATTTAGGAATATACAATAGTCAACAACATCACATAATATAATACATTGAATTCAAGGCACAATTAACATCACTTTACAGTAACCTCATTTTCACTTTACAGTTAGCAATTTCATTTTACAGTGACCTTGTTCCTTTCATTTCCCTAACTTTAAAATAACCTATCTAGTGATACTTGATGCAATGTATATATAATGTCCCATTACACTATGCACACTCAAGCATCACCTTAAGTCCACAAGGAAATCATGCATACAACCCTCACTAACCCAACACATACATCCATAGAATCATTTCATTCAACGAGGCACATAATCCACATTTGACTCCAACATACACTATCGACCACATAGGAGAACTTATAACAAGACCACATACAAGTCAAGACTTAACCATATCATCATAAGAGGCATTAGTCAATCAACGGAATATTTATACTTCACTTTACTTTGACATCATAAGACCTTACTCATAACCTCATTATAGGCTTACTAGTGCAATGTACATATGAAGTCCAATAGCCTCACAGATACTAAGTAAACCTACAAAGAGCCTTGGAGCTTAATTATACTTCATACATCAACAAGACAATTATAGACCTTCACCATATAGTCCATAAGACAAAAATTATGCATATAAGGTAAGACCACATCAAATAGACTCACTAGGGCCCTTTCCATTCGTATCATCACAATAAGTAGACAACACTACAATATGATGCATAAGAAACATAAACATGATCATATACATTAGAACACCTTCCTAGAACTCCCTTCAAATGCTACTTGTGCAATGTATAGGTAAAGTCTCATACCCTCACCTACACTAAGAAACTTCCCTTAGGTTATCCTAGTTAGGGTCTTTAGTTTGATTCCATTGTCCATTTTACATTAGAGAAACTATAGACTTAACCGAAAGTAAGACCATGGATGCTAAACATGGAATCTGGTGTGGTAGAACCTTACAGTAATGGAAGGTTCTCTACCTTGGCAAAGTAAAACATAAACCTTGCTAGCATCTTAGGTGATATCACTTGCTATATACTATGGGGCAAGCATAGTTTATGGAACTTGGAAGCATACATGGAAATATCAGTATATGCCCTCGGGCGATGAGGCTATCCACCTCGTCAGGACTATGGTGAATCTACCTTGCTACATTGGGAAGGGACACCCCTCATCTTCAAGTTCACTCGGTTCTAAGCTAAATTCCCTTAATTGAAAGTCTTTATTAACATTACTTTACAAAATAGGCTTTAGGAGAATGACTCTCCATATGCTTAACTCATAGGTCAAAGATGAGAGTTCATCAACCTAAATCATGTGATAAAACCTTTCACATGGACATATCATATTAAAGAACCATCTAGTTGAGGATACACTTGAGAACACCTTTCAAGAGACCCTATATTGACTAGATCATCATACATTCATAATGGAGATGTTTTCATGTGTGTGTATACATATATGTGAGCAAAACTTTCACATAAACACCCTTAAACCACACATATTCATATTTCATTTCATTTATGCATAAGTCATGTTCATATCTTAATCATGCATTCATACTCATGTGCATGTAGAACCAACCTATGAACTATCCTACCAAGGCACACATGTTAATGCATAGACAAGGTCCCATACCCTTATCCATACTACTACACCTATCAAGTCATCCTAGTTAAGAGACAAATAACACTCTTCATAGACCTATACTTTACATGAATAGTAGTAGACAATAGTGCATATGAGAATACTTTTTCATTAGACGCCGTGAAGCTATACAACTTGTAAGCATGCATAAGGTGTAAGTGTGTGTACATTGGTCAACATGATCACATAATGGCTATCAACAATGCATTGAGGCAGCCCCTCTCTTTAGACCACAATGCACATTCAAGCATAGACCACACACCACAATTTAGCATAGGAGACAAAATAACATCATATTTCATTCAAGACTCCTAACCTTAGCTAATCACACGTTAATATAGCGGTACATGGGTAGGGGTCATTAATCATTATTACTTTAACAACGGCAACACCTAAAAATCACCCTAACATAGTTATTCACATGCTCTTAACATTAGCAATACAACCTAGATTATAAACTAGAGTAGCAGACTAGGCCTGTTTCACATTTGGGTGTCATCACCACCACCCTTTCATAATAGAATTTGCCTTCAAGGCCATGATTGCATCACATTTATATTGACAATAACATAACATTGCCACCATAAGTGTAGCACACCACACGATGCCATACAAGGACAATCATCTAGCGATTCTACAAGAAAGTAGAGGCATAGAGCAATCTTACCAAATCTACCTTTCTTTGATCATCAATTATCAAAACTCATATTCATCAATAATACCATATTGGGCAGTATGTAAACATATCATAACCTAAACTAAATCATACTTCAATTTCCATAGAATCGAGATCATATCAAGTGCTCTACATTAACAATCCATAGAAGATAGAAGAACATAGGTCAATCCTTACCAATT
This sequence comes from Solanum chilense, assembly GCA_032847665.1. Lineage (NCBI taxonomy): Eukaryota > Viridiplantae > Streptophyta > Magnoliopsida > Solanales > Solanaceae > Solanum > Solanum chilense. The sequence goes on from CM064963.1 coordinate 71,988,146, forward strand.
CTTCACATCTTGACCCACATTGATCAATCACACATTATTCACAATCAATAACATAATAGACAGTATATATAAGAAATTCAACATGATAGAATCATAATTCAATCAAGATAAAGTCAAGATCACAATGCCTATAAGATAGGCTAATTTGAAAATTGGAGGGAACATGGGTTCATCATGAAATTAGATTAAATATTCACTTTAAAATTAGTACATAAAAGAAACATTTTTTTTTCACATGGGCAAGTTTTATTGGACCATGTTACAATTTTATGATAGTGCAAGTCAATTTCTAATGCTTTGATTTTTCTCTTTTTCCTTTACATGTGATCTATCGTTCCATAATTGTCTTTTTCCATGCTTAAAAGGATCAAATGTATAGTCTATGCAACACATCTAACTTTTACTATAACCATACAAGATTAAAGTATCAGATGGAGTCAGAAATTTTATGAAGGAGTGTTAAAATGTAAGTATATAACATACCCGAACAAAAAAGAAAAAAGGCTTCTATCACATGGTGGAGTGCTAAAGGTACACAAATTAGCTATTTTATTCCTCGCAGCAGCTGGAAATTTGCTACTCAGTGGATCAGATGATAAAACAATATGTGTTTGGAGAAGGGACAAAAAGTCTAACATCAATTCATCATGAACATGCTTCTGAAATCAATGTGAGAAAGAACCTATGACAAGATTGAAAACTAGGAAGTTTGATCATGAACTTTCATTGAAAATTATTGGAAAGAGCTCTTTAGATGGAAGATTATCTAAATATGAAGGATCACCATACCTTTTTTAGAAGAAAACCACGAAATCATCAGGAATCCATGGGAATCAAATCTCCAAGCTGTTTTTGAGCTTCATCTTCGAATAGAGATTGGTTGTGCCCGAAAGGTTATGAATCGATTTACAAGTCCAATGCCAATGGCTTGGTTTCTAGTGGCAATACATCGTGAACCCATGTATATATCATTTGCTAATACACGGCCAATTAATGTTTGACTAAAAATCCTTTCCGGCATTATCCCATTCCGAGGACTCACAGAAATACCCCGGGCGGTGCCACAATCCGTTCGACGTACAACAATGTGTTGAACTACTTCAACAAGTCTGCGAGTGAGATATCCAGCGTCTGATGTTCGTACAGCAGTATCCACAACTCCTTTACGGGCTCCGTAGCAAGAAATGATGTATTCTGTTAAAGAGAGTCCTTCGCGTATACCCAAAAAGAGATAATTAACTGCTGAGGGTCAGGTTAGGACGCGGGGTGAATTTCTCATTAACCCATTAACGAAACAGCGCGTGTGGCAGTAGGATTGCAAGCTGCATCGATGGAGCAACATATGCCCCGTAGGCCCATCGACGGGCCATTCTGCTTGTCGGCGTTTAGATATGAGTATTGGCATTGATTTCTTTTGCTCCTAGGCTAAGTATGGAACGATGCCCACCCATCGATGGGGCATCACCACACCTACTGGCAGTGTCTAGGCAGACTTCAGATCCTCCTTGAGGGTCTTTTGCGGGGCCCTTGGTAGTCATGACTGGACGCTTGCGATGTAAATATACTCAATAACATGTTAGGGACCTTCCACATAAGTTTTAACCAAAATAAACTTGTGACACATGTCAAGAAACACATGCACGTCTCAAGGCTAAATTTCAAACGTTCTTGGACGTTTGACCTCCAAATGACTTCAAATCAAGTATGCATACTGAAAAAAACTTATTTGACATAGTCTAAAAATTTTTAGACACATGTGAGGATTTAAGTACCTAAATTCATTTTGAGGGTCCTTACAGTTTAGACGAGTGAGGTCGATTACAATCATAGATATGGAGATTTGAGTGCCACAGCAAGCACATCAACACTATACTTTGACGGCCACTACACTCTACTTATCCTTTTGGGGATTACGTGGTGCTGCATCTCTAGATAAATTTAAGGAGTGCTTGGGTCCCATGATTTATGAAAACACTGACAGATGGATCGGGGTTGGATTTCCTATCGAGAAGAGGTACGTGGAAATATCTACAATATTATGGTTTGTTTTCATCAGCAGCACCATTATGCCATCTCAGATTAAGTCTGTTATCTGCCTTCCTAAGGCATCCTGCTTTTGTAGTATCATGTACAAAATGAACATCAACCTCGGAGTGTTGACATCACAGGACAAGGCCATGATGGACAAACAAAAGCTTACTTCCCTACCCTTTCATATTCTGATTACAAAACTATGTACACGTGTTGAAGTTCCTATGGACACTACAAGGGAATTCGAAGTCATCCTATCTTCTTCCGCTGACATTCGGAGCATTAAGGCCGAGTATACTCATGATGAGGCTGATAAGAGAGAGCAGATCTAGTAGATGTCTCTCCTGATATCAATGTTGCATCATTGAATACGGAGACAACCATACCCTATTCGATCTCTAGGCCCACAGGTACATCTGCTCCTTCTTCCAGTTCACATTATCCAGGTGCTTCCACACTTGGAAAGCCAATTCAAATCACTCGGGGGACAATCCTAAAGATGGGACAACTAGCCTCATCCATTGAAGCACGGGCATCCAAAATGGAAAATTCAGTATCTGGGATGATTGACAGAGCCTTCGCTGATGCACTTGCTCCCATCCAGACTTCTAAATTCATTGAATGTTAGAGTTACAACATGTGAGTGCAGATGGGAGATTCCAGCCGAGATCCCAGCTATACAAATCAACGTTATGAGACTACAGAATTATGTAAACTATTTGCAGACTGTGGACTTTAATGCCCTGCTAAGACCCATAGAGGAACGGAACGCACTATAATAGGCATCTCAGGATGACACATGTTGAAATTGAGGAAGAAATGGAGACAGCACGAGAAGAACTGACAGCCACAAAGGAAGAGAATCACATCTTTGGAGGCTTAATAGACTTAGGAGGGAGAGTGGTACATCCGATGAGACAGACATCACATGTCGATCCAATCACAGCAATTCCTGCGAGACTTGATACTACTGCTCAATTACAAGCTATATCTTAAAGTTTTGATGCCCTAGCAGGAAGAGAGACCACATAGAAAGGATTTCTCTTTACCGTTTTCATTGTCTTACTGATACTTATTTTTTATCCTATTAACTGCAGTTAAGGAAAATGCTTTTATTTGTGGTAGGGTGATGCCCATCTTGTTTTGTTGTACTAAATGTTAGCATGTTTTGAGATGGGTTGTCTGTTTTAAATTATGTTTTTAAATCTGATTTTTATGGATTGTTTGAGACTAAGGCTCTCTTTGGGGTCCTAATTTCATAATAATTTTGACCCTTCAAATATTATTCACTTTTGAAAATGTTTCCACCTCATGTGTAGAAAGTGGTTATTCTTGTACAAATTTAAGTCTCAGTTTCGATCAATACCGATGACTTGAATAGTGCTCTCAGTCGAACAAACATGAATGTGGGGCTACAACAAAAACGAATGAAGTTACATACACAATATTTGAAATCTTAGCATCTCATTGTGATTAGTTAATTATTGAATTGGTTCTTTTGCAATGATCTTGAACACTAGACAAAGTGTGTTGTCTTGTTTGAATAAAGTGTCGATGCCTTTTGTGATAATCTTACTTTGATCCTTGCATAAATAAAACTAGAATTTACCCCGTTTGTATGATTGATTTACAAAGGTGTCCTTTTGAGATGATCTTAGGCAACATCCAACTTTGACATATACCTTTGTTGTGGTCTACCCGTGAGCGTGTGAAACTCTCTTGAACACCCTTGGAGACTTACCTCTTCTTTGGAAAAAAACCTTGATGAAACCCATATCTTACGTTATCCATCACTTATAATCCTCTTGAGATGTGATGTAAGTGAATATATAATCTAAGCCAAAAGCCTAAGTTGGGGTGTAGTAAGAAGGGTAAAGAGAAGAAAAGAAGTACAAGAAAATGTATCGCAAACCCATGGTATGCAGAGAAATGGAAACCCTCTATATATATAAAAACAAGAGAAGAAACAAGAAAAATAAAAAGAAAATAATGAAAAAGAAGGTTGTGGTGTAAAAGAACAAAAAGAATCGCTTTTCAAAGAAACCCATGGGGGAGAATAAAAATATGACTAAATGACCATACCTTTACACTCAGGCCCCATTATAAGCCTTAGAAAGACTTTTTTTATCTTGAGTGAACCGAACCAAAAGTCAATTGGAAAATAAGAGCAAACCTATGGGTGAAAACATGCATTGTTTTCCTCTTCGTGAATGTGTGAGCTACATCAGATTCATGATCCTTAGTTCATAAATCTACGTGTGTTAAAATGGAATCATTCTTTGTGTAAAGGCATATAGATACTTTTCTTGAGCCTTAACTTGCATTATTAGAGAGTATTGTGAGCTTCGATTCTTTGTTAATGGTGTGTCACAGCTTGAGTTTTTGAGTATACAGTTGAGCTATGCATGAGTAATTTGATTCTTGTTGTGTATATTCATGATTGAGTCTTGTGTATCACTATTTGAGACATCCTACTTGAGAGACTGAACTTGAGTTTTACTTGAGGACAAGCAAAATTTTATGTTGCAGGTGTTGATGAGTTTCCTTGATTTCTTATTTTATCTCGATATCTGGTAAAAACTCCTAAGTTTCAAGTATTTGAGGATTTAGTAGGAGCATGGCTATCAGGCACAAAATGGAATCAAAATGGAGAAAAAGAGTTTAAGATGCAAAGGTGCACATCGCCATGCACACTTGGCGATCTGTCGCATAGCGAAGTTCCGCCTTCTATTACAGCAAGTTAGCCTTGAAATAAGTGTATGAAAAGATGACAAAAAGAAGCATACGGCTCTTCGCAGGTCAATTTTGCAAAGAGAAGATTATTTCCCATTGATATTGAACACATAGACAAGAAAGAGATCGTGAAAGTAGATACAAACTGAATGACGGACGATTCGCCGAATCACTCGGTGAATCATGACAACTACGAAGATTCGCCAGCACAATTCTGAAGTCTATAGATATTGAACTCTTTTATTATTTAGAGACAAAAAAAATTAGAGAGTGAAACAATTATACTTGATATTATTATTTTAGAAACTTTATTCTTAAATTTTTTCTCAAGTTTGGAGAGGGTTTCTGTAGAAGCTTGAAAAAAGAAGTTCTTCCTCAAATTTTTGAAGTGGGTCTTCTCTATTTACCTTCCCTTACTACTTTTAAGGTTTAATCTCTTACATCCACTTGATTTTTTTCTCATTTTAAGTAAATTTGACTATTGCTTGATGTGTGGCTATGAAACCCCATTCTTGGGGTACGATTTAGCAATTATGGGTTGATTACTTTGTTGGTTCTTGCTTGTTTGTAGCATAGATTGCATTTTTAATAGTCATTTCACCTAGTAGTTCCTTGTTTGTAGCTTATATTGCATTTTAAAGGTGATTTCACCCAATAGTTGTGGTTTAATCTAATGGGTTTGTAGTTACAAATACAAAACCACAAATTTGTTTTCGGCTATCGAGAGAGAGAGGTTGTGAAACTAAGACCACTAGAATGATCTCCTAAAGAGTGGGTCGACATAAGATTCACCCTGAGAGGGTGATCCCTATTACCATATCCAAGCACTCTTTTCAAAAGATCCAGTGTGGATAAGGCGTAGGCAAGATAATTTATGTAACGACCTGTTTAGTCGATTCGAGCAGTAGAGTTTATTTTTGATAATAACTGACTGGGTCGACGGATCCCACGACGGACCGTCAAGGGCACGACGGACCGTCGGGGGGGTTTCGTTCCAAAACACTTCAATTCTGAAAATTGGATACTGAGATCGACTCTCTGAACTTCGCGATGGAACTGCAGGACGGACCGTCACAAACCTTTCCACAGAAATTAACTCTCTGAACTTTGTGACGGACCGTCACAGGGTGCGTAATTCCACCTGGGTCAGATTTCTGCTAAAAGTTTTAAAAAGGGGTGTTTTGGACTATTCATGATTTTAATTATAAAGTTAGAGGGTTAATGTTAACAAGTTATTTAGTTGAGGATTAAAAAGGATAATATGGAAATAAATAATGGAGTATCTTCATCATAATGAATTATATGGTAATTAGGGTAAAACAAAGAGAATCTGGAGAAGAGAAAATTAAAAAGAAAAAGAGAAAGAAACGAGCGAGAGAAAGAGAAGAACGCAGAGGAAAGCAAAGGTTTTGGGAAGATAGCTTGCTTGATCACGATTCTTCGGTGGAGGTAGGTAATGGTTTATGCTATCTCATAGTAAACTCCAAATAGCGATTGATATGTATTGGGTAGTATTGTAATGTCTTCTATATGCTTATTGTGTGGTTGCATGATGTGATTATATAATTGTGATGGATTAGAATGATGAGGCTATTGAATCTTAAACCTTAAAACCTCTCTATTAACGATGATACCTACTCAGTACGTGTTCCTTGTACTGACCCCTACTTGTATTTTTCTCTTTGTTATTTATGGAATGCAGCAAACGTGCCATCAACTTCGAATCATCCGCAACTCTAGCCAGTCTTCATCACGTCTGATTTCAGGGTGAGCTATTGTTACTAGCTCGGACTGGATTCTCTCTTTCACGTCTTGATGTCTTGAAGTTCGGACATGGTCCATTTCTTTTGCTTATTTTAGTTTCTTAAATACTCTTAGATTTAGTAATTTGAGGATAGATGTTCTTGTGATGATGACTTCCAGATTTTGGGGATAATAAGTATTAAATTTTAGAAGTTATTTATTGGTTATATTAATGAGTTGTAAGTCTTCCGCATTGTATTTTGTTCATTATGGTTGAAATATTGGTACCTTTAGGGGTTTAGAATTGTTGGTTCGCTCACATAGTAGGATAAGTGTGAGTGCCACTCGCGGCTCGTTTTCGGTCGTGACAGTTTAGACGAGTGGGTGTCCGAGAGGAACCCATTTTATATAGGTTAAGTTACCCGGGACAAACTTGGTATCAGAGCATTATGTTCGTTGTCTCATCACCCAAGAACGAGTCTAGTAGAGTCTTAAGGAACGGTAGGGGGACACCTTTACTTTTCTTTGAGAGGCTATAGGACTTTAGGAAAATTCCATTTTTTCTTTCTTTCCTGCTAATAATTGGATCCAATTGGTATCTAGGTGATACATATTGGTATCTAACATCCTCACTCTATTTCGCAGATGGTTAGAACTAGAGCAACAACTGTGCCAACACCAACACCGGCAAGACAGGATGCGTCTGAGCCAGCCACTGGGGCTATAGCTCGAAGAAGAGCAGTGGCAAGAGGTCGTGGTATAGGTCATGGGAGGACGTCCTCTAGAGGTAGAGGACAAACACCTGGTCCAGCTAGTGCTAGGGCGGTGACTCCTCCACCGACTGATGAGGTAGTAAGAGAGAGTGAGGAAGGGGAAAATGAGCAAGTGCAAGATGAGGAATTACCACCCCAACCTACCCCAGAGATGATTAACCAGGTTCTTGCTTATCTTAGCGGGTTATCTGATCAGGGCCAGACACCTCCAGTGTTTTCTACACCAGCACCTCAGGTTCCGGGAGTACAACATGCAGCTGCTGTGGCTCCCCGCATGGATGCCTCATTGGAAATAGGCACGTTTCCTCGATTGACCACAGGGCCTATAATGACGAGTGATCAGCATGAACTTTTCACTAAATTCTTGAAGTTGAAACCTCCAGTCTTCAAGGGTGCTGAATCTGAGGATGCCTACGATTTTCTGGTTGATTGTCATGACCTGCTGCATAAGATAGACATAGTAGAACGATTTGGTGTTGAGTTTGTGACCTATCAGTTTCAGGGGAATGCGAAAATGTGGTTTAGTGGTTCTTACTCCAGAGGGCAGAGTTCAGGAGGTTACCCAGCCCCACCTATTCAGTCTTCACTACAGGTTGTAGCTGGGGGTCCATCGCAGACCAGCCAACATTCCTCTGAGTTTGGAGGTTATCCCCAGACTTCGTCGTTCTCACAGAGACCTATGCTTTACCCTAGAGAGTGTTATGGATCTGGGGAGACTGGACATATTAGAAGATATTATTCAAAACAGAGTTACAGACCCCCAATAGTCAGAGGTAGAGGTGGTCATGGAAGAGGCCGCTATTCTGGAGGACGTGGTGGCCAAGGTAATGGAGGTCACCAAATCAACCAGGGTGGCGGGCAAACTAGAGCTACTACAGCGCAACATGGTAGGGGCAACGGGCAGACACGTGATAGGGCCCATTGTTATGCTTTCCCCGGGAGGTCTAAAGCGGAGACATCTGATGTTGTTGTCACAAGTAATCTTTTGGTTTGCGATTGCATGGCTTCTGTATTATTTGATCCTGGATCCACATTTTCATATGTATCTTCCTCATTTGCTATTGGTCTTGATTTACATTGTGATTTGCTTGACATGCCCATTCGTGTCTCTACTCCTGTGGGTGAGTCTGTGATAGTTAAGAAGGTGTATAGGTCTTGTCTTGTGACTTTTGTGGGGAACAATACTCATGTAGACTTGATTATTTTAGAGATGGTTGATTTCGATGTAATTCTGGTTATGACTTGGCTTTCTCCATATTTTGCAATATTAGATTGTAATGCTAAAACTGTGACATTGGCCAAGCCTGGGACAGATCCGCTAGTGTGGGAGGGTAACTATACTTCCACCCCAGTTCGTATCATCTCCTTTCTTCGTGCTAAGAGAATGGTTAGTAAGGGTTGTTTAGATTTCTTGACACATCTCAGGGATGATATTTTCCAAGTACCTTCGATTGAGTCTGTTTCGATAGTCCGTGAGTTTCTGGATGTGTTTCCTGCAGACCTTCCTGGTATGCCACCGGATAGGGACATTTATTTCTGTATTGATCTGGAGCCGGGTACTCGCCCCATTTCCATACCCCCTTATAGAATGGCTCCAGCAGAGTTAAGGGAGTTAAAGGCCCAACTTCAGGAGTTGTTAGGTAAAGGCTTTATCAGACCAAGTGCATCCCCTTGGGGTGCTCCTGTTTTATTTGTGAAGAAGAAGGATGGGAGTTTTCGGATGTGCATAGACTACAGGCAACTGAATAAGGTAACTATTAAGAACAAGTATCCTCTTCCTCGCATTGATGATTTGTTCGATCAGTTACAAGGTGCTTGTACCTTCTCAAAAATCGACTTGAGATCTGGTTATCATCAACTGAAAATACGGGCAGCAGATGTGCCAAAGACTGCTTTTTGAACCAGGTATGGGCATTATGAATTCTTAGTAATGTCTTTTGGACTAACGAATGCCCCTGCTGCATTCATGAGCCTGATGAACGGGATTTTTAAGCCATATCTGGATCTCTTTGTCATTGTGTTTATTGATGATATACTGGTATACTCAAAGAGCAGTAAAGAACATGAGGAGCATTTGAGAATTGTATTGGAAGTGCTGAGGGAGAAAAGGCTTTATGCCAAATTTTCCAAGTGTGAATTTTGGCTAGACTCAGTGTCCTTCTTGGGGCACGTGGTTTCTAAGGATGGGGTGATGGTGGATCCTTCTAAGATCTAAGCGGTGAAGAGTTGGGTAAGACCTACCAATGTTACAGAGGTAAGGAGCTTTGTTGGTTTAGCTAGCTACTACCGTCGATTTGTCAGGGGATTTTCTTCTGTTGCCTCCCCACTGACAAATTTGACTAAGCAGAATGTTCCATTTGTATGGTCGGATGAATGTGAAGAAAGCTTCCAGAATCTCAAGACCTTGTTGACTACCGCACCAATTCTTACCTTGCCAGTGGAAGGCAAGAATTTCATTGTTTATTGTGATGCATCTTATTCTGGGTTGGGTGCAGTGCTAATGCAAGAGAGAAATGTGATTGCTTATGCTTCAAGGCAATTAAAAGTGCATGAACATAACTATACGACCCATGATCTGGAGTTGGCTGCAGTGGTATTTGCATTAAAGCAATAGAGACACTATCTATATGGGGTCAAGTGCGAAGTTTACACAGATCATCGTAGTTTACAGTATGTCTTTACCCAGAAAGATTTGAATTTGAGATAGAGGAGGTGGATGGAACTATTGAAGGACTATGATATTACTATTTTGTACCACCCAGGAAAAGCTAATGTCGTGGCAGATGCTTTAAGTAGAAAAACAGGGAGCATGGGAAGTCTAGCCCACTTACACGTTTCTAGACGTCCATTGGCTAGAGAGGTTCAGACTCTGGCTAATGACTTTATGAGGTTGGAAGTACTAGAGAAAGGAGGATTTTTGGCCTGTGTGGAGGCAAGATCTTCTTTTCTTGACAAGATTAAGGGAAAATAGTTTGATGATGAGAAACTGAGCCGAATTCGGGATATGGTGTTGCAAGGAGAGCCTAAAAAGGCGATAATTGATGAGGAAGGCGTTTTAAGAATTAATGGAAGGGTATGTGTGCCCCGTGTTTATGATTTGATCCACACTATTTTTACAGAGGCTCATAGTTCAGGATATTCTATACATCCTGGTGCAACCAAGATGTACCGTGACCTAAAGCAACATTTTTGGTGGAGTAGAATGAAGCGCGACATTGTTGATTTTGTTGCCCAATGTCCAAATTGTCAGCAGGTAAAGTATGAACACCAGAGGCCCGGAGGAACACTTCAGAGAATGCCCATTCCTGAATGGAAGTGGGAAAGAATTGCAATGGATTTCGTGGTTGGTCTTCCAAAGACATTGGGTAAGTTTGATTCTATTTGGGTAATTGTTGACAGATTAACTAAGTCTGCTCACTTCATTCCAGTTAAGGTGACTTACAATGCTGAGAAGTTAGCCAAAATCTATATCTCAGAAATTGTTCGATTGCATGGAGTCCCACTTTCCATCATATCAGATAGAGGTACACAATTTACTTCTAAGTTTTGGAGAACATTGCATGCTGAATTAGGTACTAGGTTGGACCTTAGTACTGCATTTCACCCTCAGACCGATGGTCAGTTTGAGCGAACGATTCAGGTGTTACAGGATATGCTTCGTGCATGTGTGATAGAATTTGGTGGTCATTGGGATAACTTCTTACCTTTAGCGGAGTTCTCATACAATAATAGTTATCACTCAAGTATTGATATGGCCCCATTTGAAGCACTATATGGGAGGAAATGTAGGTCTCCCATTGGTTGGTTTGATGTATTTGAGGTTAGACCTTGGGGTACTGACCTTTTGAGGGATTCATTGGAGAAGGTGAAATTTATTCAAGAAAAGCTTTTAGCAGCTCAGAGTAGGCAGAAGGAATATTCAGATCGAAAGGTTAGAGACTTGGATTTCATGGAGGGGGAGCAAGTCTTGCTGAAGGTTTCACCCATGAAAGGGGTGATGCGGTTTGGTAAAAGAGGTAAGCTAATTCCAAGGTATATTGGACTATTTGAAGTACTTAAGCGCGTGGGAGAGGTGGCCTATGAGTTAGCCTTGCCTACAGGACTCTCAGGAGTGCACCCGGTATTTCATATGTCTATGCTGAAGAAATACCATGGGGATGGAAACTACATTATTCGTTGGGATTCAATTCTTCTCGATGAAAATCTGTCTTATGAGGAGGAGCCTGTTGCTATCTTAAATAGAGAAGTCCGTAAGTTGAGATCAAAGGAGATTGCATCTATCAAGGTTCAGTGGAAGGATTGGCCAGTTGAAGAGTCCACTTGGGAGAATGAGGCTGATATGCAGGAAAAATATCCACACCTCTTTACAGACTCAAGTACTCTTTCTCGCCCTTGTTTTTCTTCCTGGGATCGTTCGAGGACGAACGTTGGGTAAATTGGTATCTATTGTAACGACCTGTTTAGTCAATTCGAGCAGTAGAGTTTATTTCTAATAAGAACTGACTGGGTCGACGGATCCCACGACGGACCGTTGGGGGGGTTTCGTTCCAAAACACTTCAATTCTGAAAATTGGATACTGAGATCGACTCTCTGAACTTCGCGACGGAACTGCAGGACGGACCGTCGTAGACACGACGGACCGTCACAAAACTTTCCACAGAAATTAACTCTCTGACAATTGTGACGGACCTGCAGGACGGATCGTCATAGTCATGACGGACCGTCACAGGGTGCCTAATTCCACCTGGGTCGGATTTCTGCTAAAGTTTTAAAAAGGGGTGTTTTGGACTATTCATGATTTTAATTATAAAGTTAGAGGGTTAATGTTAATAAGTTATTTAGTTGAGGATTAAAAAGGATAATATGGAAATAAATAATGGGGTATTTTCATCATAATGAATTATATGGTAATTAGGGTAAAACAAAGAGAATCTGGAGAAGAGAAAAGTAAAAAGAAAAAGAGAGAGAAACGAACGAGAGAAAGAGAAGAACACAGAGGAAAGCAATAGTTTTGGGAAGATAGCTTGCTTGATCACGATTCTTCGGTGGAGGTAGGTAATTGTTTATGCTATCTCATAGTAAACTCCAAATAGCGATTGATATGTATTGGGTAGTATTGTAAAGTCTTTTTTATGCTTAATTGTGTGGTTGCATGATGTGATTATATAATTGTGATGGATTATAATGATGAGGCTGTTGAATCTTAAACCTTAAAACCTCTCTATTAACGATGATACCTACTCAGTACGTGTTCCTTGTACTGACCCCTACTTGTATTTTTCTCTTTGTTATTTATGGAATGCAGCAAACGTGCCATCGACTTCGACTCGTCCGCAACTCTAGCCAGTCTTCATCACGTCAGATTTCAGGGTGAGCTATTGTTCCTAGCTCGGACTGGATTCTCTCTTTCACGTCTTGATGTCTTGAAGTTCGGACATGGTCCATTTCTTTTGCTTATTTTAGTTTCTTAAATACTCTTAGATTTAGTAATTTGAGGATAGATGTTCTTGTGATGATGACTTCCAGATTTTGGGGATAATAAGTATTAAATTTTAGAAGTTATTTATTGGTTATATTAATGAGTTGTAAGTCTTCTGCATTGTATTTTGTTCATTATGGTTGAAATATTGGTACCTGTAGGGGTTTAGAATTGTTGGTTCGCTCACATAGTAGGATAAGTGTGAGTGCCACTCGCGGCTCGTTTTGGGTCGTGACAGTTTAGACGAGTGGGTGTCCGAGAGGAACCCATTTTATATAGGGTAAGTTACCCGGGAGGGAACTTTATTTCTCCTTCAGCTTAGCCTAGTCACCATTGTTTTGCAAAATTAGCTACCTAAAGCATGTACCCACCACTGTTATCTTCACATATAGAAATCACACCCAAAGCTCTCTTATACTTGTTTATCATTTATTTTATTGCATTCTATCACTTGTGACTAACAAATCTTGATAGTTGACACTTTGGTATCACAAAGTGAATTTAAGTTGTTTTAGTATTCTAAAATGTCTACTACTTTCACTACCACTCCTTTGGGACACGCCCCAACCCTCGGTTGGGTTACTATACTTGTTTCGATTTGTAGCCACTCAAACTGTAGGATAGCGTTGTTAATAACGAGCATATAAAAAATTAGAGAATTAGTGTATTTCCTTTGTCTGCTAGCTCCACTCTCTTTTCCTCATTTTAAACTCTTTTGCTCTTATATGTCTGGGTGGATCGTTTCTCCCTTCAACTTTTGGTTTATGCATTTGTGCAAAAACCTCAAAGAAAAGTTAGGACATATTTTAAGAAGGGGATAGAGAGATTTTGAATGTAGAGACACTACGTCAAGCTAATCCGTACTGCATTAATTCTGTTAGGGTTTTCATTAAAAAGATGTACAAATGAATAAAGGTGCATCCAAATGGCGAACAAAGAGTCTTTCGACGACTTGCCGAGTGCAATTAGCAACTCAATCTGACCATCGAAAGTTACAGATCAGCCAAAACATAATGCATTCAATTAAAGTCTAAATGGTGACGTTTAGGCAAACCACCATGCATTTAGGCGAGCTGCTCTCAGCCCCTGATAATGCAATTCAAACCTTTTCAAAATCAATTTTAATGATGACCCATCACATTTCCACAATCTCAACACATAATAATTCAGCTTACAGCAAAATCGAGTAGGATTTGACCAATTACGCATGAAATATCAACTAATAATAGATAATATATGTTATCCTATCAACTCAGAGATTCAGTAAAAATTTGGGAATGTCTATCACTATCTAAGTGAGTACAAGTTTTGATAAAATAATTAAGGGGTTTGATGACTAACCTTTGGTACTGACTTAGACTGTAATGATGTGCTAGGTAGCAATGCGACCCAAATTTGAGCACAATACGACACTAAAAATACTCTAAAATGCAAGAAATATAACTACTAGAGTAAAAGTGTGAGTCTTTGAAAAGGAACAAAGTGGAAGGCATGAAATAGGATTTTTAAGCCTAGTGCATGTGACCGTCCTACTTCTTCTAATTTTGCGACATTAACTTATCTCGCTTAATGGCTCAGAGAAGAACCGAGTATCTATTGTATCGCCCGTTATAATTAAATTTCTAGTCTCATGTGAAAGGTTCATCAGCGGGCTTTGTAGAGATCGCCCACTAGGTTGGCGAGTCGCCGACAAAATTTTCACTCGCCGAGTTTTATAGACTCCATCTTTGAGGTGCATTAAGTCAAACAGCGAGAATGATTGGTTATGCCGAACATGACGGCGTTCTGCCAAAAGAACCTATTCCCCATCACGTTGCATCTTTTCAAACACTTTTTTTCGTGAACCTATACAATCAACATACACTTATTTTATAAAGATATAAAAAAGTAAGTAAAGATTTTTGGGTTGCCTCCCAAACTGCACCTTAGTTAACGTCGTGGCACGACGCAAGTCAACCTTCAAACCTCACTCTTATGGTTATCCATAGTATCACTGGTCAAACCCCCTGTTGTCTCTGGTTGAGATGAGACAAGATATGACACATTTGGGTCTCTAACTGTTTGATTGAAACTTAATGAGAGCTGACGGTTTGGATAAGGGTAGATACATCTTCATTCATGCCTTTTAGAATCTTATCCGACCCTTCAACTTTCTTGAGGATACATGACAGCATGTCTTCGGACCTTCCACCTTCCAAATCCTTGGGCTTCTACACGTAATGATCCTTCTCCCCCTCTTTCCAATTCGGATTGTGGTCTCTCCATTCACAATCTCTATATTTCCATCCTTCATCTCTTCCCCAACCTTGTTTCCACATTGTCTTGGGTAGTTAGAGCGATAGCCACCACCTTTGTTTGCTACAAAGTTCACCTCCTCGTTATACAGAGCTTCAAACTTGATTTCCACATGACTGGTGCTCCCGGCTGCCACAACATTGACACTACGACCACCAGACACTATCACGTTCTTCGATAGAATATCAAGTTGTGGAATAATTTTGGCCATATTTTGGTCTCTCTCATTGTCATTTTCAATATGCTCCTTTGATAGTTAAAATATAAAAAGAGAGACCTTGTCCTCACGAGTGTACCACGCCCTGTTGATGGTTGTCATGCCATCAAAAATTTGAGTTCCTACTACATATGGTTGCTAAATCAGGCATCCGGTTGAGAATCAGTCAGTGATACCTTTGTTTATCGAATCCAAACTCTGGTAAAAGTTCTGATGGAGCATATTATCAAGAAGACCTGGTTGGGCATTGTAGCACCTTCTTTTTAAACTGGAGCCAGATTTCATACAAATGTTCTTCATCCAAGTTCTTGAAGCTTTAGATGTTGTCCCATATAGTCATCATATTTGAGGGAGGTAAGAAAAGCAAATTGAAAGGGTAGACAATTCCTCCAACGAGGTGATTGAGTTGTGTGGCAACTCAGCTAGCCATTTGCATTCCTTGCTCATTAATGAGAAAGGAAAACTCATCAATCTAACTAATTCTTGAGATATATTATTGAACGAAAATGGTCCGCATACATTACAACGTTTTGAAGGTGCTCTTGTGGGTCCTTGTGAGCTAATCCACTGAAATGTCCTTTTACTTACAAGAGTTGTAACATGGTGCTTGTTATGTGGAATATGGATTTCCCTCTACTGGGGTAAACGTATGTCCCGAAAACCTCATGAGATGCAAATTATTGATGTTGGGCTCTTGGACATCGTTGAGGTTGTCGATATCATCCTGATGGACCACCTGGCTCCTGTTATCGCCATTAAAACTCATGCTTCCTGAAATGTTTACAAAACTAACAAAACAAAATTAAAAAATAAATTATTAATCAGTACATGAAAAAAGAACTAAAAACCTCTTAGTGAACTGCATTTTCACGTGACAGCACTTTTCTGCAGCGGTGCCATTTTGATGCTTCTTCTATGATCGTGATCAACGACACTAACCTACATTCTGAGTGTCTACCAATCGAAGCGAGTATAGTAAATTAACTAAGAGTTGGGGTCGTGTCTTAAGGGAGCAGTAATGAAAATAGTATCTAAAATAGAATTTCCATTCTAGTTAGTAATAATTTGAGAAATTTTCAAATAAAGCAAAGTAAATTCAATTTGTGACACCGAAGTGACAAATATCGAAAAGGGTGTTTTGTCACAAGTAGTAAAAACAATTAAAATAAAGGGAAAATCAAGTATGGGGGGAATTTTATAGGTGTGACCGCAATATATGTTGACGTAAATCAATGGGTACATGCTTTCGATATGAAAATATACAAAATGATGGTAACTAGGCCAAGCTTTAGGTTAAAGTAAATTCCCTCTCGGGCAACCTACCACTTATCAAATGGGTTCCTCTTGGATACCCACTCTCCTAATGAAGACCAGCCTACGCCTTATCC
Organism: Solanum chilense; assembly: GCA_032847665.1. NCBI lineage: Eukaryota > Viridiplantae > Streptophyta > Magnoliopsida > Solanales > Solanaceae > Solanum > Solanum chilense. Next base: position 72,004,806 of record CM064963.1, read on the forward strand.
ACACCCGCTCTTTCGTGGAAGAGTGCTTGGATATGGGACTAGGGCTCACCCTCTCGAGATGACCCTCATGTCTCCCACTCCTTAGGACAGTAATATACTGGTCTTTGTTTCGCGCACCTCTCGCTCGAGCAAGCCAAAAATACATGAGTGGTTTTGTATTCACAACTACAAACCCATCAAATTAAACCACAACCACTAGGTTAAATCATCATTAAAAGGCATATATTTCTATTAGCAAGCAAGAACCAACAATAATAATAACACATATTCACTAAATAACACCCTAAGAATGGGAAGTTTCAGGCATACATCAAGAAATAATCAAATACACCTATAATGATAAAGAAATCAAATGGGTATAAGAAATAAAACCTTATTATAAGAAAAGGAAGAAAAATGGAGGATACCCACTTCTGATTTGAGAAAGAAAAACTTCTTTATTCAAGTCTCCCCCAAAACCCTCTCCAAGTTTGAGAGAGAATACAAAAACTAAAAATTTAAAAATGAAGATTGATAATAATAATAATCGGACTCCCCTTAAAAAATAATAACTAATGCTAGTATTTATAGTTTTCAGTTTTGTGTAGGTGAATCCATTTGGCGACATTAGTTGTGAATCACCGAGTGACTCAACGTTTTGACCCTCTGTTAATTTATCGTCACTTGCTTTGCCTTCATCGTCTATGTGTACAGTGATAATGGGCGAAGTACTTCTACTTCGTGGAGCGCCAATTGCTCCTTTTCATCATCTCAGGCTTAAACTTCAGTTTTTTTTTCCTTTTCTTCATGGTTTGTGCCTAAGGGTCCATGCTTACACTAAAACTCAAAATACCTTAAACTTGAAGAGTTTTCTTCAAATATTAAGATAAAATTAGCAACTGAGAACACTATTACATTAAAATAAAGTCCTAAATGAGTCCAATTGAGGACTCATCATGTATTCTAAATCAATCGGTGTGAGGATGTTTTTCATCAACTATGAGATTTTATTTTTCCATTTGCTCCGTTGGACTTTCTTGTAACTTCCCAAAAAATTTTAAGATAGATTTGAGCCATTCGTTGTTTGTGAATAATTTTTGACCGAGTGATTGTAAATTTTCATTGATGTTAAGGTTATTAAAATTCCTTAGCATAAAGTTTAGTTGGAAACGTTCCTTCTTATTGAGTTTCACTGCGAGATTTTTCTAAGGTCAACTATAAATGACCATATCTCTTAGAATCTAAAGAGTTATGTGACTCATAACCTATTAAATAAAGTTATTTGAATCTTTTTTTACGCCACCAATTTCGCGTCGTTCAGAGTTTCGAGTAAAACATAATGACTATTTTAATAATGAGATACAATACAGTGAGAATTAGCCGACGAAAAAACATAATAAAGGGGTCATTTTTATTATTTTACCTCTAAGAAAACCCTACATGATTTTTTTGACTAAATAAAGGCTCAAAACAATCAGACTTTTATCTCATAATCCCCCACTCTCTTCTCTATCAAAACTCTAAGGTAAAACCTAAGAAAAAATCAAAGTAGAAGACTCCATTCAAGATTCTTCCAATCTTTTTCAAGATTCTTCTTCAAGGTAAGTTTTTCTCAAAAAATTCCATTCATTCTAACTTATATTCTTCCATACAATTATGAATCGCTAATGAAAATCATAATTATTAGTCATAGAAATTTCAAGATGCTCAAAAAGAATAAAAAGGTTTCTTGATTGTTCTCCTTCAAGCTAGGGTTTCAAGTATTATATTCATGTTTTATTCTAGATTCTTCAAGAACCTTATTCTTTAAGGTATGTAAGTATATCGTAGTGTTGTACTAGTTCGTCCTTAGGCCCTACATCTACTTTAAATTTGTTCCCAATTACTTAATTTCTACATGTTATGCATTAATATTCATGATTTAATTAGTTTATTTCTATATTTCAACATGAACCATATGGATTGAGTATTGTTGAGATGAGTAGTATCACTGAGTTTCGAGTTCGTAAGTTCTTACGTTCTAAGTAGTGGGCTTCCATATTGTTGTTAAGACCCTTGAGATGAGACTTTCATGACCATTATTCCGCACGAACCCTATAATATTAATCTATAAATTTTAGAAGTTTTTCAAAGCTAACATTTGAGTTTTATACTGAGTTTTTGAGAAAGTGAAGATTAGTTTTGAAAAGGAGTTTTTAAAACATGATTACTATGACAGTAGAGTATGCCATCTACATTTGAGAAGTATGGTTTCGATGTATACGATCAATGTTTATGCAATATGACTTCTCGAGTCATCAGTGATCATATCACAATATAAATTTGATATGATTTTCAGGAAGAGTTTTCAAGTATGAATTATGTAAGAAAATAAAGGAACCAAGTACTCCCCCAAAGTATCAGTTTTTTTATTGATAAAAGAGAAACTTTGATTTCTAATAGATCTATGAGTTCAAAGATATTTCAAGATAACTTACCTCTTTTAAGAGGATTAGTTTCAAAAATTATCTCAAACCAAAGGAAGAGTAAGTTTTTAAACATTGAGGTAGTATTGAGCACCGATTTGGAAATGAGTTCAGACAACTCACATTCTTCATAAACCATGTATGCCAACATTGGTATGGGATCATACTTTTTAAAGGAATCCTAAGTGTCTTCGGTAGAGATTAGTGGATCCACTTAGTTGAGGTGTTCTATACCTTGGAAAGGTATGAGACATTTCTCGCAGCATAGGTAAGACATTGTATCATCACGTAACTCATAGTGATGGTTGTCGGTTAGAGAATATCCCAAGTAGAGTTTAAAGTGTATTTTTATTATATCACTAAATATGTTGAGTTCAAAGAGGACTAGGTATTTTGACGTTGTAGTGATATCAATATATATTGTTGTCATTTCATTTAGTTATTTATTATTCAACTATTATGAATATTTGTAAGTTAAATGTAATAATGTATTAGACCAACATCTTTTAATGAGGAAGATACAGGTTCTCAGGACCTCAACAATAGTCCCTTGAGATCACTTCATCTTCTCTCCCGCTTTTGATTAAGACCTCCTTGCTTCGAGAGGACTCCATTTTTCTTATTTGTTAGTAGTAGTTCCCTTGACGAATCGTGTGTCTTGTCTCGACACTCATCTTTGTATAGTAGATTTCTAATAGACAGACAGTTTTTGAGTTTCTTCAAGGAAAATTTTGAGATTTAGTAAGTTTTTTTTACACGTTTCATTCAATTTAATACTTAGGTATGCTTGAGTTAGTATTCCGCTTATAGTCAGCCAGGATTAGACTTCTCTAATAGACCAACAATAGTTCTCAACTGTGGGCCACATCTCGAGTGTAGGTTTTTGTCGTGAAAAAATTTGTATCAGAGCACAAAGTTCAAGTGTCTAAAGGTGTCTATAAAGCGTGACAGTAAGATCTTATTTATGGTTATGATGGCCCCACTTCTATAAATAAGCGACTTCAGACATTTAAGAGAAGTTTTTCTTTTTTTCATACTTTAAATCGTGCAATAGACTATGTCATAACGGATTTATTCTAAATCTTGCATTTCTCATATCTATTCGACTACCCATCATACTCAAAATAGTTGGGGAAAAAACAAAATCTTCATTGATGAGTTACTGTTAGCAAAAATCTTGAGAATATCATGAGACTGTAGAGGGGCTTGAAAAAAGTGTGTGACTGAAATAAAGCGTTTATATTTGAAAGAATCACTGTCACACCCGGGTCCTAGACCCTAGATGAGACCGGCGTTGTTAACCTCTCAGAGGTCGTAGACAAGCCTCTTCTTAGATTTCATCACAATTATACATAAATTTGCAGAAAATTTAAAACTTTTTAAACTTACTGAAGTGTACTTCGACTTCATATAGTTTCTTCATAAGAGTGATATACTAACAACTTAAACTAAACAACCATCTATTAAAAGATTGAACAACTGAAATGAAGAATTCATAATATTAATAATAGTTGCCAAACTGGCCTTAAATATAAATGCTTGGACAAATGTTTGAAAGGAAACGCTAGGAATAACATCCACTAGCTATGTCTAATCTACTATGGCTAGAATATAAAGGGTAGGCATCCTCAAACTCAAGAGGACCTACCAAAGTCTTGAGGTACTAGTCTAAACGGCTTCAACTGATCTTCAATCTTCTTCAAGAAACTGCACCTACAAAAAGAGTATTTGTATATGGGTTAGTACACACTTTTACTAAGTATGGGTGTATGCACATAAAAACATAAGGACTATGCATGATCAAAGAAAGATCTTCCTATAACAACATGTAATTTTTGGGAAGTGAAGTCACTTCACTTTCCTAATTCGTTGTATCTAAATCATGCTATGAAAATGACATATTTTGATGTATTTAAAGCACACAACTCATTTTCTATATGAACATGAGACCTTGGAATCATGAACATAATTGTAAAACAACTCAAACGAAAATCAATATTTTTGCTCCCTCTTAGGCCGAGAGCTCCTTAATCCAAACTCTGTTTATTGTTCAGCATTTTCTTCTTGTTGTTGTGTAGTTGAGCTATCTCCTTTGATCCTATGTTTTACTTATGAGTGCAATGATCCATTGTAGTCCCATTCCAACAATGAATCAAGTAAGTAATCCAAAAGACTCAAGAAATGATTGGACTACCCTACTTAAAAGTTATTCTTTCCATTCTTGTTAAATTAGGCATAAAGTCCTTATAAGCCAATCTTTATTGGCTATGCCCATTATTTGATCATTTGTATAATATAAAGATGTTGGGGCATATATTTATTGGCTATGCCCATTACTTGATCATTTGTGTAATATAATGATGTTGGGGCATATATTTATTGGCTATGCCAATTATTTGTTTTGATCTCTTTATTGCATAAGCCAATAACTGTTAAAACTTCATTCTTATCAATTCTGATAATTTTGATATACTTTTGCTTTGCCTTACTCAGTTCACTTTGAACTTACATTTCTTCTTCTTTGATCTCATGTTCACTTTGAACATACTTTTCTTCTTTCTTTCTTACTTTCTTAAAGAAATCTTTAGCATTAAACTGACTTAGATCATGTGAGCTAACATGAAATCCAATGTCTTCCCCACACTGAAAAGAGGTGGTTCACCAGCTATAGTGAACATATATCATGTGAGCTACTAGTGTCTTCCCCACACTAAAAAGAGGTGGTTCACCGGCTAAAGTGAAATCGAATCTGGAGCATTTAACCAACATAGCATGTGAGCTAACAAGAAATCCAGTGTCTTCCTTACACTAAAAAGAGGTGGTTCACCAGTCAAAGTGAAACCGAATACTACCTAGCTTTCTTAGGGGGATCCACTAGCTAGTAATCTATGCTGGCAACATAGTTCAAAGACTAGGAAATTTCAGAGACCCTTACAACCTTGGTGGTAGTGTCATCTCATGAGGCTTACATGTGCTTGAACAAGCTCATTGCTAGTCTATTGATGGTTAGCTCAATTTATCATACATTACAACTTTTAGAGTTCACTCATTCATTATGGAAGCGTGCTTCTAATATGAGGTATGCTTAGCTCGATGGATGACTTTTCATCCCTTTCTATACTTGATGAATGTTAACTTAAATCTAACATTATCGTTATGGTGTTAATGAGACTTGTCTCACGATTTCTAACACCCTTTAGCTAAGTGGATTACTGGTCACCACTTTGTATACTTGATGAATGTGAACTTAAATCTTACATTATCATTATGGTGTTAATGAAACTTGTCTCACGATTTCTAACACCCTCTTATGTGAGTATCTTTAACAGAATTATTTAGGTGCAAGTGAGACTTGTCTCACTTCCTTTAACACCCCCTTCTAGGTCAATTTCATAACTCATAAGCTTTTAGTTATTTAATTACTCACCTAATCTTGTTCAATGTAATTGGTAGTCTTGTACCATTCTTTGTGAAATTTATAAGGACTTATTTCAATGTACTACTATGTTAACAAGTTCATTTAGATAGGGTATTTTGGGACTTGTCCCAATCATTGGCATACCCTTGGTTATGAGTTCATTGAGTTGAATCTTGTCAAGTCAATCTTTAACATATATTTGTCTTACAATAACATCATAATTTACATTGGTCATATAAGATTGGCATGGCTTTGTCAATGGCCAATTCTATTACATATTTTGGAAATAATATTGTAAGCATTTATTGGCATAAATCAAACTTTCACTAAACACTGTTCATGAGAATATCATTAGCCAAGTCAATTAGCTTCATATATATACTATATTAATCTCATCATTTTAAGCAAGCTAATTTTTAATAACTTCATCTTCTCAAACACAATTGGCATTAAAACATTTCTTATCTTATGTAAATAATACTCTAATCATACGGATCTAACTTATAGGTCTCGTTCGACATTATCAAATCATAGAAACCTACACATAATGATCAGTTATCACCACATACCAACAACATGCTCGAGATTCTCATTATACATACTACTAGAACCGGAAATAGGGAGAACTAGGGAGATGAACATTCAAATCATTGGGAAGAACCCTAGTTTCGATTTTCTTGAATTCAAAAACGTTTGAAAAGCCTCGTGGGGAAAGTAATCCAACAGAGAAAATCCATACTTTACTATAGAATTGAATCCATGAAGATCACCCTGTACTATGCATGAAAATCTTGAAGAATTGCCTTGAAATCTCTTAAGGAGAATCGAGAGAAATTTTTTGTTTTTCTTCACGTTTGTTTATTGTCTTTCGTCGAGAGTTTTTAACCTAGTTAAACATGAGTCTAAGTCTTAGGAACTGAATATTGACAAATTCAACTTAGGCTAATTAACTTAATTAAATAATCAATTATCTAATTACAAAAACGCCCATCGTAAATTGACTAAAAATAGGAGAGCATTTGACTTAGCCAAATCTAAAAAATTGCTAAGGTGTCTTGGCTTGACAATGAATTTTTAATTAACTAATTAAGTTGCTAATTTAATTAATTAAGTGACCTAGGGTAACTACTAAAGTACCCCTAACTCACTAGGACCATAACCAACCTCTTTGGACCATCCTGGGTTAGGTACCAGGATGTTTCTTTAGTTAGTTACCTGGCTAGTATCACCCGGTTAGATTTTAGGATTTCGGGTACACTAGTTAGTTTATTTTAGTTAATCCTAAGTTATTTAGTTTGTTAGGTAAGTTAGTTAGAGCCTAGATTTTTTTAGGAATCAAGGCCCCACATGGCTTTACCTGTGTGGCGTGCCTGCACCCTAACCGCCCTAACCGAATTAGGTTGGGGCTTGGTCGCTTGGTCTCTTGCACATGTGTTGCACATGTAATACTGCGCATTTGTTGTCCAAGGACCCTCATTATGTACTTGGGCACTTCTTAATCTTACATGATCATTTTAAATGATCATGTGCTATGGTACCTAGGCTTGAGACTTGGATGCCTCGTACCTAATGTGTGGGATCTAAGAAATGAAATTTTATTAGCTTAGGGTCTTCATTGTAGGTATAATTCCTAAACAAGCTTTAATTGTAGCATTGAACATCAAAGTATATCTTATAAAATAGAAATTGGCTAACACCCTTAAGCCAATATTCTCTAACATGCGCAATATTACTCAATATTTGGCATTGAGATGCCTATGTACCCCAATATATATTCTTAAAACCTAATAGACCCTACACTAGACAAGTACATTTTCTGGAATGTTACAATCACTCACTCTTATTCATACGAATCGTGCATTCGAGTTGGAGCGAGATGTATTTCCCGGTTCTTTTCTCTAACTTGTTTCAGTTGTGATCCTTAGAAGAAGTGTGTTTTAGAGCTTAGGTAATATTTTCACCTTAAAAAATAGTGAGAGTTACGAGATTATAAGAAGTATACCATGGGCTATGTTTGCCATACATCCCAAATATCATCACGCCTTTCATGGATGACACAGAGATATAAACTTTATCACCTTCTAAAAACCCTCAAAGGTCGTCACCTACAGTTACCATAACTCATGTGCCTACTCTTAGCTATCTAAAGTCTATCATGAATCACCCTTAGATGGTCCAAAGCCTCCTGAATTAAGTTAATCCATGCATTCTAGGCTCTGTGGACACAAACAAACCAATCAGAGAGTGAGAACACCTACCATATAAGGCCTCGAACTGCGCTATCTAAATGCTCGAATTGTAGTTGTTACAAACTCCACCAAAGATAAGAAGTAGTACCACTTAACTCCAAAAGCTAAAGCACAAGTCATAAACATATCTTCAAGAAACTAAATGGTACACTCCAACTAACCATCACTCTATGGGAGAAATGATGTGTTAAGGTCCCCATGAGTGTCCAACATCCAGAAAAGTCTGCCACAAGCTAGAAGTAAATCGAGCACCCCGATATGATATAATAATGACCAACACACCAAATAGATGAGCCTTCTCATGAATGTAGATATGGGTCGATATCTTGGCGTTGTATGAAGATTGAATAGGTAGGAAGTGTGTTGACTTGGTCAATAGATCAACGATAACCCTAATCTTATCAACACCACTAGAAGTGTGAGGCAATCTTGCCAAAAAATCCTTGGTGATGTGATCTCATTTCTACTCCGGAAAGGGTAATCTTTGAAAATCACCACCATGCCTTCACCTACTGTTACTAATACATCCGCTACTACATTTTCCTTACACCCAAATGGTAGAGAATAGAGAGGTGATAGTCCTTCAGAATCTCAATTCATTGATGTTGCCTCAATTTAAGGTCCCTCTAGACTTTTGTGATCAGTGTAGTTCTCATAACAAACTTCATACATGTAGTGCCTCCAGATCTTAAGCGCAAAACTACCGCCACCATCTCCAAGTCATTAGTGTGGTAATTGTGCTTATGTAGCCTAGATGCCTCAACAGATAGGTAATAATATATCCTAGTTTCATCAATACACAAGCCAAACCAATACTTGAAGCATTGCAATAGACCATAAAGCCCTCGTCCTTACATGGAGGAGTCAATAGTGAAGCAATAGTCAACAACTCCTTAAGCTTGAGAAAGCTCAACCCTCAATCCTCAAACCACTCAAAAAAAAAATAAAGGCGAGTCAGCAAGGTGAAAGGTGCTACAATTATGGATAAGCCCTCCATAAATCGTTGGTAGTAATATGCTAAACCGATGAAGCTCTGAACCATAGTAACTGAAATGGTCCTAGCCCGATCACGAATAGTCTTAATCCTCGCTATATATACCATGATTCCATCCTTTGACACCACGTGCTCCAACAAGCCAACAGACATAAGTCAAATTTGCACTTTGAGAACTTGGCATAAAGTCATTGATTTCTCAAAGTTAGAAGCACAGTGCTTAGATATTGCTCATCACCACTTATGCTCCGTGAGTATACCAGGATGTCATCGATGAACACAATGACAAATAAATCAAGATACCGTCTAAAGACACATACCATCAAGTTCATGAAAGTGGCAAGGGAATGAGTCAAACTAAAAACATCAGTAGAAACTCATAGTGGTGATGTCGAGTCCTAAATGCAATCTTAAGGATATTTGATTCCCTATTCTTAAATAGATGGTATAGATACCTTATATCGGTGTAACGAAGTGAAAAACTAGTAGGTGAAACTAAAAGCCTTACGAGTGTGTTGAGTTGAATATGGGGTTTTATGTGAGCTTAGGTTGAGCGTTTTAGGGGTTAAATGTCAAGGTACGACTCCCCATGGACCAACCAAAGGTCCTTAAGAAAGACCCTAAACTCTAACCCCCAAGAATTCCCCAAGAAAAAATGCCAAAAATCCAAGGACCTAGTGATGGGACATATGCTCCGTAGGTCCATCCACGCCTCATAGGTCTTGGTCGTAGGTAAAGGACCTAGAAGAGGAGTTTCTGAACCAAAAAAGGGACCACCAGGATGGGGCATGATCCCACCTACAGTTCATGGGTAAAGGGGCGTAGGTCACCTCTAAGTTCTGCATAGACTCGGTCAAGGTAAGGGTAGGTTGGTAAATTTCTTTTAAGGTTAGTTTGAAGTGAGGTCGGTGTATATAGCTTATTTAGATTCATATAAGTATTTTAAACCATTAACTAACCTATTTGCTTCATAATACCCAAGAGCCCAAATCATAAACAACTCTCCTCTCCAAAATAATCCTCTCTCAATAAACCACCATTGTAGAAGAAGAAGTATAGGTTCGGAGCTCAAGATTTCATCTTTGCTCACTCAATTTCGTAGAGTTTCCTCAATAAAGGTATGGTTGTCTTCATCCATGGTTATTTTCAATCCAAGGAGTGATTTCAAAATTTCAAAAATCCCCCCAAAGTTAGGGTTTCAATCTAAGTCATGTGTTCAACTTTGAAAAACATTTTCAATGATTGTTTTATGATGAATCATGATTAAATTAAGGAATTAAGGTTTAATTATGATAAAATTTCCCCAAGAACCAATGATTCCCCCAAAATACTAAATGGTGAATTTATAATTTGGGTTGATTTGTTATGGAAACATGTTGAATTGGTTATGTCTATATTGATTGAGTTATTGAATCATGATTTTTCCTTATCTAAATGTAGTATTCTAGATGCTTAGGTTAATATTGGTTCATAGTCTTGAAGGGCAATTTATGAAGGATTTATGTATAACCATGATGTTATATAAATAATTTGTGATTTCAGTGAAAGTATTATGATCATGTTTACCATGCAATTGTGATGTTATTGAAAGGTTATTCTCAATTATATACTTGTGAATGATGATGATAGAATGTAAAGGATTTCTTTAGTGTTATGTTACACTTTAATAGGTAGGATTAGGCATCCTTTTCTTGTTTCAATGAAAGTGATCTTAATTGATGTGTCTTGAATCGGTAGACCTAATGGTGGTATCCTTTCATAAAGGATTAATGAAATATTATAATGGTGTGTGTTGGATAGATATGCTAACGGCACCCTTCCATGAATGATAATGATGAACCTTGAATCGGTAGGCTTATGGTACCCTTTCTTGAGAATTTAATGAGCTTTCCTAATAATGTACCTTGAATTGGTAGGCTATTGCACCCTTTCATGTGTTAAATAATTTACCTTGAATCGGTAGCTTTTTAATACCCTTTCATGTGTGAGCCAATGTACCTTGAGTCGGTAGGTCAATGGCACCCGCTCATGTGTACTAATGTTAAGATAATAAAATATTCTATGGGAATGTAAGCTTAGCACGTGTGGATATAGTAAGATGGAATCTCTCCCCATGTTTAGGTCGGTTTTTAATGAACATCTTTCTTATCCCATAACTATGTGCCCACATAGGATATTAGCTAGTGGATCCACCTAAGCGAAAATATTACTAGTCCTACCTAAGGCAAGTAGACCAACCCATTACGGTGTGGGACACCATGTATATCTTACATGGTCTATGTCCGTTAATGCTTATTTCCTTCATCATAGATATGTGTTATGGTTACTCAAGAAGATCTATAAAGTGTGGGGGTAGTATGGGATGTCATTCATGCATTACACGAGTAGGTTTTGAGAGGGCTATGGTGTGATTCTCCAATGTCTTAATGTCTAATGAAATGAATGTGCTCTTAATGAAGCTAATGAGAATATTGACTTAAAATCTTAATTTAATGATGAAAGTTGTACTTGGATTGTATTATAAATTAATTTCCTTGTCATGACTCACTAAATATGAATGTTCCTTATGCATGATTATTTACTAAAGATGAGTATGAAGAATGATAATTCATCAATGGTGGCCTCAAATTGATACTTAGTAGGAATGGTAGTATGAGATGTCATTCCTACATTGCACAAGTATGGCTTAGGGTTACCTAAGGTGATGGATGTGTTGTAATGAATTATATGTTGATTATGTTTGTATCTTATACCTTTTATACCAAAGTTCATAATGTTTCTCAAAATTTGCATATGCATGGTTTTTAAACAAATGTCCTTTTTTAGCATGATTTTTGCATGGCTATCATACTTAGTACATTTTGTGTGATAAACCATATTTCTTGTATTTTCTACTAAGTGTAGGTTTCGCCGTTTGAGGTGATTTCTTCTTGTTCAAAGCTTGGATCATCTATCTTTCAAAACTTGTGGCATGTCCTCATGGATCCGAGGACAAGTGTGCATTTCTTTCATGCACTAGACACTTTTTAGACTTGTTATTTTAAGGGTTATGAGCCCATTGTTTTTATATTTCAAGTTTTATTAGATGTCCATATGAGAAAATCTTCCACTGTTTGTTTTAAATGAAGCTTTTGATTGTATGGACTAAAAAGAGTTATAAATTTTGCACTATTTCTTATTGTTTTACGTTATGAATTCTATGAGGCTTTTCATAATCTTGTACACCATGTCGCATTCAGGGTGTAGGCTTTAGTCGCGACAAACATGGTATCAAAGCACAAGATGTTGGGATGGTTTTTAGGACTGAATTTTCACAAGTCACGTCTAGTAGTGTCTTGTTAATGAGTGTGAAGCGCACCATATTTCTGAGTAAGAGGCTATTAGACGTTAGGAAACTCGACTTCTTTAATTACTCTCTGAGTCGTACAATAGAGATAATATCTATCAAAGTCCTTTTGCTGACCCTTCTCTTGTGTTTATAGGTTATGAATACTAGAAAGGCCAATGCAAGAAGGATGGAGAGAAGATTGTGAATAAGGGAGTTCCTCCTAAGGTCCTCATGGCAATCAAGTTCCGATTGATCCTCCGGCCATGTCCAACGAGGAAGTTAGATCGGCTATACTAATGATGGATCAAGCAGTAACTACTCAAGCCCAAGCTATGTAGGCTCAAGCCAATAGGGGTGTTGAGACTCATGTGAACCCTAATGTGAGTACTATATCTTCTAGGTTAAGGGATTTTGTGAAGATGAACCATTTGGTGTTTCTTGATTCCAAGATGGGAGAGGATCTCCAAGAGTTTATGGATGAGGTGTATATTGTAGTTAATGCTATCGGGTGACTTCTATAGAAAAAAGAGAGCTAGCCGCTTACCAATTGAAAGATGTTTCCCATGTTTGGTTTACTGAATGGAAGAGCAATACGCCGGTAGGAGTGGCTCCCATAGATTGGGACGTGTTTAAGAAAGCATTCCTTGATAGGTTCTTTCCTCGTGAGAAGAGGGAAGTTAAGGTGAAAGAATCAGTTAACATTAGGAACGGTAGCATGAATGGTCAAGAGTATGCATAGTAAATTTAAAATTATGTATAAATATTACATTTTTTCTTTTGTGTGTACCCAAATTTAAAAATAAAAGAATAAAAATAATCATTTCTCTTATTTCCCACCATCATCCCATAATGACAATAATACTAATTAAAAAAATATGACTACAAAAAAATATGATATATAGTTATGACATCAAATTTGACACTGTAGATAAGTAATTTTTTACCGAACCTAAGTTTTACACCTTTTTGGAGCAAAATATTTTATAAAAAAATCTAATTAATATTTTGACCTTTACATTATTTTATTAATTTTCATTAAGTAAAGATATGAAAACAAAAAAAAAATTGAATCATATTTGTAAATAAGTTTATTTTTGTAAGAAAGAAAAACTTAACAAAATAATTGTATTATTTTAATTCAAGTTTTAGTAGGTAAGTTAGTGACGATTTTATTTCTAGTCGTTTAAATTTTATGTACTTTATTAATTAAAATTATTTGATATTATTATTATATTTTTTAAACATAAAAAAATATATAATCAACCTAAATCTACCCACTACCTAAATTATTTACCCCACTCCAACACTACATCATTCTACACGCACCAAAATTCCACTACATTATGCACACTGCACGCACGCACACACCCTGTATTTATACATTATACATACATTATTTTCTTATCAACACAAATACATATATCATTACAAATCACCTACAAAAATTTGATGGGTGTTCTAATCGAGGTTCGATGAAAATTTTGCGAATTCAACTTTACCTTGCTCTTAATTTATTTATGAAATTTGATGTAATTATTATAAAAAGTTCTCTTATACTTTATTTTATCCATGATTTGATTGAAATGAAATATGTGTTGAAAGTTATTTTTTTAATAGCTTTATTTGATGAAAAATTATTGTTGTTCAATTTGTCCAATAAAGAATAAGACTTATTTTAGCAATTTGTTATTGTTTTGTTGAATTTATAAGAAATTACAATATACACATGCCTAATTTTGTCTTTAAATTTAAGATAAAAATAAAAATTAACTTTAAGATAAAAATAAAAATATAATATGTGTAAGCCTAATTTTAACATTAACTTTAAGGGTGAATCAAAATAAAAGAATACAAGATAATTCAGAATTTATATTGGATCCTAGAATTTTAATATATTATTTTAGTTGATCTTTCTTTATAAAGACTAATTATTTTCTTTTAACATTAGACAAACTTTCAGGTATGTTAAAATTATTTGTTTTAATTAAGAATGTGTTTGCGCATCTTTTTTTAAAAAAATCAAGGATGCAGTGATGCACCTTGTCCAATAATATAATTAAAATTTAATTAATTTAAAGTAACACTTATAGAAAATTATTAGGTGAAATGCGAAGAACACAATTATGTCTCTAATGTCAAGATCGGAAATGCGGTTATGCATTCGGTTTAAAACTAATGAAAATTCAACAATAAAATATATATGAGCGAAACTATAGCATATGAAATATATCCAAATAATAGTTAATAAGAAGTAAAAGTCAATAAACGTGATCGTGATAGAACCACCGGACTCGAGGGATGCCTAATACCTTCCCCTCGGTGAACAAAATTCCTTACCAGAATTTCTAGTTCGCGGACTAATAACAGATAGTATTAAATAATAGTATTAAATAATATAAGTATTTACTATGGACTAATCCTAGTCCTATTAGGATTAGTACTCCTTAATCCTAGTCCTATTAGGATTAGTACTCCTTCCTATATCTCCTATATATATCTCCTATATATATCTCCCATGTATTCCCTTATTAGGTTAACACTTCAATACAAGCACAGAACCGTCGCCGGCAGTCATCATTGCCATCTCATTGAAACGGTGGTTACTCTTCTACATCAATCTCATCTCCCCGTCTCCTTTTGGGTAGAAGCTCTAGCCACCGCAAACTACCTCATTAACAGAATGCCCAGTCACACTCTCTCCAACAAATCACCCTATCAACTCCTTTACCAAGAACTTCCCAATTATACAAAACCTCCGTGTCTTTGGGTGTCTTGCCTACCCTTGGCTACGCCCTCATATTACTCACAAATTACAACCCCGATCCCATCCTTGTATTTTTTTGGTCTATCATCCTACCTCCAAGGGTTATCGCTGTCTTGACCCACAAAATCATAAAGTCTACATATCTCGTCATGTCAAATTTGTCGAAAATGAGTTTCCCTACGAGTCTATTTCCTCCTCCACAAATACATCATTCATTGGCGTCCTTCCCCTTTTCCCAACATACTCACAGGGTCCCTCACCACCTTCCCCCACACCTCCACCCACTACCCAACCACCCCTCATCACCCCTTCGACCGTGACCCACAATACACCCGCAACCACCACCCATACCCACAACCAACCCGAACCACCCCATACCCACAACATCTCCAGCCCGATCTGTTTTGGGTCCTTCCCGGCCACTTCCGAATCACCACCGCCAGTGACACTCCCCAATACTCATCCCATGTTAACCCGTGGCAAAGCCGGTATCTTTAAAACCAAAACGTTTCAGGCTACCATACTACCAAATATACCCCTTCCCGATAGTGAACCAACAACCTACTCTGTTGCCTCAAAAAATGCTTATTGGCGTCATGCTATGGATGACGAGTTTAAGGCTTTGACTAATCAGAAAACTTGGGTTCTTGTACCTAAGCCCCATGAGCGGCACCAAGTGGGCTGTAAATGGGTGTACAAAATTAAACACAATGCGGATGGCAGTATTTCCAGGTACAAGGCTCATTTGGTTGCTAAAGGCTACAATCAGGAGTATGGGCTTGATTACTCCGAGACATTCAGTCCTGTTATTCGGCAGGAAACCATTCGCCTGGTACTGTCACTCGCCGTGCGCAACAATTGTCTCATCAATCAGTTGGATGTTTCCAATGCTTTTCTTCATGGCATGCTTGATGAAACTATCTACATGACGCAACCACCGGGCTATGTTGATCCCCGCTTCCCTCAACATGTTTGCAAACTCCAGAAGTCTCTGTATGGGCTCAAGCAAGACCCCGTGCTTGGTACACACGTCTAAAAACGTTCCTCCAGGGACTAGGCTTCACGTGTTGCGTACACGACACGAGTCTGTTTACTCGACATTCAGCACACGGTACAGTTATTGTTCTTGCTGTGTAGATGATATCATTATTACAGGCTCTACTGCAGCTCTCATTCAGGATGTCACTCGAGCTATGCATACTACCTTCAAAATGAAGGACCTTGGCCCGTTACATTATTTTCTGGGAATGGAGGTTTCTCGGACAGGCAGCGGCTTGTTTCTTCATCAGTCAAAATATGCTCGAGATCTGTTGCAGAAAGCTGGACTAGAAAAATGCACCAGTCAACCAACACCGATGGAAGTCTCTTCGTCTACGAATGGAGCAGACACCCCCTTTGCCGATATCACCCACTTCCGTAGCCTCATTGGGGCTCTACAGTATCTGGCCATTACCCGTCCAGACATCCAGTTTGCTGTCAACCGAGCTGCTCAGCGCATGCATCAACAGAGTGAACATGATTATCATTGTCTAAAACGCATTCTCAGGTACATTTTTGGCACTCTTGGTCGTGGTTTACTCATTCGACCCGGGGACTTGGAGCTTCGGGGTTTCTCAGATTCAGATTGGGCGAATGATAAAAATGACAGAAAGTCTACATTGGGGTTTCTCGTTTTTTTTTGGGGCCGAACCTGATCTCCTGGTGTACAAAAAAACAACCCAAGGTCTCTCGGTCCTCGACTGAAGCTGAATACCGCGCCCTTGCTCTTCTTGCTGCTGAGACCATGTGGGTCACATATATTCTTCGCGAACTCCGCGCCACTCACACTGTTCCTGCTCTCTATTGTGACAAAAAATCAACCATCTGTGTGGCCAAGAATTCCGTCCTACACACCAGAATGAAGCATGTTGATACCTATTGTCTCTTTGTTCGCGATGAAGTTCAGGCTGGCACCATGACTGTGCAGTATGTACCCACTGAAGAATAACCGGCTGATATTCTCACCAAGCCTCTCCCGAGCCGACAGCACGATTACCTCAGTTCCAAGCTTCCGTTCGCTTCCGCTCAGCTCAGCTTGAGGGGGGATAATAACAGATAGTATTAAATAATAGTATTAAATAATATAAGTATTTACTATGGACTAATCCTAGTCCTATTAGGATTAGTACTCCTTAATCCTAGTCCTATTAGGATTAGTACTCCTTCCTATATCTCCTATATATATCTCCCATGTATTCCCTTATTAGGTTAACACTTCAATACAATCAATATTCCTTCACGGACCAAATAACGAGTCATTTCCTTTTGATTAGGGATTAAACAAAAAAGTCACTTGGATCACCACAACTCAATTCCAAGTGGCAACTCTGAATAAATAAAAAAATAATCATTATCAATACTGTCACTTAAATTGGAAAAACCATTCCGCCTCCGTGCGCGGAAATTGGGGTGTGACATCTCTGGATACTCTATTGGGAAACAACCACAATTCAAACTTTGTTATATTGACTTTTACTTTATTTTATTATTTTATTGGATATATTGTGTTTGACGGCCTAATGTGCTACTTGCTGCTCATTTAGTATTTTTTATATTTATATTGTTGAAATATACTAAATTGTTTTCTCTCAAGCACACCTTATAAGTCTTTGAATACACTGAGCATACGTTCACAACAATGCAGTTATGTATCCAATTTTTCATTGAGATAAAGTTGGAGTGTCTAGGCACCCAGTGAAAGATTTTGTCTTACATGTTAGGCAAGGTTGGGCCAACAATGAAGTTGGAATAGCGTTGTTACCGATAAGTTGCCCCTCCCTGACTCAAGTTGTCCACTCGGGCAAGCAAGTTTAGATACCTATCTTATTCAGGTTTGAATTTGGTAAAAGTAGAACATTGACATATTTATCCCTAAAAGACTCTGATTATTTGCATTATTATTGCATGTGACTTAGCGAGCCTTTAAGCAAGAGTTGGTTTCGTCCAATGCAAGTATTCCTCTCTTACGTGGCCACTTAGCTCATTTTATGTGTTACATGAAAATGCATATATTTAGAAAGTCTCTACAAGTTGACGCATTTTAGTGTGATTAAAAAATTAACTAAAAAGAAAGAAAAAAGATGAAAAATATTTCTTCTTTTAGAAGTTATTATTTATTTCTTAAAATAAAATAAAATTATTGCATTACTTAATGAACAAAATAATAATATTTTTATTTAGATTTTTCTTTTAAGTTTGTAAGAAGAAAAATAATTCTTTGAAAAATTGCATTTGTCAAAAAATAAAGTTTGAATATCTCAATGTTTCTTTTTTTAACTGTTCAATCTGAACTACGCACACCTGATTCTCATCTCAATGAGATACGTAGACAACTCTCTTTGGGTTCGACTTTGGGTTCGGCGATCTTCATTCAAATATTAAAAATTCTTCCATCAAAAGTTTAAAAATAATAATATTGTAGTAATTATTTGACAATTTTTGTTTCTTCTTACAAATTTATTTTATCTTAATGATGTTGAAACATTTCGAATTCGTCACTCAAAATAAAAGTCAAAAAAATATTTTTCTTTGTTTATTTTGTATTTCATTTTAGCGTGAACTTCAAGATCAAAAATAGATTGTTTCTTAATTTTCTAATAGTAAATCAAGAAGACAAAAGATTTTATCTTAGAAGTTTAAAATAAGAATTATGCAAATTTCTTAAACATTTTTATCAAGCGTGTTATGTACACAATCTAAATGAAATTAATCGATGTTTTTTTAAAAAAAATAATTATAATAATAATAAAATGTAAGCAAATAATCAAATAATAATAAAAAATAAATATGGTAGAGCTAGCTAGAATTAAACATTAGTCATTCTAAACTAGTTCTTTAAATAAAAACACTTTGTGTGTGCATGACGTGCAACATGTAGTCATAACTGAAGAAGGTCTAACCCTAACAAACTTCATTATCAATACACACTTACTTAAGGTGGTTGGCTTGTGGTTAAGATGGCATCTCATCCCTACAATACAAGATCAAGAGGGAAAAAGAAAATGATTCATAAAGATGGAAATGAGTCGGACAATGACGAGGTCTGAAATCAGATGGCTTCACAAGAAAAAGTATGAAGAGAAGAGCTAAGGGTATTAAAATAAAAATTGTCAGAGATGTACGAAGCTTGGATGAGTGTACAAGTTCCATCGTCTTCAATTTGTGACTATCTAAATACAAATATTCCACTTTCTATCTAAGTGTCTGCAAATGATCCAATTTATCCACCTGGATACGGCTCCTATGCTAACACATTAAACGTCGTTGGAACTTCTACAGTACACCCTTTGAGTACACCTATGATAAATATTTCAATCTTTGTGCCAACTATGCCAACTAATAGCATTCCACAAACGATAATTGTGCCTAAATTCAAGGGAAAAGGGTTAAAAATGCCCTCAACGTATCTTAAATGGTTCAAATATGCCCTCCTTCAACCTTTTGGTTTAAAATGCCCTTAACGTTTTTACACGGTTTAAAATTGCCCTTTTTTAACACCATGCTGACGTGGCAAATGATGAATCATTTAATTAGATAAATGATTTGATCTTATTGGTACACCTAATTTTTTTAAGTCCAGCCTAACTACCCAACCCATTTATGCTACAAAACTTCAAACTCACCCAAGAACCCATTTACATATTAAACCACCCAGAAACGTCTTCCTCCCATACTTGTATTTTGTTTGGAGAAAGGCAAATCTCACAAAGCATACTCCTTCTTTCTGACGAGGTGACATTAATTTTTCACTCCTCTTTGTGCAATTGTTTTCCCCAATCAAAATCATTCTTATTAAAATTGAATCGCTAAGAGTTGTGCAACACAAAGTAATTACTTGGTAAATCACTCATAATTATATTCTACTTGGAACAACATATTATTGAAACTTCAAGTGACTACCTTGAATTCTAAATCGAAGAAATGTTGAGCATTATCATTTTGTAGTGAGTTTCTAACGAAGAAATTTAAATTCTAAACGACTAAAATTTCAAGATGGCTTCTTCAATATATGAAACAAATTGAATTCAAAAACTTGTTTACAATAAAAGTAAAAAGAGAACTAGAACTGATGAGAACAAACGACCCAAATACATTGGTCTGTCGGGTCATGATTTGTAAATGGGTTTCTAGATTAAGTGGGTCATTTATTTTGAAATGGGTAGAGAACATCCATGTCACATTTGCCATTTTTCTGTTAAAAAAGGGCAAATTTAAACATTATAAAAACGTTAAGGGCATTTTTAAACCAAAAGGTGGAAGGAGGGCATATTTGAACCATTTAAGATACGTTGAGGGCATTTTTAACCCTTTTCCCTAAATTCAATAATGATCCTTCATTCCAAGTTTTTCATGATCATGGCTACAGCCCTGAAACGGATCTTAAAACTCCAAACTCTCATCCTCACACTCATCAGTATAGTTCCCCAATTGAAGCTCAAAAAGTTGTTAATAATGAGTAACATGAAGAAATGACGAGAAAAGTGAAGAGTTTGGAACAAAGTGTTAAAGATATGCAAGGATTGGAGGTCACAAAAGTGTCTCATTCAATGATTTATGCATGTTTCTCCACGTTCATCTACCCATCGTTTTTAAAAGTCTAAAGTTCAAGAAATATGATGGACATGGAGAGCAAGTAGTTCATTTAAAGAGATATTATAATCAATTGAGAGGGGGTGGAAGCAAAGAAGAATTGTTCATTGTTAGCCTACAATTTAGTTTGTTGTCTTGTCTCCAAGTTCTTTTATCTTTTTTTATGAAGTAAGTTATTTCATTACCGGCTTCAAGAAGATAAAAAGAGTACAAAAGTAGATATGCTAGCTCCGTTACATGATAGTAGTCAAGACACGGGAGCCAGCCACCAATTCAAAAAATCTAGAAGGCTTAAAGCATGACTATGTCTGGCCTAGAGTTAAAGATCTAATAAAATCTAAGAAAGCAATGTAACTATTCACATATGACGGGTAGGACAAACAAAAAAGATTGAACAAACATTTAGCTTTGAGTGAGTGATTAGGAGTTGAATTCCATCAAAACACCGTTGATTCCTTTCTGTCCATAGGCACCAAAAAATAACATGTTGGATTCATTCTCCAAGTGTTCCTGATGGCCCCATCAACTGTGAAATGGCTCCAAATCACAACAACTTCTCTGATAGTTAGCATCACCCAGTTCAAACTGAATAGGGAAAGGAACATATGTCATATCCTTGCAGCCACCGACCGCATTATGCAAGAAAAGATGATTTACTGATTCTGCACTTTCCTGACACAAATAACACTTGCTGACCAGCTGGAAGTTTCTTCTACAAAGATTGTCCATTGTCATACAAGCATTCTTTAATGCCAACCAGCTGAATCATATTACCTTTGGTGGTAGCTTTGTTTTCTAGATTAGTTTCCATGGCTATAAATCTGTAATACCATTCTGAGCGTGCAACAATTTATACCCCCCCTCCCCCCTTCTTTACAGTTTCCTTTGCCTTAGGATCCCAACACATGATATTTGTAGCTTGAGGATTCATGTTGTAACCTTCCAGTCTACCCATTAATTCAACCAGACTGCCAAACTCCCAATTGTTAAAGTTTATCATGAAAAGTGGATTCCATTGATTGTAATCTCTCTGTTCTGCGCAACTGTAGAGTCAGGATCACGTGCTATTAGGAACAAAGTTGGGTAAAGCTCTTTCAAGATGAAATTCCCAAGCCACCTATTTTTCCATAATTTCATGTTCAGGCCATTCCCAACCTTGAAAGAAATTTGTTGAACAAAATCTTCTCAATATTTGTGTATATGTTTCCATGCCCCTACCCCGTGTGGAGAATTGCTTTGCTTAGTACACCAGTAATTTAGTTCACCATGCTTCGCTGCAACCACTTTATTCCATAAGTTATTTCCCTCTATTCCATATCTCCATAGCCATTTTAACAACATGCTTTTGTTATGCTTGGTTAGGTCCCTGATTCCCAAACCCCCTTGCAGCTTTGGTCTGACAACATTACACCATTTAACTAAGTGAAACTTGTGCTCATCACTGTTACCCTCCCAAAGGAAGTTCCTCCTGACTTTATCCAGCTGATTCAAGAACTTGCCGGGCAATGGGAATAGTGATATGAGATACGTAGGGATACTATCCATGGCACTATTGATGAGAGTTAGTCTACCACTCATAGAAAGATATTGCCTCTGCCAAGTAGCCAGCCTTTTCTCCACCTTCTCGATAACACTGCTCCAAATATCAATTGACTTATGTTTTTCCCCCAAAGGGAGACCCACGTAGGTTATCGGGAAAGACCCAACACTGCAGAATAATTGTTCAGCTAAATCATGAAGATCAGGAACCGTATTCACAGGGTATATATCACACTCTTCAAATATTGATATGGAGACCTGAAATAGCTTCAAATATAAGAAGGGTCATATTAAGATGCTCTACTTGGGATCTTTCAGCACCACAAAATATCAAGGTATCATCTGCATAAAGAAAATGAGAAACTGATACTAAGGTTTCTATGTTGTTTCTCACTGTGAACCCCTCAATCCACTGCAACTGCTTGGCTCTATCCAACATCTTGTTGCGGCATTCTATGGCAATAATAAAAAAGAAGGGTGAGAGAGGATCACCTGCCTGATGCCTTTTTGATGAGAAAAAAATCCGACTGGGCTTTTGTTAACTAAAACAGAGTATTTGACTATAGTGATGTTGTATTTGATCCATTTAATCCACCTATCTCCAAAACCCATCATCCTCAGCATATGCAATAGGTAAGTCCAACTTACTTGATCAAAGGCTTTTTCAATATCCAGTTTACACAAAATGCATGGCTATCCACTTTTGAGCCTCCAGTTTAGAACTTTATTAGCTATTAAAATAGCATCTTCAATTTTCCTAGACTTGATGAAAGAATTTTGTTGCACCGAAATCAGCTACCCAATCACAGTTTTTAGTCTTTCCGCCAGGACTTTGGCAAGGATTTTGTAAACACTACATATAAGGCTTATCAGCCTTTAGTCTCGAAGTTTAATGGCACCCTTCTTTTTTGGAACTAATGTTATGAAAGAGGTATTGTTTGACCTGACCATGTAACAACGCTGATGGAAGTGATGCATTGCCCCCAAACCATCAGTTTTGATAAAATCTCATGTCTTCTGGTAAAATGTCATATTATAGCCATCGGGAACTGGAGCTTAATCGGGAGCGCAAGAGTTAATTGTTGCAAGTATTTCATCTTCCTCAAAAGATCTTTCTAACCATTAATTTTTCTCCATCATAAGGCTGGCTAGATCTTCAAAGGTTGCAATAGGCCTCCATTGCTCTTTTTCAGTGTACAGATTTTGGTAGAAGTCGAGAATTTCATTCTTGATT
Organism: Solanum chilense; assembly: GCA_032847665.1. Lineage (NCBI taxonomy): Eukaryota > Viridiplantae > Streptophyta > Magnoliopsida > Solanales > Solanaceae > Solanum > Solanum chilense. Next base: position 72,028,404 of record CM064963.1, read on the forward strand.
TGATCTTTATCATCGATAATCTCATCTTCCACCTTTAGTGTATCAATCTGATTATTCCTCTTGTGGGAGTTCCAAATCCTTTGGAAATATTTGGTGTTTCTATCACCCTTCTTAAACCATAAACACCTGGATTTTTGCCTCTATGACACTTCTTCCGCCTTAGAGATCTGTTGTAGTTCCATTTTGGACCATCATTTTTTCTTTTTCTGCTTCGTATAGGAGCCTGTTTTCAATTTCCTGCTCAATAGCCATAAGTTCATCCAGTTCTTTGCTCTTTCTGGTTTCCATCTTGCCAAAAATTTCTCTGTTCCAGTCGGTGATATTTTTTTAAGACACCTCAATCTCTGAGATAAAATAAAAATCCGAACTACCCTTAATAGATTAGTTCTGCTACCATTTTTTAATTTTATCTAAGAATCCTTCCTCTTGCAACCACATGTTTTCAAATTTAAAATAGGAAGGATTGTCTTCCCAGTCACCATTTACCAGAAGTACAGGTTTCTGGTCTAACATAACTTTTGGAAGAGCAATTTCTTTTACAGATTGAAAGGTGTCACTCCATTCAGCTGATATCAAAAACCTGTCTATTTTAGAAGCTTGAATAGAATCTTCTCCTCGGACCAAGTATAGAAAGCATCCTATAAAGGGAGGTCAATTAAGTTCAGATCTTGGATGGTATCTGAGAAGCTTTTCATGGCTTTCGATCTTCTGATGCAGTTATACCTTTCACTTTCAAATCTGCATACATTGAAATCACCACCGATGACACACTGTTTGTTCCAGATACCTCTAATAGCTGCAAGTTTGAGCCATTGATCCTCCCTTTCTGGATTAGAGTGAGGGCCATAAACACATGTGAAACACCATCGAAATTCTTTCCGAGAATTTTCTAACATACACGAGAGAGTGTATGAACCTTGTTGCACATCAATGAAACTCAACAACCTTTTATCCCAAAGAATTATTATCTCCCCCTACTACCACTTGCTTTCAGCTCAGTCCAACCAGCCCATCTATTGGCCCATATTTGTTGAAACATCTGTGACGACCAATCTATTATTTTTGTCTCCTGTAGGCAAATTATGTCAGCTTTTCATTTACCCATTAAAGATTTCACTGAACTTTTCTTAGATGCTTCATTCAGCCCCCGCACGCTTCAACTGATAATTTTTACTTTCATTCAGAAAGAACTTTGTGGAATCTGCCCCTATCCTCCTTTGCCATGCCATCATAATTTAAACCACATTTCAGCCTTTCTAGCTCGAGTTCACCTTTTCTTTGACACTTTTTTGCTGAACCACCTTATGATTTTTGTTTATACAATTGCATCTGCCTCTTATGTTCCATGCGCAAGATCATGTCTAGGATTTCATGCTCAAATTATGTAATATTAACCCCAAAAGCCTTGCATGCCTTGACCATCACTGTTTTGGTCCACGTGGAGGTTTCAATTACCGTAGGGTTCAGAATTTCAAACACTGCTGGATTCTTTTCCAACCCATGAGAGAGAAAGTGTTTCACTTTGAGAAGAAATTTTGCTTCAGAGCCACTCATCATAACCGGCTCCGGTGAAGGGTAATCAGCGAAGAAAATTTGTGATGGCAATTGAAGTGTCAGCTTCATCGTCTGCATTTGTACTGGGGTAGGAGAAATCCCCCAGTTCGTTCTTGTTTTGTGATACGAGCTGAGCTTAAATAAGAGGGGTTATTATAAGCGGAGTTGGGCTAATGGTATTTTTATTGTTGACAGTTGGGGATTTCAGAAGTCCAACAGCTTTCCAGATTCTTTTTCCTCTTTTGATGCCTTTTCTCTTTGGGCCTTTTTTATAATAAAACCGGTCCATATTGTGATCCGCTAAGACCCCTTGTGTTTTAGATTGTACCGTAGTCATAGAGGGTAAATTTTGTAGCGATGAAATCGAATTGAAGTTCATTCCCACGTGGTCACTGACTGATTTGACAACAGGATCTCTCTCGTCGCTCGATGAGGATATGGAAGACGTCTTCTCTTTCCCTTTTCCGATAATAATAGCTTCTACTCCGGTGGAGGTGGTGGAGAGCAAATCTTCTAAAATTGAAAGTATAAATTTTAGATCTCCAATCAACAACTCATCAGTTCTGACAAACCCCCAACAAAAATCACCTATCTTACGAAAGGTTTCTGAAGACCAAGCATACAAAGGAATTCCAAAAGCTTTTACCCATATGTTCTCTAACTTCAAAGGGGATTTTTCAATCATCGGAGACCACTAAGCAAGTGATAGACGCCTACCATTCCAGAACCTATCACAGGTTTGATGCGAGATGCTTCTTTTCTCGAAGGGAATTCAAACAAAAATTGATTATGTGCTAAGGGAATGACTTTGAGGCCTGCAGTGATTTTCCACCTATTGATGAACCATTTCTGGATCACTTCGGAGTAAGGCCTCTGTTTGAAGGGAGCATTGAAGACACGAACAAGGCATCTGCTCAGAGGATGGGAGTTATCAACATCGTGGTTTGAACTCGATGTTGTCCAACTCGATTACTTTGTTGCCTCGGAGTACGTTCTCAACTGAGGTGCCGGTGGAGTAAGAATTTTGGGGAACCTCCTCTTACCCAAAAATTTAAGAATCTTATCTGCAATGTCTATCCAACCCCAGTAATATCCAGCTTCTAGAATTATCACAAACGATTTCTTATGGCCCAAACAAGTCTCGGTTCTTAAAAATCTCCCATAAACATTGTAATTCTAATACACTCTAAGAAGGTGTGCTTATTGTTTTTGCCCCCATCTCCTATAAAGATCCCTTGCACCCCTAGAAGCTTGTTTGAGATTGTCGCAGATCCACCTTAGGTTATCGTCATCTATTTTGATGTTGTTTGAGAAACGCCTGTTGCGTTCTATAATGTAAAACCATCTGGGAAAATCATCACTAATAATTGTAACTTCAAAGGACTTATCTTTTGAAACAAAGAAAATCTTATCTCCCATAGCTTCCAAGTTCTTTTATCTTAATATAAGATTTGTTTTGTGTCACTTTGATCCGTTCTATTTGACTTTTCATATATGCATCTCTTTTCAATTCAATTTTTGTGACATGATATGCAAGAGGATTTGATGAGATTAAGGCTATATCCAGTCATGGAATGAATACACCAATGCAGTCAAGGAAAAACACGTTCCAGGAAATGAAAAAAAGGACTTAAACATCTTGATACATCCTTTAGTATCGAAAATGCTTAAAAGAATAAATTTTATTTAAATTTACACACGTCATTTTTCAAGAAGGTATTACTCAAGTGGAGATTTCAAGCTGACAAATATGAAATAAAAAAATAAACATATCCAGCAATGCATATGTTGAAAAGAGATAATGTATGATTTTAACTTCACATCTTACAACACATGCTTGTATTTGACATTTTTTATAATTGATAAGACGAAAGCATTTCATTCTACTATCTAAACACCGTGTTACCCTTTGCTACCCATTTTGAGCTTCAATTTTATTCTCTTTTATACCCCTCTTTTGGAATCAAAATACAGTAAAAAGAATAAGGGAAAAAAAGAAGAAAAGAGTTACAAATTCAAAAAAAAAAAACAGTCACAAAAAAAGAGTCAAGAAAAAGTGAAAAAAAAGGTTGAAAAATAATAACTACAAAAGAACAAACTTCCTGAACTACGTTTGACCTAATTCTTGCTTTGACAAGATACATAGGCTGCCTAATTTTAAGGTTCTGTCCAACCAAGAAAAGAAATATAAAAAGTTCTCATCACAAAAACTGGGGCAAAACAATAACAATAACAACAACAACGATGACAACCACAACAACAACAACAACAAGTATTATTGTTATTATTATTACTACTATTAATATTATGCAAAACAGAATCGATTCTAAAAGTTGTAAGTTTCAACCTTATAGCCGCATTACCTTTGAGCCTTCATGTCAATCCTTTTTTTGTAACCCTTTCCAAAAGTCATGATGCAATCCAAACAAAGACCTTTTGATCAATTTTAACAGTGACAAGTCAAACAAGCTTTCAGTGTTGATTATCATATGAGGAAAAAAGTCATGTCTTTCGTATGAGGAGTGAAAAATGAGAGAATCTTATCAATAAAGGTCCTCAGAAAAATTATAAGACATCATTTCTGTTGAGAGACAATGAAAAATGAGAAAGTGTTATTAGTGAAAACTCTCAGGGCACTTTAAGACGATGGTGAGTGAAAGATATACAAAATAAGAGAGATGATCGGTGAAAAATCATTCGAGGCACCACAAGTCGAATGTGAGGTATGAATCTAGTGCAAAAGTTGCATTATAAAAGTCTGACTTCAAAAAGTTGAAAGTTTGACAAAGATAAAAAAAAATTTGGATTGATTGGATAAATCAACCCATTGAATCTGACATGCATGTTATGATCATTAGAATTGACCATAACTCTTAAAGGAGTCTCTTTTTACTTTCATTTTTATTTTTTCTTTAAAGGGTCAATTTTTGTTTTTACTTTCCTTTCTTCTTCTTATTTTGTGTCGCTCAATTCCGTTTCATTTTTTCCCTTGAGCTAGTCTTCATCAAAGCAAGCAGAAAATAATTTCAAAATTGCTACCATCTTTCCAATTGTACAAAGCAAAGTTTGGTCAGCACATCAAATGAGATATGATTCAAGAAATATTGATACGCATAATAGTTTGTCAACAATTGACAAATTATGAGAATACAAGATTCAATACTTGTTGAAGGGTGGAAACAATATGACAAGTATGAAGTTTGAATTTCTGAACAAATGGAGATGTTTTTTATCATCAAGATGAGCTGACTAGCAAACGAAAGCAGTCTATCCCAAGCTAAAATTAGTTTCAAACATGACAACAATATGAGCAACTATCCCCAAAACAAATACCACAAATAGACCAACATTAAAAAAAATCATAAATTTTCTTTGTTTCTTTTCTAAAATAAGGACATGTTCTTGACATAAACGATATCTTGAAAATTCAAATTTGTTAACATTATTGCAGGAAAAAAAAAGAGAGAAAAATTTACATCCATCTTTACTCCTAGGATAAACACTTCCTAATTCTAAACATTATTTTTTATTTCCTCCTAGGATAAAACCTTTCTAGTCTGAGACTGTTATTTTAATTTTCTCCTAGAATAAACACTTTCTAGTCTAAGAATGTTATTTATATTTTCTCCTAGGATAAACACTTCCTACTCTGATATTTTTATTTTTATTTTCTCCTAAGATAAACACTTCATAGTCTGAGACGTTATTTTAATTTTCTCCTAGGATAAACACTTCCTAGTCTAAGACGTTATTTTTTATTTTATCCTAGGATAAACACTTCCTAATCTGAGACTGTTATTTTGTTTTTTCCTAGGATAAACACTTTCTAGTCTAAGTTTTTATTTTTCTCCTAGGCTAAACACTTCTAGTGTGAGACTGTTATTTTTATTTTCTCCTAGGATAAACACTTTCTAGTCTGAAACGTTATTTTTTATTTCCTCCTAGGATAAACACTTCCTAGTCTGAGACTGTTATTTTTTTCTCCTAGGATAAACACTTCCTCGTCTGAGACTATAATTTTTATTTTCTCCTAGGATAAACATTTTATAGTATGAGACTGTTGTTTTTATTTTCTCCTATGATAAACACTTCATAGTCTAGGACTGTTATTCTTGTTTTCTCCTAGGATAAAAACTTCTTAGTCTGAGACATTATTTTTTATTTTCTCTTAGGATAAAACCTTCCTAGTCTGATACTTTTATTTTAATTTTCTCCTATGATAAACACTACGTAGTCTGAGACTGTTTTTTTATTTTCTCCTAGGATAAGCAATTCTAGGCTGAGATTGTTATTTTAATTTTCTCCTAAGATAAGCACTTCCTAGTCTGAGACGTTATTTTTTATTTTCTCCTAGGTTAAACACTTCGTAGTCTGAGACTGTTATTTTTATTTCTCCTAGGATAAACACTTACGAGTTTGAGATCTTTATTTTTATTTTCTCCTAGGAGAAAACACTTCCTAGTCTGAGATGTTTTTTTTTCTCCTAGGAAAAACACTTCCTAGTCTGAGACGTTATTCTTTTTATTTTTCTCCTAGGATAAATACTTCCTAGTCTGAGACATTATTTTTATTTCTCCTAGGAAAAATATTTTCTAGTCTGAGGTCGTTATTTTTTATTTTCTTCTAGGATAAATACTTCCTAGTTTGAGACGTTAGTTTATATTTTTTTTTCTCCTAGAATGAACACTTCCTAATTTGAGACCTTTGTTTTTATTTTTATCCTAGGATAAACACTTTCTAGTATGAGTTTATTTTTTAAAAAGTTACATCTGCTAATAACTCACAAAATTGTTCCAGTGAAAACTGGGGCAAAAATTTTAGAGTATTTCTTTTGTTTGTGATGGTTTTCAGGTTTTCGCAAGCAAAACATAGATTTGAAATTCTAGAACAAAGTTTCAACTCTATTCAGAATGATCAATCCATGATAGCCAGAATCGGCTTCTTGAATTCATGTAGCAGTCTTACTTCCTTACATCTTTTTCTGTTCAGTTGGTGACATCTTTTTCTGTTCAGTTGGTGATCAAGATAACATGCATTCATTTGAAAACATATTCAAATTGTCATTTCGAAGAGTGTCAAAAGCTCACTCTAAGTGGCAAGTTAATAATTCATACAAGATCAAGATACTCACCCAAAAATACAAGGTGATGTTTGAAAGTCAAGACTCAAGTGAATAGATAGGAAGTTGTACTTTTAGTTTCTTTTTGACTATTAGCTTTCATTTTTTATGTAAGGATAGTACTCGTGGTCTGCAGTTTCGATGGAACCTCACTTAACTTCCAACTAATCACCTCATCTCCTTGAATTACAAGTGACCTAATTTCCTTCTAACCCGAGATATGTAGGATGTCTAAAATAAGGACTCGATTGGACAAGTTTTTTCATATAAATAAGAGTCCGGTCAAAACTTGTCACTTTATCTACTTCTATTTCTGAAAATTCTTCGTGTTTCCAATCAAAGAGGAAAAAACTGTAAACACGTAATTTTTTACCAAACTTAAGTTTTACACCATTTTTGAGGCTTATGTAATTGTATAAAAAGTCTGATTAATATTTGACTTTTACCTTAGTTTTATTTATTTTCATTAAGTAAAGGTATGAAAACAACAAAAAAATTGAATCATATTTATAAATAAGTTTATTTTTTTGAGAAAAAAGAAACTTGACAAAATAATTGTATTATTTTAATTCAAGTTTTAACAGGTAAGTTAGTGATGTTTTTATTTTTAGTCGTTTAAATTTTATGTATTCTTGTTAATTCAAATTAGTTGATATTATTATTATATTTTATTTATTTATAACAAAATATGTAATAATAAAAATAAATAATCAACCTAAAACTATCCACTAGCTAAATTATTTACCCCACCCCACTAAACTACATCATTCAACACTCACCACAACTCCACTACATTATACACACTGCACATACGACACACCCTATATAAATACACACAGCACGAAATACAAAAGAAAAAAGATTTCACCAAACCAAAAGGAAAAAAATCAGCAAACAGAAAAGAAAAAAAAAGCATTCAACACGCGCACAAAAAAATTTTACACAATCATTACCAAACCAAAAGTTCCATTTTTATTTTATTCTTCTTTCATCAATAATTATACATTCACATCTTTTCTTCTTTATTCATTATTTCATATCAATATAAATACATACCATCACAAATCACCTACAAAAACTTGGTAGGTGTTCTAATTGAGGTTCGAAAAAGGTTTTGCGATATTTAACTTTATCTTGTTCTTAATTTATTTATGAAATTTGATGTAATTATTATGATAAGTTCTCTTACACTTTTATTTTATTCGTGATTTAATTTAAATGAAATATGTGTTGAGAGTTATATATTTTTTATAGCTTTATTTGATGATAAATTGTTGTTGTTCATTTTGCCCCATAAAAAATGAGATTTATTTTAGCAATTTGTCATTGTTTTGTTGGACTAATAAGAAATTACAATATACACATACCTAATTTTGTCATTAACTTTAAGATAAAAATAAAAATATAATGTGTATGCCTAATTTTAACAACTTTAAGGGTGAATAAAAATAAGAATACAAAATAATTCAGAATTTATATTGTATCCTAGAATTTTAGTATTTTATTTTGGTTGATCTTTCTTTATAAGGACTAATTATTTTCTTTTAACATTAGACAAACTCTTAGGTACGTTAAAATTATTTGATTCAATTAAGAATTCGTTTGCGCATCTTTTTTGAGACATAAAAAAATCAAGGATGCAGTGATGCACCTTGTTCATTAATATAATAAAATTTAATTAATTTAAAGTTACACTTATAGACAATTATTAGGTGAAACACGAAGAAGCAGTTATGTCTCTAAATGCCAAGATCAGAAATGCAGTTATGCATCCGATTTTAGACTAATAAAAATTTATCAATAAAATACATATGAGTGAAACTACAGCTTATAAAATATATCTAAAAATAGTTAAATTGTAGTATGTGTCAATAAAAGCGATGGTGCTAGAACCACAGGACTAGGGATGCCTAATACCTTCCCCTCGATCAACACAATTTCTTACCCGAATTTCTAGTTCGCAGAAAAAATATGAGTCATTTCCTTTTGATTAGAGATTATACAAAAAGGTGACTTGTAACAACACAACTCAATCCTAAGTGGCGACTCTGAAAAAATAAAATAATCAAAATCAACACTATCACTTAAAATGGAAAAATCTTTCCACCTTCGTGCACGATAAATGGGGTGTGACAGACATTAATTGTTCGCTTCTAGTGACAAAATTTACTTTTCGTGCTTAAATATATGAGACATGCTTTTCATGAAGAAATATAGAAATCTGTAGCAAAGTTTTGTCCACTAAACTTTCCCACCAAAAAAGTAATTAAAGTCATTTGTTAAGTAGTGTTAGTCACGAATTTAAAGTTATGTGTGACACATTATTTCATCACTAATAATGTATCAAATTCACGACAAGTTATTTTTGTCTTAAAATTTATTAATTTTTGGACACAAAAAAAATCATCTAAAAATAATATGTTACGAAATAGAAAAATTAGAGTTCATAGTTAAATATTATAAGTTTTAGCTATAAGAAATTAGATTTAATTATGACATTTATTATTGTAACTGGTAATATAAATAATTGGTGACAAAGATTTTATTATCTCTAATCAATCTCAGATTTAGTGGCGACAAAAATATTGTCACAAAATATGCAAGGTAATAGCGACGACTTAAATTTGTAGAATAATTCAACTATTTGCTACGAAAAAATTCATAGCTATATATAAAAAAAAAATTTGCTACAATTGTTCATAATTACAAGTGACAACTTACAAAAAAAATAATACAAGTTCTTTATAAGAAATAGAGAGAGTACATTTGTTAATTAGCGAGGGAAAATATTAAAACCAACTAATTTGAAATATTTTGTAAAAAATGAAAAAGTTCAAATTCATCGATTCTCTTATATTACAAAATTATAAAATGCATCATTTAAAAATACAAAAGTTATAGGTCCCGTGAGTGGGGTACGGTTCTACCACAAGATCATTAGTATTTGTTGGTTTACCACTTTTATTTTTTATTTGATACACTTCCATCGATAAAGATAATAGAAAAAAATAATTTTTCAAGTGTTGGTGCTAATTTTTATGAGTGTCTATTAATTTCTGATTGGTAAATTGCATAGACCAAGTCAATCTATTTGCTTCTGTATAAATGTATGTACATATTTAATAGAAATTTAACATAGGTACGTAGAGCAATTATACAGATATAACATCAACTTACAAACTTCACTTTGCAAAGATGTGAAATATTTCATGAATTTCTATTAATTTTTTTCATCAGTGTGAAAATTGAAATAAACAAAAAATGAAAGCAAATGAAAGATGAAGTACTATAGTTATAAGTATCAATGTTTTTTTCAAACATTTGATTTACTGATCGAATTGAATCGATTATTTATTTATTTTTAATAAATAAAAATTTTAATTTGTATAAGTTTATAATTGTGCTAAATGATTCTAAAATTTATTAAAATAAATAAATAAAATGAGAAAAATATATTGTTTAATTAAAATATATACTACTTTTGAATGAATTGTAGGTGGTAAATTTCATGCATTTGTGTTTGTGTATAAATAATCATATAATATATTATTTCTATAAAAGTTAAATTTGAAAGAAGTTATTAAGTTAAAAATAAAATATAAATGAGAGTTAGGAGAGAGTTGATCGGATGGTAAGCACTACTCACTTTCAACCTTAAGGTTATGAGTTCGAGTCCCAAGAAAACATAACGTCGGAGCCCCTAGGGAGGGCTTAAAATTTTTTAGGGGTTAATAGGAAAATAAACCTTTTTATAATAACAAAATTGTCCCGAAGTAATAAATCATTTTTTTATACTTTTAGTGACACAGATGTAGGAAGATTGATTGACAAATTATTTTTTGTCTCACAAGATTTTTAGTGACGAAATATGATTAATAAATGATGAAATTATTTGTCGTAGTATGTGTGAGTTCATTTGAAGTTTGAGTCCCAGATATCCTAATTAAGAATAAGTGCTTACAAAAAGAAAGAGAAAATTAACAAGACATTTGGATAATTGAGAGAGAAATTTATATTAGTCAAAATTATAATTTCTTTAGATGAACCAATCAATCGAGTTAAGTATGAATTTTAGTTGGATCCCCATATATTAGTTGGGTTACATTATAATAAATTGGGGTCGATTTAAAATAACTCAACAGGAAGATATCATGAAATTAATAGTTTTTTCAATATTATTTTCAAGTATATGAGGTCAAAATATGAATAATGAGTGGTTTTATAGAAAAATAGTATTTTTAAAAATATCATTTTTATTATTTTTTTAGAACGATTTAAATTTAGACCAATCAAGTAAATAATCTAATAAATAAATATTTAACAATCATACTTTAAGGGAGCTATTAAAGATAAAAGCAAATATGAGTAAAGAATTAACATCGAGGGTATTTTTTAGCCGAAAAAAGGGCGTAAGAGGTATTTTAGGGCTGATAGGTAGATGGAGGGTAATTTTGTACCAATTCAAATACTTGAGGAGAATTTTAGACCCTTCTCCGATAAAAGAGATTTAAAAAATTGTTAGGTGTAGTAGTGTAACGACAAGTTCCCATCGTTATAGAAAATCTATTGGGGGAAATTTGGATTAAAAAACTTTTTGGTAGTAACTCAAAAATTCCTAACCTAGTTCAGATTTTGGATGAAATTAGACTCAGACGAGTCTAGGGAAATCTGGTAACAAATGAGAGATCTAATTATAAATTTGATTTCATGAGTGGAAAGCTAAGACGTTAAGGAACCCGTACAACTTTGCGCAATCGAACTCGGGCGAGTAAAACTCTCGAAACTCATTTTACCGAGAACAAATAGTTTTTGAGTGTCATGGGCTGAAGGTGTGTTGTCAAATGAGGGTTTAAAACTCTTAAATCGACTCTCTGAATCGTGCAAGCCGACAACACAAAATTATTCCCGCCATAGGGGGGTTATTATGGAGGGATGGGGCCGCCATAGCGGGCCAGTCGTACTTAACTCGATAATAAACCCTCAAAACGTCATTATTTTGCAATTTTTGTTTTTGAAATCTAGGAGACAATGACATGCAATTTCTTGACAGTATTCCTTGAAATTTGGTGCTAGAGGTAAGATTTTCGCTCCCCTAATCCATTTTTGATCTGTAGAACATAGAATCTTGGTTAAGTCGTGGGGGAGGGGGTTGACCTATTGTAGATGGTGAGAAAAATCCCTAGCTGCACCTTATGAGAATAGGTTTGGCCTAAGGTTGATAATGTTGATTGTAATATGGGTTACTAGGCCTCGTTTATTGATCCTTTCATTAAATTGATTGTTTGTACACCTTGAACAAGCAGAAAGAATATGGGAAGGGAAGAAGCAAACATCTTATGAGGATTCAAGCTTGTGTTAAAGGTAGGTGATGGTTTGATTTCATGTTTGTGTAATGTATGTGATTATTTGTTTTACTGTAATGCATGTACGTATGTGAATGTTGCCCTATTTATAATCAAATGCAAATGGGTGTAAGCAAATGATTGCATGTCATAAATCAACACCTCATTGTATGATTGTGAGAATGTACATTATTATTGTGATTGTGTCTTGTTTAATGAATCGATTGTTACGTTCAAACACACTAACTTAGATCGAGGTGTCATGTTCCGGTGCATATATGAGATGGGGTGTCACGTACGGCACAGTAATTGAAATTGAATACCACATTTTGGTACACTAACAGTTTCGGTGTGGTTCCATGAGAGGACCATTAACTTCTCACATATGTGTAATTACTTTATATTGGAAATGCGGAATGGTAAATTTCTCCTGAATGATAATTGAAATTGTATAAGTTTGGTATATTTGTGTTTGCTTGTTATGACTACTTTCTTATGTTTCATTTATTGGAATAGTCGTGTGATCCTACCATTACATTGTGGTTGTGTACTAATACTGCACTTTCTCTTTCTTTGTTGAGTATAAGGCATCTTCAGGTGGCTACTGACAGACCTCGTTTAAGAGATCAATGGTCGAGATCGAATTCAAGGGTTAGCCAATTCTTTTAGGCTACCATGAGTTCTCGTTATGTTTAGTACATTTCTATTCGGACTTAGACTAGTACTTACATATACTTATGTTTAGTTTGGGGTTGCATCCACTTTCTTAGACTTGTCATTAGTAGGTGTTTGGTACATTAACTTTCAGGTTCTAACTATAACTTTTGCATTTCTTTGTTAGAATTTTGTAGTTTATGGGAACTCTCTATTTTTTTCTTTATACATTTAAATCTTCTTTCGTATCTTTAAATGCTTTTGTTTTTGTTAACTTGGTTAGTTGGGTTGTAGTAACGGTTTTTCCACCGGAGGGGTTAGGGTGGGTGTCAATCACAATGATCTGGATCGTGAAAAAGTTGGTATCAAAGCCCTAGGTTTTTTCATCTTGATGCACCAAAAAGAATCTAGTAGAGCTTGCGGAACGGTACAAAGATGTGTGTACTTTTATTCGAGAGGCTATAGGATATTAGGAAATCTCTATGTTTTCTTTTGTTTCCTTTCGTGTTATAACTTGGTTCCAATTGGTATTTTATGATCAAAATTGGTATCTAATCTCCTTCACTCTTCTATCTATGGATGGTTAACGCTAGGTTCAAAGACATCAGGCTCGTACTTCCCGTCAATGCGACTGCTGAGGATCCGCAACAAGAGGTCACAATCGAGGCAGCGGTAGAGAAAGAGCAATGTATAGAGGTCGAGAAAGGGTACTACCTACTTGGGATGGAGCAATAGTTGAGAATGCTCCCATAAATGAGGTTCCTCATGCACATCATGAAGAGATAGATGAGAATTTAGAGGTTGAGAATGAGGAAGATGTTGGACAAGAGAAAAAGGTGTATGCTGACACTATAGGTGTTCCTCCCTTAGATCTAGTGTTAGCTCAACAGATTATGTCTTTTTTGAAGGGATTGATTGGTCCTGGAGTTCGTCTCTCAATGCAAGCAACTCAAACTCTATTGTTATTACTCCCTCCAAGGTGGGTGGAACTGTAGGTACTGATGCTTTATTCCATCCTTTATTGGGTCCCGTAGTGACTGGTAATGAGCATAATGAGATGTTGACTAAGTTATTGAAATTGAAATTGTTTGTGTTCCATGGTTCCGAGAGTGAGAACACTTATGAGTTAATTCTAGATTGTTATGAGAGGTTTCATATGATGGGAATCGTCCATCAGCATGGAGTAGAGTTTGTAACTTTTTAGCTTTAAGGTGAGTCTAAGCAGTGGTAGAGAGCTTATGTGGAATGTAGATCATCGGCTTTACCATCACTTACTTGAATCCAGTTTCATGCTCTATTTATGTAAAAGTATGTGCCCTGGACTTTAAGAGATCATAAGAAGGATGAGTTCATGATTTGGAGAAAGATGGCATGTTTGTGGCTGCTTATGAGGCTAAGTTCCACGCTTTGTCTAGATATGCTACACAATTGGTGACTACTGAGGAAGAGAGGACTAAATTCTAAGTTGCATGTATTGTCTATTCATATGACCTCTGCAGGAAAAAGCTTCAATAAGGTGACAAATTTTGTGAAAAAAAGGTAGAAGGAGTTAGGCATGATGTGAAGGATAAGGCATTGGATAAGCAATGTAAGAGAACAAGTAACTTTCATGATTTCTACTCCAAAGGTTTAGGGAGGCCGACACTTGCAGCTCAACTAATGCAATCCGTTATGCCTTCTTCTAGAGTTAATTACTCAGGAAATCCACCTTAGAATTTGATTCTGGATAGCCGTGGAGCCGCACATTCAACGGGAAGCATGTCATCTTTTGATCGCACTTGTTATAACTGTGGAGAACCTAAGCATATAAAGAGTGATAGTCGCCACCCGTGCATGTTGGATTCTGTGCAACAGCAAACTAAAGAAATGGTACCTCAGGCAATGGTAATAATGATCAAGGACGTCCACAAGGTGGGAGAGAATTAAATTAGTGTGGTCGTGGAGGTTGGGAAAATGGTAATGAAGGAAGAGGTACGGTGCATCGTGACAGGGAAGTCGACCGTCAAAAAGACAGGGCTCTATGTTACGCCTTTCCGGGAAAGCAAGGTAGAGTCTTCTAATGCAATGATCATAGGTATTATTCTTGTATGTGACTGAATGACTAATATGTAATTTGATCCCGGTACTACTTATTCTTATGTGTCTGCGCGATTTGCCTCAGAATTTGATATAATTTGTGATATACTTAACGCCCACATCCATGTTTCTATCCCCCATTGGAGAGTCTTTCATAGTCACCCATGTCTATCATGTTTTCCCTATCATGTTTATGGGTTATCAAACTTGGATTGATTTGCTAATTTTGGATATGATTGGTTTTGATATAATCTTAGACATGACTTGGTTTTCCCCCTATTATATGTAGAAATTCATGTAGAAATCCCACATCTAGGATTAGAGAAGTCAATGATTGTATTAATTGTATTGATGGTATTGATAATGTAATGTACATACTCCTTTTTAGGGAGAGAATTGTAGAGTCCTAAGTTAACTATACTTAGAGTCCTGCTACAATGCATATTACTACTATAATAATAATAATGCAATTAGAAATAATCTAATCCTAGTTGTACTATAATCCTTATCATAATATAATTCTAGACGAAATATAATCATAATTAACATAAGTAGTCTAATCCTAGTGCGACTCTAATTCTTCAGCAGTGTTGTAAACTCGCTATTCAGCTTCGTTGGACTTATTCCTTTGACATGTTCCGACTGTCAACTTCCTTCTTCATCAACATTTGTTGCGGACATGTCAATCATCTTCGTTGGACATGTTCTCTTGACATGTTCCAATCGTCAACTTTCTTCTTCTTCAACACTTCCCTCAAGCTAATGAGTTGAGGAACGGCTACTCCTAACTAGCTTTGAATATCAGCAAAAAAACATTGAATATCCAACAAAAACTTATTTTGTCAATGCTTCGGTATTGTTGATGTTGTTGTTTCCGAATATCCAGCAAAAAATTTTCGAATACCCAGCAAAAATCTATTTTGTCAATGCTTCGATATGTTGATGTTATTTCTTCTTACACTACCTTTTTGAATAGATAATACCATGTTATGATTTTTGTTTTGGTACCTCTTCTTTCTCTTCCCTTATATCAAAGGGTGTGAGAGTATTAACAAATTGATTAAGGGTGGAATAGGGTGTCTTACCTAATATGATAAAGGTCATGTATTTGAGATCTAAACTTCTAGCAAAATTAATTATTTTTGTTACTTGAACATAAACTTCTTTTTCAAGAATTTCCACACTCCTTGGAAGTTGAGCAGCACACAATTAGGTGCATGCTTTCTTCGGTCAAGGTGCTTGAGATCTCAACTTTATAGCAACACATCTTTCTCCTTTCAATCATCAATGGTGCTACTATTTTTTGCATCCTTCTTAACCGCTACAGCTTTCCTAGCAGTATGTCCAGTGGAACAGCTACTTTTACTTGGTTCATTCACTATGATATGAATCAATTAGGATATGTGTGTCCTCTTTATTAGGTAGTTTGTTGGCTTAAGTTTAATGGAGCAAGCGACAATGAGTTGGTGAAGTAAGGAGGTCGACATATTTTTGGTAGAAGTAGTCATTGCAACGTGTGTGTTTTTTTTCTTTTCTTTTTTGAATAAATAGTCAGAGTGCAAAAAAGCTTTAAGCTCTGATACCATGTTGAATTAGGTTTTAGGCCTAACTAACACCCCAAAATCTAGCTCAAAGTGAGGAGGATACAAGCCTTATAAGGAGTCCACCCATCTCATTAACTACCGATCTGAAACTTTTGTCATTCTTTAACACCCCACCTCACATCCACTGCTTAGCATTTGGTGTGTGGGCAATTTTGATTTTGGGCCCCAACATCGGGTGAGACGGGCCCTTCTCTAAATATAAGCTTCATTGGACATGTCCAAATCGTCAGCTTCCTTGTTCTTCAACATTATGATGTGTTAAATTGTAATACAAAATTTGTGACTCTAGAGATCCCCGGTAGGAAAAAATTAGAGTGGGAAGCGGTGTACAAACCTAAGTCAGCTAAGGTCATATCTTTTTTTACAAGATTCGACTTCGACCTATTTATCCTTTTTAGTTATTCTAAAAATATCTTTGAAATAGATATAATTCAAAGTAAAATCATAAATATGATCAATTAACTTTCTTAAATTTATAACCTAAAATATAAATGAAAGACAAAAATGAAAGAAATTTTCATTAACTCTCTTAAATATTGAACAAATAAAAACATTGAAAAAAAGCCCCAAAATTCAACTATTATGAATTAGTGGAAATAAGAAACTTTTTTTACTCTCTACAATTTCATTTACATTTTTAACATTAATTAATTATAAGGATAAAATGAAAAAAAAAATATACCTTAACTTAATAAATTCGCAAGTGTTATAAAATCAAGCTCATAAGAATATAATCATAAAGAGAAGAAGGCAAGAGAAATAGATTAAAGAAGAGGAATTTTTTTCTTATTCAAGTATGTGTAATTCTTATATGTATATCATACAATAGTGAATGAACAACCCTACTTATAGGTTGAGAAACCACTCCAAAAGTCACCATGTTAAGTATCATAATAACTAGATATATTCTTATCCAAAATGGTTCATGAAACCTAATGAATATGGATAGTTGTTCATGTACTAACTTTATGGACTATCCACTCATTCAATGGATTTATAACACTCCCCTTTGAATGTCCATAGATATTGTGTCTCGTTAAAACTTTAATAGAAAAAATACTGTCAGAAAAAATTCTAGTGAAGGAAAAAGAGTACACATATCTTTTGATACGCAATATTTGTTGCCTCATTAAAAACCTTGCCAGGAAAACCCCGAGGGACAAAACCTCGGTCAAGAAAAAAAGAGTGCAACGCGTATTATACTTCCCCTGATTAAAACATCACTTAATTTCTTGTGATGTTGTCTTCAATCTTCGTACATTGTGATTGGTATGTTCTTTTTCAAAGAAAAACCACACATTTCCTGAATATGGTGTGTCATTTATCTCAACCAAACACACGCACTGTCGACTTGCTTCATGGAGGGATTTTATTTCTGCATAGCAACATTTGCTTCATTGATCGCCAGGATATTATTGTGCCTCCACATGCAAACAAATAGCGTATTTGAGATTGTGCTTTATGTGAATCAGATAAATATTCTACATCTGCTTAACCAATCAGCTCTGACGTGAATTCTTCGGAATAGAATGAACCCATGTCTATGGCCCTTCAAAGATATTCAAATATATACATAACACAATTTCAATGTCCTTTTGATGGGGAGGAACCGAATCTTGACAGTAAATTTACTGCGAAACAGATATCTGGTTGAGTATTATTCGCAAGATGCATTAGTACCCTGATTGCACTAAGATATGGAGTTTCATCATCAAGAAGTTCTTCATCCTTCTCTTGAGATCAAATAAATCATCATTTATTTCAAGTGATCTCATAATCATTGGGGTACTCAATGAATGTGAATAATCCATTTAAAATCGTATCAACACTTTTCTGTGTATGTGCACTGTTAGACAAATATTTAATTTGTCAAATTATCAATACAAAATTTTGTCTTACCAAAAACTTTTCATAAAAATATAATGACAATTAGGGTCATTGTTTTTGTACCATTTTCTTCCTTGAATATTTCTGAAGCTTTATTGAAAAAGTTTTTTTCAAATTTTTAATTGCTTCAGACACCTCGATTGCTTCAAGGATTTTCATATAAGCTTCATTTTCTAGCTAGACATGATAATTATTCATTACGCATTCAAGTTTTTCATATGTTGTCAAATCAAAACAAACCTTATTGCATCCACCATAGGAGAAAACATCTCCAATAAAGTCAAGATTTTTGCGACAAACCTTTATGTCACAAGCACAAGTTGTACTTGATATCTTACAGTTACACCATCACATAATAATTTATTTTTACCCCACTGAAATTATACCTTGATTTATGGACTATCAGTCCAAAATGTCACTAAAGTGAAACAAAATTTACTTGAATTATTCATTTTTACTTGGCCAATCATTTATCTGTCCACACTTTATGACAGATTTGAATTCAAGATCCTCGCCACAATTTATATCATTGAGCGCTACCTCATATCAAAGATACCGTCGACGGTTATTTGATATCGATTCCAACAAGGCATAACTTATCGAGATCTCTTCATTTTTCAGGTACCTGAACCTTTTCCGAGGTTTTATGAAGTGTTATGTCAATGTTCGCTTTTATAGCACTTCCCTCATTATCATGACCATATTGATCATTTGCTCCTTCCTTCTTCAAGGAATTTTATATTTGGAACCGATTGGTCTATTAAACTTTTGACGTATCATAGACTTTGTCCTTTAAAAATTCACATTGGAGCATTTGCATCTGAATTATATCATAGGGTCAGTACATTCATTTGACAATTGATTTACAACATTATGCAATAGATCGTGAACTTTAAGTTCATATATTTATTTAACGAGGATCTAGATAATTAATAATTAACCATACACATAATTTTCAGCTGTCAAAATCAACTCTCCCCCTAATGTTAGAAAATCTAACATTCCTCCCAACCTTATTTGAAAATTCATTTTGTGCATCGTGGAGTAATTAAAATCATTACCGCACATTCAATATTTTAGATGAAAATTATATGGTTCCTGACCCTGAACCAATTTAAATGGGAAAACCTTGTTGGCTTGATGCATACATGTGTTGCTACATGTTAAATAAATTTATCCCATACCAAATCTTAATTGGGAGTTTTGCTCTCATACCTATGATTTAGCTATAATTGGAGGCATACAATTTCTGTTAAACCAACCATCATTATCAATATAATTTCATAGTTGAAACTGTGCTCTTAATTTAACAGTTGAGCAAACAACCTTACAAACACCAATTTGTAAGTTGACACCAAAGCACATGTTATCATCGCATAGATAGATCTATCATATAGTTGCAAATAATCCACATGACAGGTGAATGGGCTCATATTCACCTTTTTATATGTTCCAAATACTTCAGGGGATTGGAATTCCAACCTTAGCTAGTACAATGATCATTTTATCAAGAGAACAAGCAACACAAGAAAATTCTTGAAGAATCTTTTATTTCTTCGTCATATGATCCGCATGAATTCTCAATTACATTTGCATCACATTTAAACCAGAATGGTCAACCGGTCATGCCAACTGATCTTTATTTCAGTACACTTATAATTTACTTTTTCATGTGATTCCATCAGCATGCCCACGTTTGTGTGCAACAAACAAGAGGAAAAAATGGGTAATATTTTAAATTAATATTTATAGCCTGCTTCGCTTGTAGTAATTTGAAGATATTAAATCTTTTCATAATTTTATAGTCTCAAAATTTCTTTTCAATTGAACCGAAACTTAAAAGTTTCTTTTGAGACTTACTAGAATTTCAATATTATATCTCTCGTAATAATACAACTCATTAGAGCTTGTAATTAATTTTGTGTACTATCACATATTCTATGACACCATCATTTGGTGAACATCTTCTCAAGGAGAAATTATATTATTATTGTCATTGTCAAATTATTACGAGCAAGACATGTTTCTTGCTTTACTTTGTTGTACCATAGGTACACAACCAATGACAAATTTGTACTGCCACACAATAATGACCACAACCCTTATAGACAAGAACTATTTCTTTATTTTGTCCTTTGGTAGTTCATAACAAACATACCATAATATTCATAACGTATAAACGCACACGACCTTTGACCATTCATGTCAAATAAAATTTATTTTTTTCTGTCAAACCTCCCGTAGAGGTGATTGTGACATATATCCAACTATACATGAATATATTCTTATTCATATTTTTCCTTCACATTTTTTCATATTCACTGTCAAGAATAGGCAAACATTCACATGCTTATTACAAGTCACAATCTCTTTATGAGTTGAAGATAACCATTTATACATGGCATACCTTTATATTTGACATATTTACATGATCCACCTCAACATCACTTTAAAAATAAAGTGCACCACCACTTTATATTCTTTTATTTTGATGGAGGATTCATAAAACTTTTTAAATTATTGGGTTGACAACATTCACAAGTCCAATGACCTTTCATACCATTTTGATAATAAAAATTGTCTTCACATTTTGAAGGACTATTTGAAGAACCCATAGTGTTCACCCTTTAATAATTACCACAATGATGACTATTACAATTTCGTCCCTCCAAGCCCTTATTCACATCATTAATTATTTGTCATCTTTCAGACTAATTATTCGTTGCTACCACATTCATATTATTGAATGGAGCAAGTCAACAGACGGATTTTAAAGTTATCACATGTTGCTATCATATTCTTTTCAAGAATGGAGCAAATTCAATAGGACGAATTTCAAGGCTCTTCATTAAAGCCTTAGTCTCAAACTCAACGTCTTAAACATATAAGGCGTGTTAGACCAAATTTTATGGGACTTGAACCCAATCCTTATCATCAGGGTGCATCAAAACTCAAATTGATTTCTTACCTCTTTGGTGGGATAGAACTTGAATCTATCGTCTTATCCTCAAATATTTTTGGTTATGTGCATCTGGACTTAACCTGATGTCTTACCCTTTTGGTGCGATGAGACTTGAATCCATCATCTTACCCTCTAATAATTATAAACATTAATAAGTTCCTCATAATTAACACTAAGAAAATCAACATGAATTTACTTCTTTATCCTTCAGTTCTTTTCTGAAACGAAGAACTATTAGTATAAACATAAACTAATGTATAAAATTGTTAAAGTAAAACAAATCAATATATTCTACCTTTTCATATAAACATATATACTAAAATAAATTATTAGTATAAGAGAAACTTTTGAAAAGATAAATGTGTACCAAGAAAAAATAAATAGAACTTATTCCTGCTCAGAAGTGTTTCAACTACAACACCTTTGTGAAATGCTACAACTTTTAGAGCATATTCGTGTTGATAACGTGTTATAAAATCAAGCTCATAAGAATATAATCACAAGAAGGCAAGAGAAGTAGACAGAAGAAGAGGAATTTTCTTCTTGTTCAAGTATGTGTAAGTATCATATGTATATTATACAATAGTGAACAAACAACCTTATTTATAGGTTGAGAAATCACTCCAAAAGTCATCATATTAAGTATCATAATAAACAGATATATTCTTTATCCAAAAAGGTTCAAAAAACCTAGTGAATATGGATAGTTATTCATGGACTAACTTTATAGACTATCCACTCATTCAATAAATTTATAACAGTAGTAATTTAAAACGACTATTTTAGTAATGTTAACTTGAGATAACTATCCTCAACTAGTTTAGTAGTAATGTGGACAGAATAGCAGGGAGTAAATGCTAATTTGAAAAGTTATGTTACAAGTTCGGATTACCGTTGACTTTTTCATATACAGTTGTGTATATTACCTACTTTTATGATTACAACTACTCTATATATATCATATTAAGTGAATTTTGGGTATTTTTATTATTCAAAATTGAATTATTCAAAATTTGAAATGGATATTTGTTTTTATTCTATATTTATCATTTTCTTTGATAAAATTTGATATTTTCTTGGAAATAAGTACTGCTATTTATATTTTATATTATATTTATAATTGCACAAAAAACAATACTGAAAAAATATAATTTAAATTTATTTTTAAATAATTATCTTAATAATTATACATTATCTCATAAATTTAATTAATATAAAATAGAGAGAGTATATAAATATCTATATGAAAGGTAATTAATAAGATAAAAAATAAGGAAAATATTGTGGGTGGGTTTGTTGTTTCCCATGATAGGCACAGGGTTTAAATAAATAGAAATAGTTCGAAGTGTCAAGGGTTGCGGCTAAGTGTGCTTCAGTCTAGGAACCTTTATTGTATTTTAATACTTCAGGTTTCAAGTTCCAATTTTTATAACTTACTTTTTTTTAGTTAATCAAAAAATTGTTCTTCATAAAATAATAATTTAATTATAAATTATTTATTTTATTTTTAATAAAATAAATTATAATCACTTAAATTTTTATTATTTATTTTAAAAATATATATATTAAAAGTTCTTATTTTTTTTTTAAACTTCTTTCGACCCAAAGTACCACATATAAAATGTTGGAGGAGGAAATAGTATTTCTTATAGGGGGTGACTAAGTAAATATACGTGGAGGTGTTTTATATTTGGGACCACTTGATTGGGCTTCTGTATGAGCCACGAGTCCTACAAATATTGGAGCCGCCAAGTCAAATTTGTATAAAATAATAATAAAGCAAAGTTTTTGTAGTTTTATACATTTCTCCTAAAAATACATAATATTCCATCACGTTTTCATTTATCCATCCCACGTGTGACTCAATTTTTCTATTCAACTTTTTCACCTCTTCCACTCACTTATCTCTAACTGACACACGCACACAAAAGAGCTTATGTTCTGTTGACTTAGTATAACACACAAATATAATAAATAAATAAATAAATAATAGTAAAAAAATTATTGATTTAGGTTAAAACGTGGATATTTTACTCTCTTTAAAGAGATTTAAGCTTCCTGCAGTATAATCTATGCTGCTTCATCACTAATATTTTTTACTTGTCCTTCCGGATTTGACAATCCAAAAATATCGTACAACATAAATAACTTCAGATTAATTACAAAGTCTAAAGAATGTATAAGAAAATCTTCATCCAAGTCATCAATAAATAATTACTCTATGTATAATAAATGTTGAAGACTTAAAATATTATTTTTTATCACTTTTCTCTTTCACATCACTGAGTTAATTATATATAAAATACAACACTTTAATGTAATACTCTCTCCGTTTAAAAAAGAATATTATAGTTTGACTTAGAACGGAGTTAAAAGAAAAGAAAGAAGATTTTTTAAATTTTGTGGTTGTAAATTAAAGTTATGTTAAATGTATCAAAATGTCTTTTAATTTTGTGATTTTAAACATGTCATGCGAAAAACTAAAATTAAAGTGTTGTCAAAAAAAAAAATAACCATTCTTTTTAATTAAATTAAAATACAAATAGGAATATTTTTTTAAAAAGGTGGGATATTTATTATACCGAAAATTTTCGGTAGTAAACCCCTTCGAACTCGCTGAGAAAATTGACTCTTGACCAATATTGTTATTCCGATATTTTACTCTCTTTTTTTTAGACAGTATTATTCTTTACTTTTAATGTAAGTTTATTAGCTGCTTTTTGTTTTTGTAATAACATGGTTAAAAAATCTCATCCTTAATTTACGACACAAGTGAAGTATAAAGAATACATAAAAAAAACTCGGAAAATTAAAGGACCAAAAAATAAGTATAAATTACAATTTTCATTGGCAAAGATAAGCATGTATATTACATTAATATATTATTTGTATTTCATCGGATCGTAGAATGAAGAGGTTCTACTTATTTCCTACATGAAATTTTTGGAGAAAAAAATTGGCTATAATATAAACTTAGTTGAAAGAAAATATTAATTTTGCTCACATTAAAGATATATTATCGAATAATATATACACACATAATTTTGTATATTTTTAGGGCCGGTATATATATTTATTCTTTTTTTTCCTCTTATTAATCAACTAATTAATTAGGTTAATTGAGGCTTCCCGTTGATAAAATTAAGGCATATTTGAACTACTATTGAGTACTAAGTGCATGTGTGAACTAAAGCGATAAAGAAAGATATATTTGTCCAATTTTAAATACTTTAAGAACATAGTTGGCTTTTTCTTCCCATAAAATAAATTGACTTATCTAAATTCTAAGTATAAAAGACAATACTACACATTTAAAATAAAATTAAAATATTTGAGAATTGTGTACTCAAAGAAGGACCCATAAGTGCTTTCACCGATAACAATAGTATCATTCTAGTGGTGCATATTAATTTACTTATATCTCTCAATAATATAAGATAATTTGGCCTATAAGGTAGAATACTTCCCATATATTTAAGGGCCTCATTGGATAAGTGAGATACAACTTTACTCGTAATAAAATAACATATATTTTTAAATTCTTATCAAGTTTAGATTATTTTTAATATTATTTTTTATTTTTTAGTAAGAGTTTTATACTCTTACAAGAGTGTTGACTACATTTACTACATTATATGATTGGGGTATATGTAATTTTAATTCATCAAATAGAAAAATATTTTTAAAATAACAATAATTAAAAAATAAAACTAATAATTTCTATTATTTAAAAATATTTTTAATAGATTATATTTTCTATTTAACAAATCTCAAACAATATGAATTAATGATTAGCCACCTCTTCTTATTGTTTATTTACTCTAGAAGAGCCGAAATAAAAAGAGTGTGATGTAAAAAGAGAAATATGAATTGTTGCTTAAACATTATATATCATACTTGCTAAACAAATAATTAGAAATTGGAAGGTACATTGATGATGTTTTTTCCCACTCCCAAGTAGAAACGACAAAAGATGTTTTTTCTTTTGCTGTGAAAATAGCAGGGTCTATAAAAGTTGAGGGAAAATGCATGTATCATGAGGATTATTTTCCAAAATAAATTCAAAAGACTATTTTATTTTTACTGCACCTTCTAGATATGTGTGTAAGAGAGTTATTATTGGCAGACAGAAAAAGTAATTAAAAAAAGAATATATATAAATATTGGAATATTGTCGAGTTCTATGGGCTCAAGGAAAACACTGTCCGTACGTTGGCAAACAAAGTGCCAAAACAGAAGAAAGATTAATAGTCCTGATGTCTTTTAAATTTTGAGATTCAAAATAAGTCTATTATTTTATATATTTTTGAGTTATTAATTATTATATATTTTAAACAATTTATAAATATATAAATTTTATTTTTAAAAATTTAAAGATTTCATGAAGATATCTCTATTATTTTTTTAAATTTATTCTGCGGATACACATAATTCGGAGGAATATGTGAGTGATTCATACACAACATCTCTTTCCTTTTCTCAAGAGTTCAACCAGTTGATATGTTTCCACAAATAATTGAAATTCAATTTCTTGATTTGTATTTTTGATTTTGGAAACTTATAAAGTTCTTCCATCAAATCTTGATTAACGAACCTACAAAATCCTTCAAATTGTATCTAATTGTAGATATTCCCTCATTTCTGACTCACAAAAAATAAAAAAATGATACAAAAATTAGGACAACAAAAATAGAGTGTGTGTTAAATAAGAGATAATTGGGATGTTTATGATGTATATTAAATTATAATATAATTAAATGTCCATTAGTCACTAGTGACATTGGACGCCACTGAGGTAGCATTCACACAATATGATGATAAGATCATAGAGTAATGGGAGACTTTACACTAAGAAGGGAATGGAATAAGAATTGCAGCAATATGGATTTAACTATATATAAAATACATAATTGAGAATATGCCACGTCCTTAAATCATTGCTTATGTACTTTTTCCCCCTTAATCTAGAGCAAGGACAATAATCTTTTAATCTGGTTCAGGTCCCATACGCTAGGTTTATGAAATTCCACAACTTAAATTGTTTAGAATAAGAAGCAACAATGACATTTTTACTAGTAAAGATAGTGGAACCAATTATGCACCCTCCTCCAGCATCAACTTTAATTTATACCTACAGCCTTTTCCCCATTCTATAATGCAACCTTAATTCTTTATTTTAATTAGCCATTTAAGAGAATATTGCTAAACAGTATATATAAATATAATTTTTTTGGCAATTAATTGACGATAATAGTTTAATCGTCGAAAAATATATATTTTTTCGACAAGCATTCTTTGTAAATGTCTATAATACCTATAAAATTATTGGATCCAACAATAATTAATTAATACTGCTAAGATTTAACAGTCTTTGTCAATATGTATTTATTATTGATAAAAGTTATTATTTATTGTAGTGCACATATACAAGAAAAGAGAAAACAAATATCTAGCTACTACAATTTAATCTTAAGAGAAAACGAGATCTATTAGCCAATTACATATTGAATAGAAGAAATGATTTCATTCAGATCTCTTATAGATAAAAGGAATATCAAATTAACAAAAAAAATTAGGATTGACCTACAAAATCAATACTCTCTATAATTCGAGGGTGGAATCTCCTGACTTTTATGTTATTACATTTCTTGTATCTTATATATATTGATTTCTATCATGCGCGCTAGAAAGAAGAATATAATAAAATAGAAAGAATATAAAAGATCATTAAAATGCAAAGAATATAATTAAAAGAAGTAGATGCTATAAATAATTAAAAATAAAGATGTTACAAAATCAATCCTTTTAACCCAACCCAACCAAATTCCATGAAAAAAAAAAACTAAAATAGAGAAGAAAAGTAATTTTAGACTGTAAAAAAATTCACGAATTAATCCTACATGTATATGTCCTACATGAGGATGAAATATTAATACATCCACGGTTCTTCTATCGTAATCTGTGATCTCTATAATATATATAAACTTTTTGTCTACATGTGATGGATGATATTATGTTTATAATTTAATATTCAAACAACATTGTTGTTGAGTTGCTGCTGTAAAAACCACATGTCTTCAATATTCCATAAATTGTCAGAGAAATTTGCACCGTCCATCCATTGAGTGGTGTTTTGTTGATGATCTATTGCTGCAGCAGCAGCACCTTGAAATTCTAAAGCATGGTGAAAGTAACCAGTGGGGCTAATTAAAGATTCTCCAACAAGTTGAAAACAATCTTGTTGTTGTTGCGGATAATTGTAGCAACAATCAGTGAGGTCTGAGACAGGAGTTCCGAATGAGTTATCAGATGAAGCGGTTGCCGTGCTTGAATTTGTTACACATGTGTTGTGATCTATTTGTACTATGTTTTGAGGATTAATCACTTCTGAGGAGGTAGATGCCCCTGCTGCCCCTGCAGCGGCTTGAATTCTCTCTACTAACCTTGGCATCCATAGATAACGCATAGTATCCTTAAATTGTTTGCTATTCACATCACATTTAAGCTGTTTGGCATGTTTTTGTACTCGCGTTCTCCAGTAATTTTTTATCTCGTTGTCAGTTCTTCCCGGCAAATGTTGAGCAATTTTTGACCACCTACACTCATTTATCACAATTCTTTAGTTATACTACTGCAATAAGAATTTTATAATATATAAGTGATGTTTAAAATGAAACATACCGATTGCCCCAACGAGAATGTAGTTCAAGAATCAAAAGTTGTTCTTCAAGAGTGATATTTCCACGTCGTACATCGGGCCGGAGATAATTCAACCATCGTAGTCTACAACTTTTCCCTGTTCGTTTTAGACCTGTTTCAATTCCCATACCATAAAAATATATTAGTTTTTCATTTCTTGAGATGAACTAATTAGTATCAATTGCCTTCTTCTTTTTTCTCTTTTTTAATGAAAAAGATATTTTTTGCAGCCAATTATATCTTTATTACATTTGGATGAGTGCTTTTTTGCTTTTAAAAGATTACCTAGTACGGAAAGAAATTATAAACCACACAAGCACCCACTTAAATTCTTATCTAACACCAACTTTCCAACAAGAAAACCCCATTTTTTCACAAGAATTTATCACACAAATAAAACACACAAGTAGAAAATGAATTACCAGCACAACGAGCAAGAGTATTCCAACGACCTTCACCATGATGAGCTATATAATTCATGAGGGTCAAGTCTTCCTCAACGGTCCATGGACCTCGTCGGAGGTCCATGTCATCTTCATTCTTATTATTGGCATCTCCACGGCTCAAATTAACTTTAACATGTTGATGATCCATCAAGAATAATGATTTAACTCGAATCGATCGAAGAAACTAATTGATTGATGATGGAAATAAAAGTATATTGATGGATAGATAAAACTAAAGAGAGAATAAAAGGTGTTTTTGAGAGAAAGAGAAAGTTGAGAAGAAAGATGTATGTTTGGATTACTACACGAGAGAAGGTGGTGGGGCTTTTTATAGATATATAGAAAGAGATAGGTTGGAGAAAAATTGTGACAATTTTAAAGAAAAAAAAAAAGTGGCATGTGATTGTGAGTGAAGGATGAAGAATTTGAACTATCCCACAAAGCCGCAATATTGAATTAAACTCTAATACTAACTTCTTCTTTTTTAATTCTATAGTTTTAATTAATTAAAGTACTACTAGTAATTAAATAAAGTTAACTCGTTTGACACTTTTGACTTTGCCTGTACCTTCACCAGTTACAAATACTTATTATATTAGTTCCTAGAAAACGATATGCATATTGTGTTCTCCTAATTTTTCTACTTTTCTTTTTCTATATTTGTTTTTAAGCCCTTCCAAGCAAGTTGTCATATAATTTTGACTTTCTATAACTTCACTTATCAATTTTTGAACTTATATTTTTGGTTAACCGTGAAAGATTATTATAGACAAATAATATTTACACATAAAGAGCACTTGTAAGAACCATAACCATATGTAAGTTATCTCTGTGCCTTAGAGTCAGTAAAAGAGAAACCTTCTTTTATCGTTAAACATATCTAAACCTTCTTCCTCTTAATAAATGTAGACATCAGTAAATCATAATTATAGTTAGTTAACTACTTCAATCAGTTAGTTAATTAGCTTAGCCAACTAACTCAGTTAGTTAGATTAACTTGAATTCTGTTAGTGAGTAGAATGTACTAGTTGTATGGATTTTATTAGATAGTTAGATGTTCTGTATTTTTCTTGTATAAATACATGTGATCTCATAATGAAAATCAGTTAATGGATTTTCCCCAAATGCATTACTTCTTCTCTGGTTACTTTCTGCTTCCATGGAAGATGGTTAAGCTTCTATTAACGATGCATTCAGCATGGTATCAGAGCGAAGATATTTCGTCTAACATTCCTTCTGTATTTCTCAATCTTATCTTTGTCAATTTTTAATATTCTGTGAAAGTTCAATTTCTGTATCGATCTACTATTTTTGATAGTTTAATTCCTGCATCGATCTATTACTTTTTCCTCTGGTTGTTCGACTATTGCAATTGATTCTAGAGATTGTGTCATCTTCCTATGTATTCGTTTCTCTGGGGGATTTTTGCTTAGAATGGTACTTGAAACTGGTTCACAATCGAATATCACTCTTACAAGAAACAATGGTGTTGGTAGTGAGGACATCAATTCTCTTCTGTATATGCATCTTCAGACAATTCTAGTGCCTCGTTGGTCCAAATTCCTTTTGATGGAATAGGTTATAGATCGTGGAGGAGAGGTGTTCTTCCAGTCCTCTTTGTTGAGAACAAATTAGGTTTCATAAATGGAGAATGTAAGAATCCCTATGCTTAAGTTTGTACATTTTGTAGACATTGTTAATATTGAACCACAAATTGTACATAATGTTGAAAACAATGTGATTGATGGATGTAATTGACAATCCAGCTCAGACTTCACCTAGTCATTTAGCTAACTCAAAAAATGTTGTTCATAGAATTGAGCAAAGAGATTCTAGTAGACCGTCTAGAGAAAACAAGTTAACCAAATATTTGTCCTCAAATGCAATAAAACATCCGAAAGTGAATAGAATTGATAGAAAGGGAGGTAAAGAAAGGTCCTGTCTAAATAGTCACTCTATCTATCGGGACATTAGTGCCCGATGCAGCATCAGTTGTATAAGCTCCATTGGGCCCAACCATGGTGGTGTCTTTAAAGGTAGTCTAGCGCACAGTCTCAAACATTGTATCCTCAAGGTAAGCCATATCAGCATAGACGGCAACATCTCTATCCCCAAGTCGTTCCTCATCAGTATCCATCTCTAATGCATCGACTGCCACATCTCTCATAGGTACATCACCCATGGTGGTTGGAGTAATCTTAGAAGTAGCTAGGGCCCGCTCTATCTTAATTGCCTCAAATAAAGAGATGTAGTCACTAGGCTTCAAGTAGTCCACATCCTTCCTCAGATCTGCAACCTTGGCTTTCAAGATCGTCACCTTAGAAGACTCCCCCTATCGATGCTCAAAAATCAAGACTCTCACCGTTAAATCATTAATAAATGTCTGGAGGGGTTCCAATGCAGCAAGAATAGAACTCTCGATCATCCATGGTAGCGCAAACTCTAATTGAGTCTTCTTTACATTCGCCGAATGGGCTAAGTGCCCCATCTTCAAGATCATAACTGAGTAATCCTGGTTGGGAATCGGAAGAAGTACCAGGATCCTGGGAGAAAGAAGTGGGAGCAGGTGTACTTGAAGACCCGGAGGCTGGGGTAGGCAAAGGTGCCTCTGCAAGAATCATCTCTACATCAATCTTCGGGGTGTGTTCATCGAAGTCATTCTCCTCAACTCTTCCTGCTCCCAGTGTACTCGGCCTCTGTACACTGGATAGTAGTGGAAGGTGTAGAAATGAACTCAAAATCTCTCCTCCCATCATGAGAAACTCCAGCACGTCAGCAGAGATGCATAATCAAAATCGGGAAGGGAAGGGGCGTCTGGCTCTGCTTAGTCCTCATGGCGATCGCTTTCTCTATGATGAGTCCCATGTTAATGCTCATCCTGGATACGATCAACCCAAGATAAAGTGTCTTAGGACGGCGGAGGATGAACTTGTTTTGGGACAACATGACGGAGCTACTGATTAAACCAAATCACTACCTAGCAACAAAATTTAGGTCCTTCTTGATGGGGGATCTTGCCTCTATCCACCTTGGGGTGCAAGCAAGCCCTTTAAGTCATCTAGGGATTGAGTAATCATATGCAAGTGTAGGACTTAGATCCCTATCGAGTATAGTATTAATCTGATCGTTACTACACCCTACTTCCTTCCCTTAGACCATGACATACTTCAGTGATCTAAATGCACTGTCCTTTTTTCCCACTAGGGAACCAACTCACTATATGTTGTGTAGAACTCCTGGACCCATCCAGGAATAGAAGGGCCTCGGGTCCTGGTGAACCTCTCAAACCGGATATATTGGAGTGTGTCCGTCACGTCAAAGTATCTACCCACTAAGACCTTCATGGATAACAACTTCTCCTCTAAAATTTTCCCCAACCCATCGACTTTTAATCTGTTGAGTAGCCGAGGAGAAGGTACTTGTACTTGTGGCACTGCGTCCAGGGTGGTGCCAAAGTTCGCACTATATCTGGTTTATGAGAAGTAACTGTTGGGGCTTTCCATTAGTCACGACAAGACCTAGCACGAATCTCCACTTGCATGTACTGTAGTGGTTAGTCATTATCTTGTTCGGGGAATGCAACTTGGTAGTCAAAAAATTCTCCCTCACTGTCGGAGTTGTGCTTCATAACCTCAATCATGGGCCTGTTATCCTTGCCCTTACCTCTCTTTAGAGGATTTGTCATTACCTTTTTTTAGGATTGGTTGCCCCTTCAATTATTACTACACCCCGTGCTCTTTTATGCTCTTTTATAGGTGACATATCGAGGTTGGTTCTAATCATATCTGCAAAAACATCAAAAAGATTTAGATTCGTTTCAAGAAAAGTTGCAGAAAAATGGTTGTAGAAAAACATGTCGAATCGATTGGTGAGTCGCTGAATCACTTTGGCGAGTCTAATTAGGCTCGCCAAAAGGATTAGCTCAAAAAAGTTCCCAGAAAATTTGGCATGTCAGCGATGAAAAGGTCTTTCAGCCAATCGCCGACAGAATTAGGCGAGCAAGGACTAGCCCGGCGAAAGTTACAGTGTATTTTAAGGGTTTGAGCGTAGAAAATAGCTCAAAGAAGACTTTTGATGAGTCGCCAAGTGCACTTCGATGAGATCAAGCTTCTCGTCGAAAGGTACAAAATCCAAACTCAAAATTAGCATGAAATTAAAGGTGATCAAGAGGGATTTGGTGAACTGCCGAGTGGTTCGGCGATCTCGACGCAACTCACCAAACTACCCAACGTGCTTACTTTCATCCCAACTTTCAAGATCAACCTCATAGCCCCCGAAATCAAAATCAAAGCATACACTCAATCAATTAGATTAAGATCCATCAAACCCATGTTTGCACGATACTTGGACTTCTTCCCATTTGGCCAAAATTGGCCATTTGACGACTTACACCCTTAGGATTGACGTCAAAACCTCTTTCATCGGGCAAAATATGTCATTTAGCACAATTATGGGTTACTCAGACTTCATCCGACTAGACTCAATAACAACTTAGCACAACCCAACAATTTAGAACAATTTTAAAGCCACAAAATTCGGGCAATCAACAGTTAGTCAATTTAGGAAAGATATTCAAATTAAAATCGAGAAATAACACACAAACATGGATTCAAGGAGTCTAAACACACATTACTAAGATCAAACAATTGCAAATGAGTAAAAACCACTAAATAAGAGTTTGAGGTCAACCTTTATGTTGAATATATCTTTAAAATGCTAGGTGGCAAATAATTTCATCTCTGGACACACAATTGATGACTTAGACGTTGTAAAAATATGAAAACACGAGAAAATATAGTTCGGATGTGATTTTGGAAAGTTTTAAAGTGAGGGAATGTGAAAGAGTTTGAAAGTTTAAACCTTTGACCTTTAAAATTGTCCAGTTCTCGCCTTTTTGGTGACATTAATTTTGTTCGCCGACCCACTTGGTGACACGCCGAGTGAGAACTTACCTCGCCGATTTTTACAGAACCTTCAATTAATATGGGGGTCCAAAAGGTGGACTGAATCGTAATCGCCGACCTGTTCAGTGATACGCCGATTTGCTCCTGGGCTCGCTAAGTTTTACAGACTCGGCGATGCTTGCCATCGGACTACATGCACTATATCAATCAACAAACTAGAGACTGATTAACTGTAAGAGCCGTTAGAGAGATAAATATAAAGTAGTACACCCTCAAGTTACATTTTGTGGTGTTTTTGTCTTTTTTTTTTAAAATAAAAATATTTTAGTTCAAAATAAGTGGTGTATCACATAATGAAGAAGTTAATTTTTTAAAAATCAAAAGTCACCTTTGGGGTGGGGGTTAGGCATGACCCGACCTTGGATATTAAATAAATGAAAGAATATGATAATTACTCATTTCGTCCACTTTTATTTTTAATTATATTAAAATAAATGTCAACTTTTATTGGTCCAATTAAGAAAATCAAGATATAATTTATGCTTAGTTGTTAATTTACCTTTATTATTAACTATAGTCATGTTTCAAAATATTGAATTTTTTATATCCAAAAGGTGATATAGTAAGATCGCCATTCTATTTATTTTCCGTTAAAGACTTTCTCCAAGCAAATACTGAACAAATAAAAATGGACTGAATACATGTTTTTTTTCCAAATATACCTATTTTATTTAGTAAAGCGAATTCTATTTAACCAAGAAACTGTATAGGTATTTTTTAATTAAAGGTAATTTTAGTAAAAATACTTTTTACTTTCTAGGAGTAAGTAGATTTTGTAATTAGCTTGCGTGCCCACACTTAATTAATATGGACCAAAAAGAGTACTATTCAAGACTTTTGGACAATTTACTAGTTATTCCATTGAAAATTGGGATTAACCTCATATATGTACCTGGCTAATGATGATATAGAATATAGATTGAAGATATCTTAAAAAATATACTGAGGATCCGATCAAAGAGAAAATTTCGAAGAAATAAAGAGAAACTTATGAAGAATACAATACCATGATAGGAACTTTTTAATATTTTTTTGCAGTGGAGCCCCTGCCCATTGGAGATGACATTTCCAATTAGAAATTTTCTAATATAATTCACTGTCCAAATATCCCTTTTCTCTCTAACTAATATTTTCATATATTTATGTTTCTTTTTATCAACAGTAGATTGTGGCTCCTACTTATAGATATTCATGGACCACTACAATTATAGAAAAACTACCATATTAACCGCAAACTGCTCTTTGAGGCAACAACTTTCAAGTGTAATTAATTTAAAGAGATCACATTGAGATTAGAGGACACAACATCACTGTTTGGATTGGCTTAAGCAGAAAAAATTATTTTTAAGTCAAAAATAAAAAGCAGGGAAGATTTACTTATGGTTTTTAACATATTTTAGATCATCCTAAACTTGTTTTGAAGTTACTTTTAACCTTGTCAAACACTTGCAAATATATTTAAAGTTATTTTTACATTTATTAAATACTTTTAAAAGTCAAAAACTAACTTAAAAATTAATAAATAAAATAAATTTAACCAACTTTTAAGTCAATATAAACACCCTCTTGGATTTATAGATAAAGTTTATTTCACAGTTTTCAATTTTGAAATAAAAGAAAAATAATTCTATTACAAGGGAAGATTATTGAAAAATAGATAAGTGATTTTTCTGTTCTAAGGGTAGTTTGATGTTTAATGAATAAATATGAAGTAGATTAATTTACTGTTAACCAATAAATATTTGCAACCAGGCTCACACAACATTTATCCAAGTACTGTAGCTAGCCAGCTACTACATTTAGTACTCCCATTTTTTCTTCTCCCTCTAAATTTTCTTTTTATTTTATAAAGTCCTCGTGGTTATGGCCAGTAAATATATTTCATTTATTTTTGTTTAGATTAAAGATGTATATATTTGAATATACATTTAAATATTAAAATATATATTAAAATTTAAATTATGAGGGTCTAAATATATACTTGAAAGTTAATTAGATTTTGTATTAAAATATAAATATTAAATAATTAAAAGTGTTTATTTTTTTAAATATCTGAATACGTAAAATTTGTGGTGGTGATTTAATGGTCGTGGGTATCAATTGAGGATGGTATTGGCTAGTGATGGAGTTGATGCTAGTAGCAAGTGGTATTAGCTGATGACACTAGCGGTTGATGGTGATGATTATGATGGTCTATAATGTAATTCATAATATTGATAACTAATGATGATAGTAAATAATAATAGTGTTGTTAATATATATTGGTAATTTTTTATTTTAATTATGGTAATAGTAATTGGAGGCGGAGATTATAAATGGTGGCTAGCGGACAATGACCACAGTTAATTTTTGTAGAAGATTTAATCATTCTGATCGGACCTATGAACTGGTTTTAATGATTAAAATATAAATGATTTATATTTAATAAATAAACGTATTTTTTTATTGAAATCTGAATAATTAAAATTAGGATATTTGTTAAATCCTAATTAATAAATTTGGCCTAAGCTAACCTGACAATTAGGGTTCATTTTTTTTAGCAGTGGCCAATGAATCTCTTATAATCTTCTCTATATAATTTTGGGATAATTGTGAAATTATTATATTCTTTTATCGGTATAATTTCTAATTGTACGATTAACTATATTGGGACTATTTATATCACAATTCTGATGTTTATTATTACTGTTATACCACACTTGGTATATATGTGGCACAATCAATTGGCATAAGTAAGTTCATTATAAAACAAAAACAAAGTGACAAATCTTCACTTTTCCAACCTATTCCTCTATTTTAAAGAAAGACAAGGACAAAGTTGAAATGAATACATATCTCAATTTGTTGTTATATATAAACCAAACATATACTATTATATTTAATATATTTCATTTTTATCTAATAAAAGTATATTCACTTAATAATATCATTATATATATTATTTAATTCTCGTATATATTATAATATAAATATCATGATTTTGAGATAACTTGATCCTGTTATTTTTCAATTAGTATAGTAGAATCATAAAAATAAGTATAAATTGAGGAGGGAACATGTTGTCTTTACCTACTTGTGCCTTTTGATTGATTAGAATAAAAACATAATAGAGTAACCTTTATGTTAGCTTATTTTTTCTTTTGAAGAGTTTATAATTTCACGTGACACAATGTATATAGTAGTAAAGGTTGCAGTATAAAATATCACCATGATACTATATATTATATCATATACATATAGGACATTATTATTTGAAAGTATAAAATATGAGTACACCACAAAAGCAAATGGATAAAGCCTATTATTTTATTTTATTTTATTTTTTGCACTCCTCCCATTTGTGTGTGAACACTAATATCTAATTAGCTGCTGTTGTTTCCTTTTTCTTCAATCTTGTATGTTTTTCTGTTTTATATTAATTATGAAGCAATAATTTATTTATTTATTTGGGTTTATTCTAATCTACTAAAGTCATTTTATCAGCTAAACTGAGTAACCTTTATTTCAGAATTATACTGCTTAAAGTAGGAAAATAAGGATATCTTATTTTTAAAATATAAGACATGTTCATAATCAATTGCTTTAATTTAAAAAAAAAAACATATATGCTTGCCCACTGGAATTATACTCATTCAATCATTGTTTATGCATATGTCATGTTAATTTCAAATTTTATATGTAGAGTACCTATTGTAATCTAGGCAAACACGTTTTGCTAATTTTATAACCTCTAACAATTATAGTATGTAAGTTTTTTCTAACGATGGACAAATAACACCAATGTTTTAAGTATAATATATTCGCCAGCTCAACTCTCAAGAATCATCTGCTTTCTCTTTACCTTTCACTCATGTGGTGGGATGCAATGAACTATAGGGATGCAATGAACTATAGGGATCCTACTCAGTATCGCAGTCAGAAATTTATGAAAGTAATAAGGATTGAATTATAAATTCAGACTTAAATGAGTGTACTTATCACTGGATTATCAACCCGCCTAAGGGTATTCATAGTTTAATATATTCAATTAATAGTGATTATTTTATCTATAGATATTATTTAATTTTTCGACGAATAGTGTTCAGTATCATCTTACTAATTGAGTTTAGGAAGCAGATTATATTAATAATTCGGAATAAATTAATTTTTAGATTATTTTATAAAACATGAGAGAAGGAGAGAAAAGGAATTAATGATGTTAAATTTCAATATGCTTGTAATTAAGGTCTATAAGTATTCCCTCCGTCCCGTATTGTTTGTCATGATTTTCATTTTTAGAGTCAAATAATAAAAATTTTGACTAACATTTTGAGATGTATTTTTTCATCATATGAATATGCAAAAAATTACAATTTATAGTACTTTTCATATAGTCTTAGAATATATATTTTTTTTATTTAAAATATCGAATTAATGTGATGTAATTTAACTTTATAAATTGGTCAAATTAATTTTTGAAAAGCACAACATGACAAACAATATCAGATGAAAGAGAATAGTTTCATAAAAATCAGTGTAACAATTTTAAATCAATAAAAAAGTGAATGCAATCATATCAAATACTATGAATATTGTTAGTATACTGTATATGTAGGCATTGTTTGACCAAAGCCGATTAAGGAGTTCAAAATCTTAGGTTTACTCGATGGTTACCATCCTCCATTTTAATTTTAAAATTGTGAGTTCAAATTATTAAATGAATCTAAAACTAAGAGCTCCTTTAGGAAAAGGGGTAAAAAGAAAAAGAGTTCAAATCTAGAAATTAAGACTCCATTAACCATGATGAGGCAAAATAAAAATCAGTACACCTTACTTATTATTTCCAAAAAAAATATTATAAAATGAAAGTACACTTTTATAAGTGCGTAATTTGATTGCAAATTATATGACACATAAACTCATACTAAAAGAAACGTAATTATTACATGGCTTGACTAACTAGCCTAAATAATTAAAAACTTAATTGTTTACATAGCGGATGTTATTGTGAGAAAAAAAATATTTAATCTATAGAGTCTCATACATTTTTTTAAAAGAAAGAATGACCAAATATAATATAAAATTATTTCTTTCAAAAAAATTGAAGTATTTATGATAATACTATAATTTGTCTACTTAAAAATAGAACAAAATCATTAACACAAAAAAATCAGGACAAAATCATTTTAAAAAAATTGAGGACAAAATCATTAACACGTAGAACAACACTTTCTGGATTTGCACGTACGAATAATGAATTTCTATCCTTTTCACTTTACTAGTAGGCTTTACCTATGTACAGTAAAGTTGATTAAATTTTTCATAATATTCCTTTTCCTTTAATGTAACAAATCATAGACAAACTATTCACCAACAATATATATATATATATATATATATATATATATATATATATATATATATATACTTTAATTTTTAATTTGTTTGACATATTTTGACTTGACACAGAATTTAAAAATATAAACAAAAATTTTGAATCTTATAATTTAATCAAAGATATATCCATATCTATTAAATTTGTAATCTTAAATATGTTATATAAAAAATTTAAATTATTTAAAAAATACACTAGGTATACCCACACGCTCCGTTGTTGTTTTGCTAATTGGCACATCAAGGTTAGCTGTAATATTAATTTGATTAGCTTTCGATTGTCACTTCACAGATAGACTAGTTTTGTCTGGCCATATGGGAAGTATAATGTATCAGATATTATTATGATTGTGAAGAAGTTTAGAAAAAATAATTTTGTCATTTGCAGAGGCGGAGTCAGAATTAAAAATTAGAAATTTTAAATAAGATTATCAATTAATTTTGTTAGATGTTTGTAGTTAATATACATATAGTTTAAATTAATTTTCTAATACAAATATAATATTTATGAAAAAACTAGATTTGTCCG
Source organism: Solanum chilense (assembly GCA_032847665.1). Lineage (NCBI taxonomy): Eukaryota > Viridiplantae > Streptophyta > Magnoliopsida > Solanales > Solanaceae > Solanum > Solanum chilense. The sequence goes on from CM064963.1 coordinate 72,067,613, forward strand.
AACCCACAAACTCTTAGTTGTGCCTCTGATTGATGGTACAGTATATATGACAATTTATTGTGATGACCAAATGCATATGATGTCACAACTATGAATAAATAGTGATTGATGACTAGTTTCAAACAACATCAGTCAATCAGATATGGCCATACGGAATGACCAAGCACCAACCACTCTACACTATTCATCAAGAAAAACAATTTCATACCATGATTTTATTTAGAAAAAATAAATCCTTATTATTATAAAAGTTGAATATTGATGTAATTCAGATACGAATTACGAATGCAAAAATTTAAGATGACAGAATAAAGACACATACATAGCATGGTAGCTCTACAAGCCTAAAGCCCCCAAAATTTTAGGGGCATCATTTTCCCCATCATTTTGGAAAATAAGCAAATATTCAATAAAAATAAAATAATTCTAAATACGTATCCCGTTATATTTATATTCCACTAAGTAATTACATTATTTATTTCTTTTGTCAATTTTGCGTAACTGGTACTAAATCAGTATCATATATATTACATTGGTATCACTAAGCTTGATAATTTCGCTGAATTGATATCATATTATATTGGTATCATTAAGGTTTATTGTTAAGATATTACTCATTAGTCAATGATACAATAAGAGTATATATTTACTTATATAGTGTCATTGATTAATGAGTAATTTCTAAACAATAAACCTTAATGATACGACAACAATATATATATATATATATATATATATATATATATATATATATATATATATATATATACTCTTATAGTATCATTGATTAATAAGTAATTTCTGAACAAGAAACTTAATGATACCAATACAATATATATATATATATATATATATATATATATATATATATATATATATATATATATATATATATATATATATATATATATATATATACATATATACATATATATATATATATACACACACACACACACACACGTAGAGATTTAGTATCAGTTATGCGAAATTATCAACCTTGATGATACCAATACAATATATGATACCGATTTAGTATCACTTAATGAAAATTATCACCTTTAATGAATGGGGGTATGAACTTTAAATATGTATGAGAGAATGGGAGTTTTAGAAATTACTTTGGGTATGGGTTAAAAATTGAAGGTCCATGTTAAAAGTTATGATCACGGTTGAAAGTTGAGCTCATGCGTTAAAAGTAATGTACATGAGTTGAAAGTGGAGCTCATGCGTTAAAGTAAGATGCATGAGTTAAAAGTGGAGCGCATACATTAAAAGTAGGATACATGAGCAAAAAGTGGAGCTCATGCGATAATAGTAAGATGCATGAGTTAAAAATGGAGTCCGATCATTAAAATTTTGCAGGTGTTAAAATTGTTGAAAATTGATTTTGTTTTAAAGGATGGAGTAGCAAGATATTATTGAAAATATATTTGAAATTTTTCTCCACATGTAGTAGCACAAAAATCTTCATTATCATCACATTAATGCAAATTGATTTGAAACCACTTGGGGATGTTTTCAATCTTATGCAGTTATTGGATATCGAACCATGTGCTCTGATACCACTTGTTGGGTTCAAAAGGGTGATTAAGGCGTCATGCGAAAGCTTACAATTGCAAATCATTAAAATGATAAATTAGATGACAAACAAAACTATTCTTAAAGACATAACATTATTAGAGGTTGGTCAAACGATCTACATATTAAAAACTAATAAAAGAAAACATTTATATTGTTTAGGAAAAATCTCTCATAAACAAAACTCTTTATTGACTAGATTGTGGATGTTCTTGTGTTTAGTATGGATCTTCAATTTATAAATATTCAAATTTTTCCTCCAAGAAAACAATAAATCAAGTATAGAAGAAAATTATATTTCCTTTTCAGAAATTGTTCAAGGATTTATGGTAACACTTTAACTTTTCTTTAAGGAAAAAAAATAGACTTCAAATAAGAAAAGAAAATCAGGGCAAAATCCTAACAATTATATCTCAAAAAAAGATTAGTAGAATGACTATCATAAATTCATTACAATAATTCAAATTTAAGGCTTATATTCAATTTTAATGATATGTTTGAGCCTCGTCAGATAGACAAATAGATAGACACAAAAAGTTATATAAAATTGTCAAATGTTATACTAAACTTTGAGACCTCAATTCGTTAATCCTATAAGAAATACCTACTTCTTGCACCCAACATGTCAAACAAGTTTCTAACAAAAGTTGAAAGGAGGACCTAAACTATTTATTTAGGGGTTTTTGGTACAAAGATTAATAATATAACTATTACCCTTGAATTATTATGAGATTTCTAATCTCATGTTATTGGAAAAATTAACTTTCGGATAATATTAGTATCACACCCTAAGCTTACACCCTAGACGTGGCGACATTCAGAAAATTATTGCTAGTCTCAAGAAAATCTTTGACCTGGTTGACTACTGAATAGAAGAGTAAACATACACGTGGAAGCTTTAAAGGTAAAGGAAACATGTAAAAACATTTAAGATTTTTTTAAATTGAAAGTTTGAAAATCATCTCTAAAATCATGAATGGTAGATATGTGTAAAACATTTGAATATTGAAGACTGAATTGATTCACTAAATTGTATATATATATATATATATATATATATATATATATATATATATATATATATATATATATATATATATAAAATCTCCACTAACTGAAGATAAAGATCGAACACTACCCAAATAAAAGAACTTAAAGTCTACTAATATTCAAAACATAACCAATGGAGTCCTCCAAAAGTAAGGAGGTCCCACCAAAGTGGATGAAGTAATGGTCTCAACGAAGTGACTTGACGATCTCGAACACCTATATTTGTATCATAAATGATGCAACGTCGAAGACTTCAGTATATGAAATATACGGTATGTAATAACTCAGAATGAAATGAATATCTGAACTGATTGAACAAACTGAAAGTACTTCACTGAAGGTAAAGTATGCATATGTAGTAAAAAAAAAGATAAACGTTCACCTCTTTATGTTGGTTGTATACTATTATTTTGGGCTCATTTTTAGTTATGTCTTCAATTATTGCGGATTAGGTTTCAAGTCAACCGTATTGATATTGTAATTGTATATTTTTTAGCACCACAACTATTGGAGATATTATGCCTTAGAAATCACTAACGTCATTTAAAATGATTGTAGCTCTTTGTAAACTAATGCGACAAACTTGTGTTTAATAGCACATATTCTTATGTTGATGAAAACTCTTCTCTTGCTAGAATTTCATTCATAACTTCTATATACTACAGACCGACATGTTTCAGTAGTGTTCTTAGGCCTTATTTATTATATTGGATAAGTTTAGGAGCTTCGAGCTACAATGGGCCCTTGCGACTTCGACGGAGGTTTCATTCTATGATTGGTTCCTGCATGATGAAGAACATGTGATATTAGAGTCCTACGAAGTGTTTTACAATGGTTTAAGTTTCGGTGTAATTTTAGTAGTCATAGTTTAAGTCCGAGCACACTTCTAATAGTCGGATTCGAGTCCTAACACCTTGGTTCTATCAGATTTTTTAGGGTTCCTTCGCCAGAAATAGCATGTTTTAGTTATTTCAATTCCAGATTGCACTTAGTTAATGTTAGGAAATACTTTAGTTGTTCTATGCACTCATCAGACTTATGGAGGTACATTTGAGTTATTTACCCTTCAATTATGCGCGAGTGTATTTTCTTTGCTTATGGGAGTCCAATTAGGTTATAAATAACATTTTTAACTTATTACTCTTCTCCTGCTATATTATCGAGATGTATAATTAGACTTTCATTATTGTTCTATTATATGGCTTTTAGCTAAAATTTATGTCACGATCCAATTCAACGGGCCGTGCGGGCACCCACTCAAATACTTAAGTAGGAGAACCCTCATACCCCAATAGTTTAAACTTGCGAAAAAATTACGAAAAAGCGAAGATAAACGAAATACAAGGATTTTTATTAAAGGGAACACATTAAAAAACGAGTTAAGACTTGTAAAGTAAGTACACCCCAAGGATATAGTCTAAACAGGTACAAGAGCTACTAAGAGTACAATCTGCACAATATAATAAATGACACAACTTCCATCGTGCAGAAGGAAAGATAAAAGTTGTCGGAGAATTCTCTGTCTTCACCTGATGCAACATCACCAATCCTGCATTCAATCTATACAAAAAGGCATAACAAGAGTATTATAAGTACAAAACACACGTACTGGTAGACATCAACATTCAACATGACGCTCACCGCATAATACAAGAAATCAACCAGCAAATCATGAAATGATACCAGTCGTTTCTCCATCCTTTCCTCTCTCAAGATACCAACGGATCACACAAGCAATCTAACTACTAACCCCCCTTTTGTTCAATCTACTTACTAAGTTCTGATCATGGACTAACCATTATAACACATCGATAGTCCCTAAGTATAACTAAAACACGCACAGTTGATACGCTCAAACTTACTTCTCAAATAAGAAATAAAGCGGTCGTGTCAAGTAAATAACCCAACTAGTGAGGTTGGGATCGTTCCCACGAGGAAAATAGTCTAGACTTAACTTCAACCTGTTATTACTATTGTTTGGTCAATGACTTCCTTGGAAAGTAAAAACAATAAAAGGGGGGTTTCTATTTCTAAATGAATGAAAATAACTAACACAATTGAAAGAGACAAGTAACAACTTTGAATGTTGGATTTTAATCAATTAATCAAAGTAACTAGGGTTTACGTGTTCCCCACAGGTTCATAACTTGATAATTCTAACTATAACAATTCTTTCCTAGTATCTTGCATGCAAAGTGATAAGTTATGTATTTCTAAATCCTTGGTCCGGCATCTAGAAAATCTCACTCCGCACCTTGGTCCAGCTACGTGTGTTGCTATCCTAACCCTTATCTTTACCTCATATTAAGCATCATATTCGATATTTGACTAAGTTATTACCTCGTACCAATCAATACTAGCCTATTAGATAGTATACACTAAATCTATGTTAATAATTCTTTTCCTATTATCTACCTCCTTGGTCCGGCAAGTAGCATTAAGGCGAGTTCAAACGTTGGTCATCCGTTAAAAGGACTTCTAAGCGAAAGAATTATTAATACATGCAAGACACTATTCTAGAATTGTTATTTTAGTTAGGTTTTATCTCATTATTTGCCTATGGTTCCCACAACCCTAGTTATGGAGTTTAGTTACCCATAGTCATAATCACAATATTCAAATATATTATATAAGAATTCATGTACTTACTTCAATGAGAAAGAGTAAAATCCGAAAGTTTGCTTGATTAATCACCAAAAATCACCAACAATCAATGATAATCAAAAGTCTAACAATAAAATGTTTACCAATACGGAGTCTAACAATGATCCAGAGTCTAACCTCAAAAATGAGGTTTTTCGAACTATTTATAAAAAATAAAAACCTAATTAAACAAGGACTCTATTTGCTGGAAATCTGCCAAAACGCGGCTGGGTCGACGGACCTCGCGACGGATGGTCATGGTCACGACGGACCGTCATGGACTCCGTCGTCCCATACTTATGCAATTTCTTCTGCTGCTCTTCTTCATTACCCTCGACGGCAAGTATGACGGACCGTCATAGGCACAACGGTCCGTCTAGGGTCTTCGTTCCAAAACACTTCAACTCTTGGAATACGGACCGTCATAAGCTCCGTAGGTGGTCTCTTCTGCATTTCTTCGCTCAAAATCTCCGCATTCAGCTTTGGACATATTTCCTGCAAAATAAAAAAAACTTATATAAAAATTAGCACAAAAAGGCTTTTGGACACACTAAACTTAAGGAAAAAGTATTTATAATACCGTGAAACCACGGTATATCAACACCCTCAACTTAAATTCGTTATTTGTCCTCAAGCGACGCACTATGACTCAATACAAAATCTTTGTACAATAGTATCCATGTTTTATCCTTTGCAATCATTTGGCTATCAATCCCGATTAATCTCATCATATCTATGCATGCTATCACTATTAGGCTTGAATTATATGGGATCAGAACATGACACAGACTCACCATGCACTAACACCTATCCTCTTCAATTTCTCACCGAGGTGCTAACAATTCTGGTATTGCAACTAGTGTCCTCACTTTAAAACAAAATCCTCCTTTTTCACACAATGATTTCAGTTTGAGTATAAGGATTACTTTTCAACACTCGCTCTCAGAACAAAGTCACACTCATTCAAACCTATTGCCATAAGCTTGCCCTTATTTTCACTGCCTTAAGTTCGCTATACAACCCTTAGGATCACGATAGGACTTTTTTAGCTAGTAACATAGGCTCAGGGTCAGGTAGGGTATATTTAGGTATACTTTAGTGACTTTTTGCCCTCCTTGACATATCGGCTAAACCTTCCACTTTCTATCATTTTATCTCGCCCAGTTTCTCATATTCTTTCACCTTGCTATTTTCTCTTCTATCTTCATTTGTGTAAGTGACTCTCTTCTTTTCTTGCTTGTATTTCTTGTATATTTTTCTTTTTCTTTACTTTTCTTTCGACTAATTATTGAGTCACTTTACTTTTGTTCTTTCTCTCTCTTTGTTCTTTCAACCCCACTTTCCAGAGCATTCCTCATAATAGCCACCCTCAACTCATGGCTTTGCCATGAGTCAAGGTACACAATACCCAAAGTTGGGTCAGGGCCATAACGAAGGTTGTTTACTGCATTAGCCACCCTCAACTTATGCTTTTGCCATAAGTTGAGGTGCACATGTCCAAGGAGGGACCAAGGCCAACACATTGTTCCCAGAAAAGATCAGTTGGGTGAAAAAGAAAGGTCTAATTTAACCTCAGATCATTTGGATAAAATAAGGATAAATTTCATTTGGTTTCTTTTATTTAGGCTAGAAATGGGCTATATTGAATAAGGGCCTATGATCCTTTCCTAATTGTCTATTACAGCTTACTTCTAGCAGGACTAACCAGACAAGTTCTAGCTCAGTACCAATAGTGGACTATTCGAATTTTCCTCACACTTATTTGACATTTCATCACTATACCAGATTATCAGATTCCTAGTTCAAATTTTAGACTTAGGGTAATGCAATGGTGTACCTCTATGTCATGCTTAGAGCCACACAATTATCAGTTACTATGCCTAGTCATGCATCATTTTCCAGTTTATCAGGATATCATTTTAGCCATCATGCTCTAGAATTAAACTATGTACAAAAGATATAGACATGCCGGTTCAACAGAAAAAGTAATCAGTCTTTTGGGGAAAAAGAACACAGGCAAGAGAACCCCAAAAGAGGATAGTGAATTGGGCTACTCAGACTTCACCCTAACACTCACTTTCCATTTACCCCACCTCCAACAAAAAAACATGCAATTGTCCCCAATGAATAAATATTTAAATAATAGAGTGGTAGGTGAAGCAAACATGTGGCGCAAAGCGCCGTCGATCAGCAAGCTGGTGGGTCCGGTTCCCCGGAACCCATTTCCTCTGCAATCTGGACACCCTCAATAGTGTCCTCAACCACAACCGCACTATCAGTAGTGCCTCCTGCTATCTCCACAGTTGGGGAGCTAGACGCCCCAGCCGCTAACTCTGATGCTCTCATCTGGTGCGCCTCCTCCTCAGCAAGTGACGCTCTCCTCGCAGCCTCCATCGACCCCTACACCTCTTGGCATGCTCTCGAGGGGGAGGTGGTGGAATCTCTGAAGTGGAAAATAGGGCCGCCAACACTGTGTCTTCAGCAGGATCGATAGAAGGGGCCTCAGACTCCGGCACCCTAGCCTCTAAGATCGTGTCAATATCTGCACGAAGGTTGTCGACCGCAGCCTGAAGAGTCGACACATTTACTTTAGGGGATGGTCGGGCTAGCACCCTCAACTCAAAGGCGTCCAAGCACTGGTGAACCTCAACGATCTTCCGCTCTGTAAACTGGACCATTTTCCGCTCTAGGCGCTCTTCTGACTCAGTAATAGACTTCTGCATCCACGGCTGGATATGATGCAGAAGTGTAGCCACCTGCGCCTCTAATTTTTGGACCCTAGCAAGCGGGACCAGCGCCGGTAGAGGGGCTGTGCGTGAGGAGCTCGGGGCAGTGCTACTACCCGGGATAGACTCGACCGGGGTAGTGTCAGTGAACGCCGCCAGTGTAGCCGTGCGGGCTTGGGCTACCATATCAGCAAGATCATCAGTAAGTGGGGGAAGCTCTGGATGGGGACCTCTGCGTGGAGCCAACTCATTGGCCTCATCTCTAATGAGGCCGACGTCAACAGTGCCCTGCGGGGTCTTGAGCTGATCTACGTGCCATATAGGCACACCTGCGGACCTGTAGAGAGAAAAGATCATGCACGGGAAAGGGTAAGTAGTAGTGACCATGAAAGCCCTCTCGTGCATGACTGTCTGTAGAATCCATACGAAATCCACCTCGAACCCAGCAATCATCGCCGCCATCAACACTGCTCGATCCCATGTAATGATATTATCAGCAGCTGTGGGGGAAAGGCAGTGGCGGACAATCAGCCACAAGAACTTCGCCGTGAAAGTGAGGTTGGCCTTCTTGATGGACCCCTTTGGCTCGGTCACCCAGTCGGCACCCTCTCCATCAACTGACAGGTGCAGGTCCATCCACCTCTTGGTGGTCTCTCTCAGCGATGGCTCGCGCAGGAACTGTCCATCTTTAACAATCTGCCAGCGGTAGTCAAACTCGGCAGTGAGAGGGGTCCGAGTAGCATCAACACCCTCGCCGTATAAAAACCGGCGGATGACAGGCAGGGAAATGTCAACCTGCACGCCCCATACTCGGACCTGCTCTAGTGGGGCCTGTTTGGCGGGGGCAGCCCGCCTATCTATCTGTGATCAGAGAGTCGCTACGTAGGATGTGTAGAACTCTCGGACCATTTCTTCACTGTAACGGCCCAACGGGCGTGTTGTCCACTCCAGGTGATGCCTGGTGAAGAGATTGTGGATCTCAGGCATCGTCGGGAGACTCCCTATAAGGACCCGCCGCTCCAAGGTGAGTATTCGAGTCATCACTCCTTTATCAGTCAGGAACTTGGCGTCGGAGTAGACTTGAAATTGCCCGTCGACACACCACCGGTTGGGCTGGTCAGTGGCTGGGGTGGGGGCCTGAGCTGGTGAACCTGATGTGGATTCCAAACTGTCAGTCTCATCAGACGAGGCCGGCGTTGCAGCGGTGGCAGGTGCGGGAACCTCAGCAGAGCCGGAGGCTTCATCCGACCAGTATACTTCTAAGGAGCCAGATGCTCCTTCTTCATTTGTGGCTGACCTAGAGGGTGTGTCAGTCAGTGTGCGATCCTCATTAGACTTGGAGGCAGTGACTACGCTGGACGCCACCTTTTTGGGTGTGGCTCTGGGAGCACGTGCAGCACGGGAAGGGGTGGAAGTGCCTGGGGGCACGTACTCGGGGTCACGCTCATCATCAGAGCCAATGACCATGCGGGAAGACGAGGCAACAGACTTCGATCGCCCGCGTGCATAAATTCGATCTTGCTTGGGTGCCATAGTAGATAGTACCTGTAAAGGATAAATATTAGTACGAGAAGTGGCAAACAAGACAAGAAAAACCACACAAAAAAAAATTAAAACAGTATGTCATTTCTATGGTAACAGTGACACACGACGGGCCTCATGACGGCCTGTCGTGACTATGACAAACCGTCATGGGGTCCGTCGTGTCTTACTTAGACTATGTATATATGGAGAACCCTGAAGGAGAGTCTCTGACTAGTATGACGGTATGTGCAGGACGGACCGTCACAGGTACGATAATCCATCGTAGGTGTCCGTCAGAGGACACTTAGAAAAAAAGTGAGAGACCCTTAGGAGGGGGGTCTCTGACCGTCATAACGGTCATGCAGGACGGACCATCGTGGGTACGACGGTCCATCACATGTGTCCGTTGAAGGACACTTAGAAAAAGTGAGAGGCCCTCAGAAACAGGGTCTCTGACAACCAGAACGGTTGTGCAGGACGGACCGCCGTGAAGACGACGGTCCGTCACATGTATCTGCTGGGGGACACTTGGAAAAACATGGACAGTGGGGTGTTAGGGCTTTTGGAACGGACCCTACGGCGGTCCATCGTGGGCACGACGGTCCGTCATCGGGGTCTTGTTCTGTAGATCAGTGACAGAACTGGTGTACCCCATTCATCCCCGATGAACCCCAAATCGAAATTGTAGTGTTTTGGACCTACATTTGTCGAACCCAACTACCTAGGAAACTAGTAATGCGAAAGCACCTATGTCTAGGGTTGTAAACATGGCAATTTCAAACATTTTAAACCTAGGTTAGACAGAATCTTATATAAAAGAAACGAACATATCACGAACAACTAAGCTAATACTAATTAATAAACAAAAATGCAAGATAAATGAGTAGAAATTCAAGACACATACCTTAGAATTGGGGAAAACAAAAAGGACAAGTACTCGGTGACCAGGAAGACACCCACAGCAGCAACTCCGACTAGTAAATTATGACTTTTAGGGCTTTGGAGAATTGTGGGGGGGCAATGATCGGTTGATAGAGGGAGAGATTGTGGAAGTTGAAAAGAGAGGGAAATGGGAGGAATAATGAAGGAATGGGGGTAAAATGAGGGGTTGGGGAGTTTAAATGGTGAAATTTTTATAATAAACTCCTACCGGGTCGGGTCAGGTACGCCTCATTAATCACGCGACGATTCCCCGACGACGGTCCGTCGCAGTTGTGATGACCCGTCATTGGTTCCGTCATGTGTGACCTAGTTTGAAAATAATAGAAAGACGTACCTAGTACGACGGAAGCATACGACGATCCGTAGATGTATCCGTCAGTGGCTGCTGCAGAGTAATTTTCTGCCGAATTTCCTGGTGATGTGCCTGCAAATTTAAAAACCCATTAGTAGAAAAATGCTACCATTACTAAAAAGACTATAAGTATTCGGTTGCCTCCCAACAAGCGCCTAATTTAATGTCGCGGCACGACTGGGGATACTTGATTACTCAAACTTCATCAAGATGGTATGCCTCTATCACTTCATTCCCCTCTGATTTATGCCCAAAATAGAGTTTTATTCGATCTCTATTCATCTTAAACCGCACTCCCTCCTTGACTTTTAACTCAACTGCTCCATGAGGGAATACTTCGGTAATCAAGTAAGGGCCATTCCATTTGGACTTGAGCTTGCCCGGAAGACAAGGCGACCCAGAATTGTCTACAAGCACCAAATCCCCAACCCTAAACTCTCGTTTTGCACTTTTTTGTTCATTCTCATTCTTCATCTTTTCTTTGTGGGATATGGCGGATACCGATTGGAGCTCACTACTCTGCCTCATAGTCCTACACACGTTGAAGGTCACTTCTTCATTGTTCAACTGAAATTTCATCAGCCCCTTCTCCATATCAACTAATGCTCTACCTGTAGCAAGGAATTGCCTCCCAAGAATAATAGGCACTTCAAAATCGACTTCGCAATCAAGAATAACAAAATCAGCCAGAAAGATGAATGAATCCACTTTTACTAGCACATCATGGAGTATCCCTATAGGCCTTTTCACTGTCCGAATAGCCATCAGTAGCCGTATCGCAGTGGGTTTTGGATCCCCCAAACCCAACTTCTTCTAAATCGAGAGGGGCATGAGATTTATGCTCGCCCCCAGATCACATAATGCTTTCGCAAAGTGTAATGACCCAACTGCACAAGGAATAGTGAACGCACGCGGATCTTCTTTCTTTTGTACGAGGGATCTTGTAGCAATAGCACTACAATGCTGCAGTCTATCATCATCCTCAAAAGTGACCGATCTGTTCTTGGTGACCAGATCTTTCATAAATTTGGTATAACCAGGCATTTGTTTTAGAGCTTCTACCAATGGGACATTGATAGAAAGCTGCTTCAACATTGTTATGAAACACCGGTATTTACCATCCTCGGTCTTTTTCACTAATCTCTGAGGGAAAGGTGGTGGTGGCCTAGGCATGGGAATTACCTTTAGGTACTTCTGCATCTTTTCCATTACTTTCCTCTGCTTCACCACTACCCTTTACCACATTATCATTATCCTTTCTCACATTTTCCTCAGTAGACGGCATAGGTGGGTCAATGGTTTGCTTACCACCCTGAGTAGTGATTTCCATACAATGCGCATCATTCTTTGGATTTTGGACAGTGTTGCTAGGAAGAGTTCCCGGTTGCCGTGTGTTCACCGTCGCAGATAATTGGGCCATTTGCAATTCAATACATTTAATCGAAATTGCATGTGTATCAACTTTTTGCCCAATACTAGCTAAATCACACCTCAACTCTTTAATGTGCTCATCACTATCATCAAACCTCTTCATCATTTTGTGCAACATATCCTCAACTCGCGCCATACTATCTCCACCATCCCTAGGAGTAACTTTACGATTTAGAGGAGGGACATAGGGCTCATTCCTGTTGTTTCTATTAGCATAGTTACCCCTATTAAAGTTGTTGTCGCGGTTGTAGTTTCCATCTCGGACATAATGACCCTCATGATTGTAGTTACCATAGTTTTTACCTTGGTTCCCTTGACCTTGGCGCCAATTATCCTGATTTGAGCCTTGGGCGCTTGGTCGGAAACGCCCCGTCTGCTCATTTGCTGCATAAGTGTCCTCCGCATAATAGCATTCATCATTAAGAGGTGGTGGTTTAGCCAAGTAGTTGATTGCATTTATCTTTTCTGCACCCCCAGTGACATGTTTTAGTACCAACCCAAGCTCGGTTCTCATCTGAGCCATTTCTTCACGAATCTCATCTGTGGCTGGGTTGTGAGTGCACTGCATTGCGAAGGTGTTTCTCCCTGTATAAGACTTCCTAGTACTCCAAGCTTTGTTATTTCGGGAGATTTTCTCTAATTTTTCAGCGATCTCAGAATAAGGACATTCCCCATAAGATCCACCTGCTATAGTGTCCAACACCGCTTTATTGTTATCATCCTGTCCCCGATAGAAGTATTCCTTCAGTGACTCATCATCTATACGGTGATTTGGGACACTTCTCAAGAACGAGGTGAATCTATCCCAAGAACTACTAATTGACTCTCCTGGTAGTGCCACAAAGTTGTTCACTCTGTCTTTGTGGTTTAGTTTCTTGGAGACCGGATAGTAGCGTGCTAAGAAGACATCCCTTAGTTAGATCCAAGTGAAGATTGAGTTGTATGGGAGCTCAGTGAACCACATAGCAGCCTCTCCCGTCAGTGAGAGAGGAAACACTCTGAGACCTATTACATCTAAATCCAAATCAGGCCTCCCTACACAGCTTTTACACACTTTCCTTACCTTAGCTATATGGGCATGTGGATCCTCAGAAGGTAGCCCTGAAAACAAACCTCTGGCAGTGAGCATTTGCATCAGGCTACTAGTTACCACAAAGGTGTGGCCAGTGGGTAGAGGAGGCAATACAAGTGGCCCATCCGAGTTTGCTATGTTATCATAGCCTCTGTAGTATGCCTGGGGCCGTGGAACGGGATTTTGTCCCCTCTATTGGTGTTCACCCGGAGCGTCGGGTAACATCTGACCATGAACATCAACCGGAGCTGGGATGTTCAAGTTCGAATCATCATCATTTATTCCCAAGTTTCGATTCATATTGCGCAGTGTATGCTCTAATTCGTGATCGTAGGGAAACAAGGGTTCTCTTCCTCTCCGTGTATTTGGCATACAAGGGGGATAGTTCTAAAAAAAATCAAAAACAATAAAACAAAGTAAAATCAAGAAAATATCAACTAAACTATAGTAATAAGTTCAAGTTAATCTAAAAGCTATAATCCCCGGAAACGGCGCCAAAATTTGATACGCTCAAACTTACTTCTCAAATAAGAAGTAAAGCAGTCGTGTCAAGTAAATAACCCAACTAGTGAGGTTGGGATCGTTCCCACGAGGAAAATAGTCTAGACTTAACTTCAACCTGTTATTACTATTGTTTGGTCAATGACTTCCTTGGAAAGTAAAAACAATAAAAGGGGGGTTTCTATTTCTAAATGAATGAAAATAACTAACGCAATTGAAAGAGACAAGTAACAACTTTGAATGTTGGATTTTAATCAATTAATCAAAGTAACTAGGGTTTACGTGTTCCCCACAGGTTCATAACTTGATAATTCTAACTATAACACTTCTTTCCTAGTATCTTGCATGCAAAGTGAAAAGTTATGTATTTCTAAATCCTTCGTCAGGCATCTAGAAAATCTCACTCCGCACCTTGGTCCAGCTACATGTGTTGCTATCCTAACCCTTATCTTTACCTCATATTAAGCATCGTATTCGATATTTGACTAAGTTATTACCTCGTACCAATCAATACTAGCATATTATATAGTATACACTAAATCTATGTTAATAATTCTTTTCCTATTATCTACCTCCTTGGTCTGGCAAGTAGCATTAAGGCGAGTTCTAACGTTGGTCATCCGTTAAAAGGACTTCTAAGCGAAAGAATTATTAATACGTGCAAGACACTATTCTAGAATTGTTATTTTAGTTAGGTTTTATCTCATTATTTGCCTATGGTTCCCACAACCCTAGTTATGGAGTTTAGTTACCCATAGTCATAATCACAATATTCAAATATATTATATAAGAATTCATGTACTTACTTCAATGAGAAAGAGTAAAATCCGAAAGTTTGCTTGATTAATCATCAAAAATCACCAACAATCAATGATAATCAAAAGTCTAACAATACAATGTTTACCAATACAGAGTCTAACAATGATCCAGAGTCTAACCTCAAAAATGAGGTTTTTCGAACTATTTATAAAAAATAAAAACCTAATTAAACAAGGACTCTATTTGCTGGAAATCTGCCAAGACGCCGCTGGGTCGACGGACCTCGCGACGGATGGTCATGGTCACGACGGACCGTCATGGACTCCGTCGTCCCATACTTATGCAATTTCTTCTGCTGCTCTTCTTCATTACCCTCGACGGCAAGTATGACGGACCGTCATAGGCACAACGGTCCGTCCAGGGTCTTCGTTCCAAAACACTTCAACTCTTGGAATATGGGTACTGGGATTACTTCTCTGAACTTCATGACGAACCTGCAGGACGGACCGTCATAGACACGACGGACCATCACAAGTTTCGTAACCCCACACTTGGTCAGACTTCCCCATCTTCCTTCAGCAGTTGCACTACGCTGCCACCTACGGACCGTCACAAGCATGACGGACCGTCATAAGCTCTGTAGGTGGTATCTTCTGCATTTCTTCGCTCAAAATCTCCGCATTCAGCTTTGGACAGATTTCCTGCAAAATAAAAAGAAACTTATATAAAAATTAGCACAAAAAGGCTTTTGGACACACTAAACTTAAGGAAAAAGTATTAATAATACCGTGAAACCACGGTATATCAACAGTAACCCACTCCTTACTATTACCACGCACGACATCCATCACCTGGACAATAACAATCCTTTAAATGTCGAATCCTTACTCTGGACACTAAAACACTCACTTTAATCTAAAAAAAAAATCAAAACCCCAACAAAATAAGATTTAGAATGAACTTCAAGAACACATATCAAGAACTGTAATCTTTCAATTTTAAGAATGAAATTGCGTTGAACAAAACATGATTGGCGTGTTGGTGAACAACCCAACACTATGAAAGCTTACATACCTCTTAGGGATTAAATCCATGGAGAAAATCTGCAACAAAACGGAAGACTCTCGATGAATGCTTCGATCATCTCCTCTTTTCTTCTCTTTTTATCTTTTTTCTCTTTTTTCTCTTCTTGAACTCTTAACTAAAACCCTAGGCATCTATTAGAATTATAAAACTGAACTAATAGGATTATACCCCTAAACATTACTAACACAAATCAAACCCGATTGGGTAAGGAAAAGACCAAAAAACTACTTACTATTTTCGGATAACTTTTCTTAACTGGATAGCCTGACTTCAAAAACACATGCCATCAGAACTCAAAACTTAGCAAACTCGACGGCTTTGAAAGATAATGACCTTTAATTGGGTACCTTGTAGTCCACCTAACTTATCTTGTACCGAAATTTATGGTCGTTTGAAGTTGACCCACAACTTAAAAGAACTTAGAAATAACTTGAATGATCTCAATTTAGTTCTTCTTGGAATTTAAGGTGCTACATCTAATGACCTTAACACTCAAGAAACTTTATTTTCCTCGGTACAATCCTACTCGCAATGAAGGATGATCTAATACGCTCAAATTACACCTCCCTAAAAAAGTATAAGCGATCAATATCAAGTAAAGAACCCAACTTGTAGGTTAAGGTAGATCCCATGAGGAATATGGTTTAGATTAAACTTAAATCGCTATTATATTCGTTTAGCCAGATTATTTCCGAGACAGGTAATTAAAAGAGGGGTTTATAAAACAAATGATTGATTATTGTTAAGTAACAAGTGAGAAGGATTTCAACTTTGTTTTTTTAATCAATGAGAGAGAGTAACTAGGATATATGTGTTTCGCATAAGCTCAAAACGTGGTAGCCCTACTAACATCAATCATTTCCTAGTATATTACATGTAAAGTGATAAGTTAGGTACCTCTACTCACATGCTTCAACACCAATCCAAGTTTTGTACTCATCTGATCCATCTCCTCACGTATGTCATCAGCAACTTGACTGGATGCAGATTAAACTGCAAAACAGCTTTTTCAAATGTCTGCCTTTTGGTTGATCCATAATTTATTGTTCTAGATAAATTTCTCCAATTTATCAGCGATCTCTTTAAAAGTGCACTTGCCATATGATCCTCCTGCGATAGTGTCAAGCTCGGCCTTACCATTGTCATCTTGTCCTCTGTAGAAATACTTTTTCATTGACTCATCATCAATACGGTGGTCTGGAACTCTTCTTATGAAAGTAGTGAATCTATTTCACGAACTACTCACAAACTCTCCTGGTATTGCAAAGAAGATGTGGAGTTTATCTTTGTAGTTCAACTTCTTTGACAATGGGAAGTACTTTTCCATGAACACTTTACACAATTGATCCCATGTGCATCTCTGATCAATGATAGAGGGAAGACTTTCAACCCAATGACATTCATATCTAAATCTGCTCAACTTGCACACACTCTTCAATTTGGCCATGTGCCCATGTAGATCCTCCGATGTCATCCCGGAGACTAAACATCTCATTGTAAGCATCTGCATCATACTACTCATCACCACAAATGTATCCCCCAGGGTAGATGAGGTAGAATAATAGGTCCCTCAATTTCAGCGGCATTGAGTCAACCCTATAGTTATCATGCAACCTTGGTTCGGGTGGATTTTGTTCCCTCAATGCATCTCCTAATTGATTACCACCTTGATTATCAGCATTCACATTATCAACCCTAGGAGGCTGCAACTCGACTTCATCACCTACATTTCCTTCTATAGGATTAATTGGGACCACTGATTTATTCATCTTTCACAAAGTTTGTTCAATTCTGGATCTTAAAGAGTCAGTGGTTCACCATGGCTCCGTGTATTTGGCATACACTAGAGTAGGAACCTGAGAGAAACAAAAACAAAAGAAAAACTAAAACTAGAAAATAAAATTCAATAATATAATTAAACTTAATCTAAAAGTCTTATTTCGCGACAACGATGCTAGAATCTGATACGCTCAAATTACACCTCCCTTAACAAGTATAAGTGATCGTTATCAAGTAAAGAATAAAACTTGTAGGTTGAGGTCGATCCACGAGGAATATGGTTTAGAATTAAACTTAACTAACTATTATATTCATTTAGCTAGATTATTTCCGAAACAGGTAAGTAAATGGGGGATTGTGAAAGAAATGATTGGTTTTTGTTGAGTAACAAATGTGCAGGATTTCAAATTTGTTTTCTATCAATGAGAGAAAGTAACTAGGGTATATGTGTTTCCTATAACCTCATAATGCGGTAATCCTAGTAATAGCTGATGACTCCATGATTTGGACTCATTTAAGGCTATACTTTGATAGATTTAGTGTCCTCAAATGCATATTGTCTCTAAAACTGATTAAAACCTTGAGTTTCAGGTATTTTAAAATTAGAGACAAGTCATTGACACTATGTAGCAAAAATGAACAAAAGCAGCTAAAAGAACGAAGATTTGAGGATCGTCGAACCTATTCGACGTGCCACCAAAAGGTCTTATCCTCTCCTTTTGTTCCAGTGAGATGAGCCTTGGAGGAAAGGATCAAATCGGCGATGAAAAATAGCAGTCGGCATTTCATCGAGCAGTTCTGCGAAGCAGTACTATGTCAACCAATGATCCAAAACACGAAAATGTTGAAGGCTAGTGCAAGACGGCGAAAAATATACCAAAGGGCGGATCACCAATTTGATTGACGATCCTGACTAACTACGCCGAGTGGTCCTTTGCATCATAACTTTTTGAAAACTATAAATACTCATTAGTATTTTTAATTTCGTATCGTTTTTTATTATTATTGAATAGTAATTTTAGACTTTTTTTTTATTTTTGATTTCTAAGTTTGGAGAGGGTTTTGGAGAACTTGAAGATTCAAAGGGTTTCATCTTCAAGAATTTGGGCTTGAGTCTCTTGGATCTTCATTTTTAGCTTGTATTAAAATTTAAATTTTTCATACCCATTTGAATGCAAACTCATTTTGGTATAAATTTCTATCTCTTTTACATGTCTAGTGATATTAGGCATATTTATATGCGTTAGTATTCAATATGTGCCCATGTTTTGGTGGTGTTAAAGGACGCTCTTTAGTTTATTAGCTTGATTTTGTGGTTGAGTTAGTTGAATAGATACTTACACATATATTAGTGATTTGAGGAACTCTCAGAGAAATTGGAGCTGGAACGAAGAAATAAGAAAAAAAAAATGGATGTGAAAAAAATGACTAAGGATGAAGTACCTAGGCGAGGCCCACTGGCAGGCGCATCGCGCTAAGGCATGTCACTCAGAGTCTTTTTTGAGGCACAGTAGCAGGCGCGCCGCGCCAAGGCATGTCACTCAGAGCCTTTGTTGCAGCGTGATCGAGGCGCGCCGTGCCAGGATGTGTTCAACTCCAGATGTTGCTAGGCATGATTGGGGCGTGCTGCGCCAAGCTAATTTCGACTTCTCCATGTTTTAAGCATTAACTAGAAGTTCCAATTTGAGTAGGATTTGTTCTTAACTTTATCCACTATTATACATAGATCCTGGGGTTGTTATTATTAGGGTTTGAAGTTGTTTAGTGTGAAAGAGCAAGAATCAAGTTTGTAATCCTCTTAACTCTTCTATTTTACGGATTTATTTATGAACAATTATCTCTTCTTGATTATTAATAGCATGAGTAGCTAAACGCTCTAGTTCTGGGGCTACAGCTATGAATCAGTTATTGAATATTTGAGGTTTTATGAATTAATCTTTCATTGTCAATTCAAATTACTTTCATATTCTTGTGTTACTATTTCTTGACTGGCCATCTAGAGATATATATAGTATCTAATCTTGAATTGACCATAGAAAAGATTAGATAGATGAGAGAATTAGAGAGCTCGGTCCGCCCATTAAATTGAGGAGATTAATTTTTAGGAGTGACGCTCGGAAGACGAACACCTTGCTTGTTTACGAAATAGGATGAAATATGCTCGTCAGTTAGTCTGTTTATCCCCGCTCAATAATGTAGTTAGATAGATAACTGGGGTAGGGGACGAGAAGTCTGTAACCCTGATCATACTATTAACACAATAAACCAGTAATTTGACAACTGAAGTTAGGTCAAAGCCGATAATATGATGAATGACATTCATTATATGTTGCAGCCCTACAGTTGCTTTTAATCTTGCTTGAAACATTATATCGAATTCGTTCACCTTTGTTTAATTTAAATTAGTGCATATTAGTCGTAGTTAACCAAAAAATAATCAACCTGTGAAGTATTTACTTTTCTCTTTAATTGTGGAATTAAGTGTGAATATAAGTTGATCATAAGTCCCTTGAAAATGATAACTCATTTCTAAAAGAAAATTATATTACTTACTCGATCACATACACTTGCGTGTATATTTGGGAGCAACATCTAGCTAAAACTCCAATTCTTGGGGTGCAATTTTGTGAATATGGGTTGGATTATTGTTGGGACTTGCTTGTTGATGGTTTATTTATTGTTTAAATGTGATTTTGTGTATTAGTTATATATGAAATTAATGGGGTTGTAGTTGCAAGTACAATTTCACCTCAGTGTTTTCGGCTTGCTCAAGACAGAGGTCATAAAATCAAGACTACTAAATTGATAACTGGTGATATCAGGTTGACATGAGGTTCGGCTCGAGAAAGTGAACCCTAGTCCTTTTCCACACACTCTGCTTGAGAGAGTGTGTAGGCTAAGGCGGAGGTTGTCCTTAATGCGGCAAATGGGTGTTCGAGAGAAATCCATTTGATTCGGGATAAATTGCTCAAGAGAGAATTTACCCCCACTATTAGTCTAACCTAGTAAAAAATTTATTATCGAAAGCATGTACCCAATAGTTTAGTCTATTTTGTGTTCCTATCGCATCCCAAGAATCACGTCTCCATTAGTCTCTCTTATTGTTTTTACTATTTTTAGCTATTAATTGTTTTAAAAAAAGCATTATAATTGACTCATGTGTCACCCTTTAATTTATTATGTCTTTTTTGAAAATTTCTTGTAGCTATGACTGGCATAACTTAATTTGTGCTTAGCTGAAACATTCTCAGTACCACTCTCTATGGGAACGATCTCAACTCTTGGTTGGATTATTTATTAATTGATGACCGTCGATACTTATCATTGGATGAAGTATCTTTGATGACGTAAACGAATCAATAACAATCCTTAGTGTATTACATGCAAAGTGATAAGTTAGGTACCTCTAATTTCTTAGTCTGGCAACTAGAGAATTTCACCCCGCACCTTGGTTTGGCTACCCGTGTATAATTTACTAACCCTTATCTTTACCTCGTATTAGACATCATATCAATGTATGACTTAGTTTTTACCCTCGAAACCATTGACATTAGACTATTAGATAGTATCACACTATATCTATGTTGATAATTTTTTTCTTATTAAAAATCTACTTGGTCCGGCAAGTAGCAACAAGGCGAAATCTAACGTTGGTCGCCGTTAAATAGACTTCTACACGAAAGAATTATCAATGCATGCAAAACACTATTCAAGAATTCCTTAGTTACTATTTATACTTTGTTAATCACTCATGGTTCCCATAACCCTAGTTGTGGATTTAGTTACCATAACAAGAATATCTCAATTCATACTTTTAGATGAAGAAATCATGAACTTACGTAATGAATATAAGAAATCTGGAATCTCAACTTGAATTTCAAAGCCAAAATCTTCGAAAACGAACTTTGAAAATCAAGAATTGCTAAAGTTGCAACTTATAGCCCGTTTGGATGGGCTAAAAAAAGTAGCTTTTAAAAAGTACTTTTGAAAGTGCTAGAGCTTTTTTTAAAACAAGTAGTTATGTGTTTGAATAAAAGCGCTGAAGTTAAAAAAAAAGTTGTTGATGTGTTTGGCAAATAAGTGATAGCAAACACTTTTTTTTTATCAAAATGTCTGAAATACCTTTAAAAGTTGTTAACATGATAAAAATTGATTAATTTGAGGTTTTTATAATTAAAAATAAAAAAAATTAATTTATATTTTGCATCCATAAGTAATTATATTTTGCTGTCATTCACATATTCCTTTATCATCACAAATTATTTATAAATAATAATAATGATAATAAATATAATAATAATTATAATAATAATAATAAAAATAATATAATAATAATAATTATAGTAATAATAATAATGATAATATATAATAGCAATAGTAAATAATAACAAAATAAATAAATAATAATAATAAATATATATTAATAATAATACTAATAATATATATTAATATATAATAAAAATATATAATGATAATAATATATAATAATAACAATAATAATATAATATGAAAATAATAATTATAATATATAATAATAATTATAATAATAATAATAAAATTATATGAAAATAATAATAATAATAATATATAATAATAATTATTATAATATATAATAATAATATATAATAATAATAATAAAGAATAATAAAATAAATAATAATAATAGTAAAACAGTAAAATATTAATAATAATAATAATAATAATAGTATAATAATAATAATATATAATAATTATAACAAAGAATAATAAAATAAATAATAATAATAATAAATAATAAAATATTAATATTACTAATAATTATAATAATAATATAATAATAATAATAAAAATAATAATAATAAAAAAATAAAATAATAATAATAATAATAATAAATAATAATAATAATAATAATAATAATAAAAAGAAATAAGAGTAAAAGGTAATATACATGGTCAACATAAAATGACTTTTAAGTTGAAAAAAAAAAAGCACCCCTCACCTAACTTTTAGTTTTTGGCTTAAAATAAGTCATTTTTTTACTTAAAATAAGTCATTTTGATAATTGTCAAACACTTTAATACGTCCAAAACTGACTTATAAGTTAGTTTGATCAGCTTTTAAGCTCATCCAAACATGCTCTTAATCTCCAAAGCAAAAAACTGAATAAAAGTAATAATGTCTAACCTTCAAAAACGAGGTTTGCATACCCTATTTATAGAAAAATAAGTCTTAATTAAAAAGAAAATGAACAAGAAAATAAAGTTTCTGGACGATGTTGTGATTGACGAGACTGACCTACGGACTGACCTACAGCCCATAGGTTCCTTTCTGTGGTCTGGGACTTCCGCAAATTTTCAACTTCAAAAGTCATCAGCTTTCAATAGCATTTGACAGCTCAACAGGACGGACCGTGACTCAATTCACGGTCCGTGAATCTCCTCCGTGATCTCATACTTAATTTCTTTAAATTAGGTACTGAAACACCTCCTCTGAATCATTTGATGGACCTGCATTACGGTCCGTAGACCGAACTATGGTTCGTCACTCCTAGTCGTAGTTCCACACTTAATCAAGACTTTCCTGATTTGATCTCCAAGCTTTGCCCATCATCTACACCTTTCACCTACGGACTGTGAATGGACCTACTGTCCGCAGATCACGTCTGTAGATGGCTTTTTCTGCAACATTCCTTCAGTTATCTCCTAACTCTCACGTCCGAACTTATTTTTTGCAAACAAGATAAAAAAAAAACTACTAACACTACAAATTGATCCTAGACACATACAACTCTTAAGTGAAATATATTAAATATTATAAATACACGATATATCTGGTTCGAGTCTCAGTTCAAGAAAATTTCTAGACTGTTACACTGGCCAACTCGATTGGTATCATGCATTCTCATAAAATGAATTCTTACTCGTCCTTTTTAACACTTCCCAACGTAAAGATAAAAAGATTTATTATTAACAATAAATAGAAGGGTTTATTAATTATTAGTCATTAACTAACATTAAGAAAAGTGTACTAGCCAATCGAGCATGGTTGAGAAGAGAATCTTATGAACTTAAAACTATTCTGATTCTCCACGTTTGAGTACACAAATACAAATAATTGAGAAGATCCTTATTGTATTTTAATCTCACAAACTATTTATTGGCATATCTTCCAAAAGAGAAAGCTGGATTATATATATTAATTAACCTTACAAAGTGATAAGGAAAGAAGATTAATTAAATATTACTATATTTTTTAATAATAATGAAGTATAAGGTGGGGGAATGAAATTAAAGAATTTGGTTTAAGCATAGAAGTAGTTTCTAGAAAGTGAATATGTTACTCCCCAAAAGGAGACTAGAAGAGAAAAGAAAAAGGAAGTAAACAAACAAAAATATTTTTTTTATAATTATATAATATAATATAAAATTAGAAAATGTTATCATTGACACGTACTCCACCAAACAAAATCCTTTTCTTCAAAGACTAAAACTCTACCAAAAGCCCTCCGCGACTGCTATGCCATTGATCACTCTCTAATTATTGTAGGCTCACTCGCATTATCTACTTACCAACGACTTATTATTATTTCCTAACTTTCAAAATTTAAATATGTCTATATTTATTGTAATTCTAAAATATTATAATTAATTAATCATTATAAGTTTTAATATTTTTTTTGTAATTTATAAATATATGAAACTTTATTGAAGATTTCATGTGTAATTTCTGATCAAAGTATAATTTTTAAAAATAAAAAATATCACATACATTGAGATTTAGAAGTATTTCTTGTATGATTAAAAAAAACTTGTAATAATATTCTTTATGTGATTTTGAATTCAAAATGCCAGCATAAGTTGCCATTTATGTATTGAATATGATTGAGACCAATCCTTTGAATATACTTGTTATGTCAAATCTTGAGGGGACTTCATCTCTGTTTAGCCCATTCTTCAACATGTTACCTATGAGTCTATATATGACTATTGTATAGACATTGATTTATCCAATCATTGCAATCTTTTTTTGGTCATATCAAATAAGTAATTCATGAATAGAATCTAATTCAAATTAAATTTCATTCGAGTTTATGAACTTGTCAAATATTAAATGACTCATTCGGTGGTATTATAATTGCCAAATTTTCTTTTCTCCTTTGGTGACTAATAAAAATCTTGTACATGTGAAGGTTATTTTTTATAATATGTGTCAATAACAATATCAAATAGTAAATAAGTATTCTATATATATTTTTTGTGTAAGAATAATAAAAGAAAGAAAATGCAGAAATGCACATCTAAAAAGAAGAAAGACCAATTGTTTTATCTTCATGAGGATCATGTATGAATAAAATTAATGTGTTGTTATAAGACATTGAAAGAATTCGTGAGCTTAAGAAAGAGTTTGTTCGTTAATGACTTCCTTTCTCTTTTCTAAGTTTTCTTATTAACAAATAACAAGGACAAGTAGGTAAAATAAAAGGAGTAAAACATAAAATTTTGTATTTCTCAATTTCAATTTGTATGTTGTTGTTTTTTTCTTTTTAAGTCGATCCAAAATAGAATAATATTGTTTCATATTTAGTAGATCAGTAATAATTTAATTTTTAACTACTTATTTTCCTCTTAGTCATAGAATAATTTACGATACACTGATACTTATAATTTATTTTAAATTACTAATTTTAAAAGGATTTTTTCATTTATAAACTTGATAACTAGACAAATTAAACGCCTTGATATGAATTGGAAATTGAAACGGAGGGAGACATAGTTTACATCTAAAACTACTTTAACTTTATATTTGCTCCACTATATGTTGGGTGGTTTTGGGCCTTCTCAACCTTTGAGCTAGCTTTTGGGTTGAGAAGGCCCAAGACCTTGATTGTTGAGTTATCCCACATCGGAAGTGGAAGGGGCTGGTGGTCAATTTATAAGTGTGAGGGAAAGTCTCAACCTTTGAGCTAGCTTTTTTGAGCTAGCTTTTGGGTTGAGAAGGCCCAAGACCACCCAACATTGGTATCAAAGCCCAGGTTGTCAACAAGTCTCAGCCCACCGGGAGAAGCTGGGTTGTCGTTCTCTCCAACCCAAGGCCCGATGTGTGAAGGGGGAGATTGTTGAGTTATCCCACATCGGAAGTGGAAGGGGCTGGTGGTCAATTTATAAGTGTGAGGGAAAGCCTCAACCTTTGAGCTAGCTTTTTTGAGCTAGCTTTTGGGTTGAGAAGGCCCAAGACCACCCAACACTATATACTTGAATAAAGTATATAAGTGTCTTTACACTAAAAATATCCTCATAGCATTGCTAATGATAGTATTGTTATTAATTATGAATCACATATATGCTTAGTCCTTAGAATACTGATTTAATTGAACTTTGTTTTCATACTTAATTTTTGTTTTTTTCATTCGGTGTTCGGAGCTCATATTAGAGCTTCGATTAAATTCGAACTCAGCTCTGCAGGGTCCATTTGGGGGTGGCGCTCCCAATAGGTTCTCGATACCCAAGGCTCAAATCTTCGAGGGTGGCGCTCCCAATAAGATTTCCTCCATACCCAGGGCTCGAACCCGAGACCTCTGATTAAAAGTGAAACACTCCCTTTGATGCACCACAACCCATTTTGTGTTTTCATACTTAATTAACACACACAAGATATGTGTTATTCATAGATAATGATTTTTTTTTTTTTGAAAATAATAAAATTGGGAGTAGGGGTGAAAGGAGAGGAGATTAGAATGTTTGGAATCGTATCCTTACAATAAAATGAAAATTCAGATTGCCAACTAATTAAGTCTATTATTTGTCATAATTACGTAAATAATAAAATCTTATTTATCTTTTGAAAATAAAAATAGATATGAAAGAAAATTAGTAAAAATAGAGTAGATAGAAAGTTTTGATAGGGAGAGTTTGTTCGTCAAAAGAAGTCCGGGTTTTTAGGATTTATGCGCTTTGACATTTCTAATGGACGGTTGTCTTTTCATATATTTCTACAAAAATTCATCATAATCTTATATTTATATTTAAATATATTTTCTTTCTTTTTAACTGTATTAAGGTTTTATTAAGATACCATGTACTTGCTAAGGATTAAAAATGTTTTAGTACAAATTATTATCCTCTTTTCTTCTTTCTCTTAAGCGTCTTTGACCGAAATTGATGCCACCTTTTTTCTTATATTTAATTAAAATTTTATTATTTTTTTGACCTTATTACTAGCATGCGTATTTCAACTTGTTGTATACGTTAGGTATAGAAATTTCTAGTGATGGATAGGTGAATATCCACACATTTTCCATTATATATCTTAATTTTAAGATTAATTAACCACTTCATAATTTATTCTTAGAAAAGGGGGGCACGACTATGTTTATTTATTAAGGGACAATTAAGACAAATTAATCATTGATTACCACCACTAGTTAAAAATATGTTTAGTATATTTTACAACTTACCAAATAAAGTCTTATCATTCCTCTTTTGAGTCAAATGTTCGAGAAATATCTTTTATCTATTTATTGAACTTAAACCAACTACAAAGTCTTGGGTTAATTAATTAAGTCTTTATTTGATGTTTAAATGAGAAGGAGATCGATCATCATCAGTCAGCTTATGAATTTGCTTTTATATTGCAAAAATAACTGATAAATACAGATGTGAGGGTAGAGAAGGGGGAGAGTCTCTTTTATAGTAACCAAATTCAAAATCGAATTTTGAAAATTATAGTTACCAAGTCCAATTTTGTATAATTATATACAACTATATATATTATTTTGTATATGTATATTTATTTGGTTTAAAATATGTTTTATTTGTATATATTTCATAATTTAAGACAAATGCAAGTGTGTTTATACATTTTAAAAATACAAATACAAGTATGATATACATAACACCTATTTGATTTATACAAAACTTATATTCTACAATTTATTCGTGAACATATATAAACTACAAAATATATCATATTGTTTATACAAAACTTATAAACTTTAAGAATAATTATTTTTTTTAAAAAAAAAACTTAATTCTTTATATGCATATGCAATTGTAATATCCAATAAATCTGTTTTTTTTTTTTCGTCAAAAAGAAAAAAGAAAGATATTAGGTAAGAAATTCTAATCAGATATAATAATCCTGAATTAAGGGATCATTTTCCTTTTTATACTAACCGAAATCGGCACATCATTTAGTGAACTTAATAAATAATTTGTATAATTAATTAAAAATTTGAATTATACATACGTGAATCAGTTTAGTCATTAAGACTATAGCTACACTATGTAAATAGGTAACTAAGGAGGCTAGGATATTTCACATCTTAAATATTTTTATGAAATTTTCCAAAATATCTCTTTTTTCATAAAACCTATAGAACAGAAAATTTAAATTCTTGTACCAGTTTAAGACACAAAGTAAATCGCATAGAAAAGTGCTCATCTTTTTGTTACAATTTGCTCGGTTTTAGCCATATAGATATGAAAAAAAATACATGAAAAAATGGAATATTGACTAATTCGGACCAATTAAACTGGTACTGTCTCCGTTTAGAATTGTTTGTCATGTTGCGCTTTTCGAAAGTTAATTTGAAAGTTAAATTAGATCACATAATTTGATATTTTAAACAAAAAAATTAGATATTCTAAAACTATATGAAATTGCAATTTTTTACGTATTAATATGATGAAAAAGTATATCTTAAAATGTTAGTTAAATTTTTTATAGTTGACAAATAAACCAGACGGAGGGAATAATAAATTATACGTACTTATAGTTTCAATAATTTATAATTAATTTTATTTTGTTGTTAAGATACCTTAATTTTCTATGCTTTCCGACTATTAATTCATAGTTCTTTTTACAGAGTATTACTCTAGTTTTTCAAAATTTTGAAGAAGAGAGTGCAAAAGAAATTAAAAGAAAAAAAAAAGGAAGTGTTAGGCACTATATATATAAAAATAAGCTTTAGTGGTAATTAATTAGTAATTGTAGTTAAATATGTATTTTTAGCAGTAATTAATTTTCTTTGTATATATTCCTAAAAGCTTTAGCGACATTAAATCTAATGATACTTAACTAATGTCGATTAAAATTTTAAAACTTTTTATTAATATATATTTATTACTACTAAAAATTATTTTTATTGTAGTAAGAATAAAGAACATAAGAAGGTAAAATAATGTTTTCTTAATTTTTTATTTAAATAAGGTTAAGAATAATAACAAAGTAATACATATATTTTAATTTTTACTATATATGATTAATTTTTCTTATGGAAAAAATTTACACAGTTTATTACTTCCTTTCTATTTCCAATTATTTATTCAATTTTTTTTTTTTTATAATTGTCTCTAATTATTTATTCATTTTAACATATCAAGAATATAGATTTTATTTTACCTATGATACCTTAATTAATTACATTGAAAAAAATAAAATTTTTCGAAAATCTTAAATTTTTAATTGATCTACTTCATAATTAATATAAATAAAATGATAAATTTCTTATCTCAATAATTATTTTTTAATAAATATATCAATTTTAAAGTAAGGTAAATGATTAAGCACAAAAAGAGTATTGGCAAAATTTGATGTCTTAAATTTCACTAGCAAGAGCCGCCCCTGACATGACCATATATTACTACTGTTCGTGACATTAATTAATTGTAGAAACAGAGTAATTAACACTTAAAGTCAATAATTTAATCATTAATTCTAGCTAGGGTGTTTTTGGATAGGTTCGAATCTGTAATTAATAAAAATTAAAATCAAATTAATTTAAATGGTTTTAAAATTATTAATATTAAATTTAATTTAATTATATTTATCCATTTAGTTGCTATTGATTTGAGTTCAATTTGATTCGGTTATTATTTATGCACAAAAAAATAATAATGCAAAATGTTAAAAAGCGATGACAATTTATTCAAAATGAGAAATAATTAGAATTACTTACTTTACGGAATATTTTTAATCACTGAATTTACTATGAATAAAACTTCAAAGTTCACTATTTTGGCCTAGCTAGAAAGAAGAAACAGTCCCACAAACAACTAAAACACTCATATATATGAAATCGAAAGATAAATATTCTCGCTTCAGCATTTTTGTTTTTATATTAAACTAGTAAAATTATTTGCGCTTCTCGTGAGAATATAGTATCACGAAATATAAAAAATAATACTTAAAAACTATCAGTCACTAAAATCAAAACACTATATTATCCTACATAAAAAATCAATAATGTATAATTATTACATCTTATCAGTTATCCTAAATAACATAAGAATAAATTAATGTCTATTAAAATAAATATCAGTATCTGTAATTTAAGTAATGATGTCATTGAATCACTCAACATGAGTAAAATACACAAATATTTAATTGTGAAGAAGAAGAAGTTTAGAATTTTCATTGTTTTGAAATGAGAGGAAATCCCTCTATTTATAGAAAACAAATGTTAGTGTGTATAAATATTTATTGTACATTATTGGAAATGTTAGAACTATTTGAGAAGTTGCAACTCTTCAGAAATGTTACAACATTTCATAAAAATCACCACTTATCATAAAAGTCACAACTCTTCATTAAAGTCGCAATTTTTTATAAAGTTAAAATTTTCATGAAAATCACAATTTTTCATAAAATTCACAAGTTTTCATTAAAATCACAATTTTTCATGAAAATGAAAAACTAATTTAGAAAATAAATAAATTAAAAATAAATTTTAATTTGTGATTGTATCACGTAGATATAAGAATAAATAGATTATTTACATACATAATAACTTACTAATAATTGTTAAGTATAAGCAACTTAAGATAACATGGCCTTTAATTACAAAGAGAATGCAACCTTTAATTGGCAGAAACATATGTATGTATCCTTCTCACGTGCATCTTTAGGGATTATTTTTTATAAGAACGTATTAAGAAATTATTAATCTTATGAATAAATAGATTATTTGAACCTAAATGCACAAAAGGAAGAAAAAGCCACCAAAGTTAAGCCCACCAAAAACTGTCTCATTACTGAGACACACGTTTCCTGTTTTAAGTTCAATTTTTACATTAAAATACTGGCTAATGTTTCCTCTAATCTAAACCATTAATAGTAACAATTATTTTTATTATATATACTATTTAATTACACCCTATGTATAGAACTATCAAGCGTGTTGTTTGCGCACTACACTACGCCTTTATCATATTAGCTTTTATTACTCAGTAGAATATAATATTGATTTGATTGTTCAATACACACTGCTTTGGAACCTTAATTGTCATTATCCTTTTTCTAAAACATATTTATTTAGTTTGCAAAATTTCATTAATGGAAAAAAGCGATACATATACGAGTAACGAATACTACTATATTTTTAAAATTAGTGATTGAATAAACTTTATATTTAAATTAGAGTAAAATAAATTCATTTATTCTATTTATTAACGCTTCATCATAAAATTTTATTAGCAATGAAATTTATTACTAGTTTTAGTATTTTTATTTTTTGTAGTGGGGTTGCATACTTAAGAAAATATAATTAATATACCCTAAATTCAGGTTACAAATGTAGTTAACATGTTAAATCTATTGGATATATATATTACCTTCATTAAGAATATTAATCCACGTATGTTATAAATGTAGTTAACATTTCAAATTTTGATAGGGGAAGTTAATTAATTAGCTTTTTGTTTACTATATATGTCAGTACGGCTTAAGAACTAAAACTCAATTTAATATTTTACCTAAAAAAGTTTGGATTATAAATTATCAGGACTATCCACAGTTTATATTTTTAGCTTAATTAAATTAAGACAATTAAAAGTGGTCAAAAATAAGTTATTCTATAATTATTTCAATATACATTGTGGAATAGCATAATTATCACATCACAATGTGTAACGACCTGTTTAGTCGTTTTGAGCAGCAGATTTTATTTCTGGAAAAACTGGCTGAGACGACGGTCACCACGACGGACCGTCATGGGCACTACGGACCGTCGAGGGTGTCTCGTCCCAGAACACTTAGAATTTTGAAATTTGTGTTCTAAAATCGACTCTCTGTAAATTGTGACGGACGTGCAGGACGGACCGTCACAGCTACGACGAACCGTCGTGAGATTCCGTTGCAAAACACTTCAACTCTTGAGAATTTGGTACGGGGAACGAGTTTCTGAACGTCATGACGAAAGTCCAGGACGGACCGTCACAGGTGTGACGGACCGTCACAGGATCCTTAGAGAAAAATGGAATGCTAAGAGGTTGCGACGACCTGCGTGACGGACCGTCGCAGGCACGACGGGCCGTCACAGGTTGCGTAATCCCAGTCAGAGTCGGATTTCCTTACACGTTTTAAGGGACGTTTTGGACTATTCTTTCCTTAATTATAGATTTCGTGGGTTTATACTAATAACTCAAATTCTTGAGGGATAAAAGAGGTAACTTTGGGTTAATTAGTGGGGTATTATTGCCATCTTTTACACTTAATTATATGTTAATTAGGGTAAAAGAAAGAGAGTTTTGAATAAGAAAAAGAGAAAGAAACAGAGAGAGAGAAAGGGGCGATCGAACGAGGAAGAGAGAAAACAAAGCTTGGTAAATTGCTTGTTGATTCCAATTCTTCGGTGGAGGTAGGTTATGGTTTTTACGTTATTCGTAGTAGACTCTTAATAGCGAATAATATGTATTGGTAATATTGTAAACCCTTCTATATGCTTAACTGTATGCTTGCATGAATATGATTATGTGATTGTGATAAAATAAGCATGATGAAGTTATGGAATCCAAAATCTTGAAAGAAACCCTAATTCACTTGAGAATGATGATGCCTTAGTATAAAAGAAGGCTTGATAAATTATATAATGAGAATGATGATGCCTTAGTATAAAAGA
>CM064963.1:72100034-72180438 GCA_032847665.1 Solanum chilense
TTGGTTCCTTATCAAATTAATTAGTTAATTGAAAAAACGCCAATATATCTTATTTCTAATTTCGTCTAACAATATCTTCCTCCTCACTAGCTATAAAAATGTTATACAAATATATAATAAATATAAGTAATAAAATAAGTAAATAAAATACTAAATATTAAATACAAATATTATATAACTAAGAATCAAATAAATCGATTCCTCTTATAATTTCGTATCTCACAATACATAACAATGATATGGTAAAAATAATAATTTTAACGTTGCATTATTTTTTATATTATTTATATATAGAAATTATTTATAGGCCAAATATTTCACAATATTGAGAATTTAATAAAAAAAAAATTAAATATTTTTTAATTTTATTTTAAAACATTCGTACGATTACTTTTTTTTTGATAATTTCAAAAAAATTTCTAATTCCTTTTGATTAACTTTTTAATTCTATGTCCCTTTTTAAATTTATTTTTAATTAATTTTTCTCTTTATAGATATCTCTCCTATAATATAAAATAAGAGAAAAAAGTATATATCGTTCAAAATAATAGTAATTACTAAAAATAATGTATATTATTAGAAGCATATTTGGAGACTTTTAATAATTTGAAATTTTTAAAATGAGGTAAAAAGAAAATATGTCATATAATAAAATAAATCATAAAAATGGTGGAGGATTTTACTTAAACATATTTTTGTTTATTAAAACAATATGTCACATTTTTTTTTACCCTTTTCCTCTTATTTTTATATATTTATTTTTAATTAATTTTTTATTATAAACTCACACCTCTTCATCTTTCAAAACCTCTATACTTACTTAATTAATACTTATTAGTAATACCTATAACTTCCAGCTTTATATCTTCGTAACCCCAAATTACTTAATATTTAAATTTGTGATATCTTAAAAGCACATCAAAAAAATATTTCTAACCAAATATATTTATGTTTAGCTTAATTGTCCTCTACTTTAATCTTGTAATGCAAAATCTATCGACAAAGACTTCTTTATATAATTATTTTTACTTCTAATAAGAATGATACAAAATAAGATATATAAAAATGTCACGACCCAAAACGAGCCGCGAGTGGCACCCACACTTATCCTACTATGTGAGCGAACCAACAATTCTGAACCCCAACATTTTACCAATATTTCAACCATAATGAACAAAATATAATGCGGAAGACTCAAAATCTTATTACTATAACCAATAAACAAGCTCCTAAAGTTTATCAATTATTATCCACAAAATCTGGAAGTCATCACACCAAGAACATCTATCCTCAAATTTCTAATCTAATAGTACTTAAGAAGCTAAAATAAGTAAAAGAAATGGTCCATGTCCGAACTTCAAGACATCAAGACGTGAAGGAGAGAATCCAGTCCGAGCTAGGAATAATAGCTCACCCTGAACTCTGATATGCTGGAGACTGGCTAGAGTTGCGGACGAGTCGAAGTCGATGGCACGTTTGCTGCACTCCACAAATAACAAAGAGAAAAATACAAGTAGGGGTCAGTACAAGGAACACGTACTAAGTAAGTATCATCGGCAAACTCAAAATAGAAAACAATATATATCGAATAATAATATAAAATCAACTACAGTACTCAACAGGTGACAACAACAAGTACAAGAACCATTGGCCACAACACCAAGCACACCTATGAGGACTCAAGCCTCCACACCATACTCATTTGGGAAATAGGTTCTTTAAATTTGAGTATATTAATATAATTCAAGATTCATTCCCTTTATTCTTCTTGTGTCGGAACGTGACACTCCGATCCCCTACTACTACGTGTCGGAACGTGACACTCCGATCCCCTAATACTACGTGTCGGTACGTGACACTCCGATCCCCTAATACTACGTATCGGTACGTGACACCCGATCCCCTAATACTACGTGTCGGAACGTGACACCCGATCCCCTAATACTACGTGTCGAAACGTGACACTCCGATCCATTAATCTCATTATTTTAGTTCATCAAGCCTTCTTTTATGTCAAGGCATCATCATTAATAGAGAGGATTTAAGGTTTAAGATTCAACAGCCTCATTATTTTAAATCCATCATAATTACATAATCACATCATGCAACCACACAATTAAGCATATAGAAGACTTTACGATATCACCCAATACATATCAATCGCTATTTAGAGTTTACTATGAAATAACATAAACCATAACCTACCTCCACCGAAGAATCGTGATCAAGCAAGCTACTTCCCCAAAGCCTTTGCTTTCCTCTTCGTTCTCTCTCTCTCGCTCGTTCTCCCCTCTTCTGTTCTTTTTATTTTTCCTTCTTCAGACTCTTTTTCTTTTACCCTAATTATCATATAATTAAGTATAAAAGATGATATAAGTAACCCACTATTTATTTCAAGGTTATCTCCTTTAACCCCCAAGTAATTTAAATTATTAAACTTACCCCACTAATTTCATACAGTTTGTCAGGAATAGTCCAAAACACCCCTTAAATTTTTAGCAGAAATCCGACCCAGTCGAGGTTATGCAACTCGTGACGGCCCGTCGTACCTGCGACAGTCCGTCCTGCAGGTCCGTCACAAAGTTCAGAGACTCAATTTCAGTAAAGAGGTCTGTGATGGTCCATCGTATCTACGACGGTCCATCCTGCAATTCCGTCGCGAAGTTCAGAGAGTTGATCCCCATACCCAGATTTCAGAGTTTAAGTGTTCTGGCACGAAGACCCTCGACGGTCCGTCGTGACCGTGATGGTCCGTCGCGTGATCCGTCGACCCAGTCAGTTATTATCAGAAATAAACTCTACTGCTCGAATCGGCTAAATAGGTTGTTACAATATATACCACTTTACCCATCGTTCGTCCTCGAACGATCATAGGAAGAAAAACAAGGGCGAGAAAGAGTACCTGAATCTGTAAAGAGATGTGGATATCTTTCTTGCATATCAGCCTCATTCTCCCAAGTGGACTCTTCAACTGGCCGATTCTTCCACTGTACCTTGATAGATGCAATCTCCTTTGATCTCAACTTGCGGACTTCTCTATCTAAAATAGCAACAGGCTCTTCCTCATAAGACAAATTTTCATCAAGAAGAACTGAATCCCAACGAATAATGTAATTTCCATCCCCATGGTTTTTTTTCAGCATAGACACATGAAATACCGGGTGCACTCCTGAGAGTCCTGGAGGCAATGCCAATTCATAAGCCACCTCCCCCACGCGTTTCAGAACTTCAAATGGACCAATGTACCTCAGACTAAGCTTACCTCGCTTACCAAACCGCATCACCCCTTTCATGGGTGAAACCTTCAACAAGACTTGTTCGCCCTCCATAAAATCCAAGTCCCTAACCTTTCAATCTGCATATTCTTTCTGCCTGTTCTGAGCTGCTAGAAGCTTCCCCTGAATGAATTTTACTTTATCTAACGATTCCCTCAAAAGATTGGTACCCCATGGTCTCACCTCGAATGCATCAAACCAACCAATGGGAGACCTACATCTCCTCCCATACTGTGCCTCAAATGGGGCCATATCATTACTTGAGTGACAACTATTATTGTATGAAAACTCTGCTAAGGGTAAGAAGTTATCCCAATGACCACCAAATTCTATCACATATGCACGAAGCATATCCTCCAACACCTGAATCGTTCGCTCAGACTGTCCATCTGTCTGAGGGTGAAATGCAGTACTAAGATCCAACCTAGTACCTAATTCAGCATGTAAAGTTCTCCAAAACTTAGAAGTGAATTGCGTACCTCTATCGGATATGATGGAAAGTGGAACTCCATGAAATCGAACAATTTCTGAGATATAGAGTTTGGCTAACTTCTCTGCATTGTAAGTCGTCTTGACCGGAATAAAGTGAGCAGACTTAGTTAACCTGTCAACAATCACCCAAATAGAATCAAACTTACCTAATGTCTTTGGAAGACCAACCACGAAATCCATTGCAATTCTTTCCCACTTCCATTCAGGAATGGGCATTCTCTGAAGTGTCCCTCCGGGCCTCTGGTGTTCATACTTTACCTGCTGACAATTTGGACATTGGGCAACAAAATCAACAATGTCACGCTTCATTCTACTCCACCAAAAATGCTGCTTTAGGTCACGATACATCTTGGTTGCACCAGGATGTATAGAATATCCTGAACTATGAGCCTCTGTAAGAATAGTGTGGATCAAATCATCAACACGGGGCACACATACCCTTCCATTAATTCTCAAAACGCCTTCCTCATCAATTATTGCCTTTTTAGCCTCTCCTAGCAACACCATATCCCGAATTTGACTCAGCTTCTCATCATCAAACTGTTTTCCCTTAATCTTGTCAAGAAAAGAAGATCTTGCCTCCGCACAGGCCAAAAATCCTCCTTTCTCTAGTACTTCCAGCCTCATAAAGTCGTTAGCCAAAGTCTGGACCTCTCTAGCCAATGGGTGTCTAGAAACTTGTAAGTGGGCTAAACTACCCATGCTCCCTGCTCTTCTACTTAAAGCATCTGCCACAACATTAGCTTTTCCCGGGTGATACAAAATAGTAATATCATAGTCCTTTAGTAGTTCCATCCACCTCCTCTGCCTCAAATTCAAATCTTTTTGGGTAAAGGCATACTGTAAAATACGATGATCTGCGTAAACTTCACACTTGACCACATATAGATAATGTCTCCATTGCTTTAATGCAAACACGACTGCAGCCAACTCCAAATCATGGATCGGATAGTTACGTTCATGCACTTTTAATTGCCTCGACGCATAAGCAATTACATTCTTCTCCTGCATTAGCACTGCACCCAAACCCGAATAAGATGCATCACAATAAACAATGAAAATCTTGCCTTCCACTGGCAAGGTAAGAATCGGTGCAGTAGTCAACAAGGTCTTGAGTTTTTGGAAGCTTTCTTCACATTCGTCCGACCATACAAATGGAACATTCTGCTTAGTCAAATTTGTCAGTTGGGAGGTAACAGAAGAAAATCCGTTGACAAATCGACGGTAGTAGCTAGCTAAACCAACAAAGCTCCTTACCTCTGTAACATTAGTAGGTCTTACCCAACTCTTCACTGCTTCAATCTTAGAAGGATCCACCATCACCCCATCCTTAGAAACCACGTGCCCCAAGAAGGACACTGAATCTAGCCAAAATTCACACTTGAAAAATTTGGCATAAAGCCTTTTCTCCCTCAGCAACTCCAATACAATTCTCAAATGCTCCTCATGTTCTTTCCTGCTCTTTGAGTATATTAGTATATCATCAATGAATACAATGACAAAGAGGTCCAGATATGGCTTAAAAATCCCGTTCATCAGGCTCATGAAAGCAGCAGGGGCATTCTTCAGCCCAAAAGACATTACTAAGAATTCATAATGCCCATACCTGGTTCGAAAAGCAGTCTTTGGCACATCTGCTGCCCGTATTTTCAATTGATGATAACCAGATCTCAGATCAAATTTTGAGAAGGTACAAGCACCTTGTAACTGATCGAACAAATCATCAATGCGAGGAATAGGATACTTGTTCTAAATAGTTACCTTATTCAGTTGCCTGTAGTCTATGTACATCCGAAAACTTCCATCCTTCTTCTTCACAAATAAAACAGGAGCACCTCAAGGGGATGCACTTGGTCTAATAAAGCCTTTACCTAACAACTCCTGAAGTTGGGCCTTTAAATCCCTTAACTCTGTTGGAGCCATTCTATAAGGGGGTATGGAAATAGGGCGAGTACCCGGCTCCAGATCAATACAAAAATCAATATCCCTATCCGATGGCATACCAGGAAGGTCTGCAGGAAATACATCTAGAAACTCACGGACTATCGAGACAGACTCAATCGAAGGTACTTGGAAAGTATCATCCCTGAGGTGTGCCAAGAAAGCTAAACAACCCTTACTAACCATTCTCTTAGCATGAAGAAAAGAGATGATATGAACTGGAGTGGAAGTGTAGTCACCCTCCCGCACTAGCGGATCTGTCCCAGGTTTGGCCAATGTTACAGTTTTAGCATTACAATCTAAGATTGCAAAATTTGGAGAAAGCCAAGTCATACCCAAAATTACATCGAAATAAACCATTTCTAGAATAATCAAGTCTACATGAGTATTTCTCCCCACAAAAGTCACAAGACAAGACCTATAGACCTTCTCAACTATCACAGACTCACCCACAGGAGTAGAGACACGAATAGGCATGTCAAGCAATTCACAATGTAAATCAAGACCAGTAGCAAATGAGGAAGATACATATGAAAATGTGGATCCAGGATCAAATAATACAGAAACCATGCAATCACAAACCAAAAGATTACCTGTGATAACAACATCAGATGTCTCCGCTTCAGACCTCCCGGGGAAATCATAACAATGGGCCCTATCACCGGTCTGCCCGTTGCCCCTACCATGTTGCGCTGCAGTAGCTCCAGTTTGCTTGCCACCCGGTTGATTTGGTGACCTCCATTACCTTGGTCACCACGTCCTCCAGTATGGAGGCCTCTTCTATGACCACCTCTACCTCTGACTATTGGGGGTCTGTAACTCTGTTTTGGACAATATCTCCTAATATGTCCAGTCTCCCCACATCCTTAACACTCTCTGGGGTCAAGCATAGGTCTCTGTGAGAATGACGAGGTCTGGGGATAACCTCCAAACTCAGAGGAATGTTGGCTGGTCTGCGATGGACCCCCAGCTACAGCCTGCAGTGAAGACTGAATAGGTCGGGCTGGGTATCCTCCTGAACTCTGCCCTCTGGAGTAAGAACCACTAAACTCACCTCCCTTACGGAATTTCTTAGATGTCGATGCCAAGGTGAAGTCGTATGGCTTCACTCCCTCCACCTCTATCACAAAATCAACCACTTCCTGAAAGGATTTTGCTGCAGCAGCTACCTGTAAGGCTGGGATCTGCAAATCTGACCTCAACCCTTTCACAAAACGGTGAATCCGCTCTTGTGGACTGAAGCAAAGCAGGGTGGCGTACCTGGATAGTGCACGAAACTTAGCCTCATAAGCAGTAACAGACATTCTGCCTTGCTCTAAGCTTAGGAACTCATCTCTCCTCTTGTCTCTCAAAGTCCGGGGTATATACTTCTCCATAAATAAGCTAGAGAATGATGCCCAAGTCATAGGTGGTGCCTGTGCTGGTTAACACTCAACATACGACCGCCACCACATTTTGGCATTCCCTTGAAACTGATAGGTCACAAACTCAACACCGAATCGTTCTACTAAGTCCATCTTATGTAGTAGCTCATGACAATCAACCAGAAAATCATAGGCATCCTCAGATTCAACACCCTTGAAGACTGGAGGTTTCAACTTCAAGAATTTAGTGAAAAGTTCATGCTGATCACTCGTCATTATAGGCCCTGTAGTGAATCGAGGAAACGTGCCTACTTCCAATAAGGCATCCATGCGGGGAGCCACAGCAGCTGCATGTTGTACTCCCGGAACCTGAGGTGCTGGTGCAGAAAACACGGGAGGTGTCTGGCCCTGATCAGATAACCCGCTAAGATAAGCAAGAACCTGGTTAATCATCTCTGGGGTAGGTTGGGGTGGTAATTCCTCATCTTGCACTTGCTCATTTTCCCCTTTCTCACCCTCTCTTACTACCTCATCAGTCGGTGGAGGAGTCACTGCCCTAGTACTAGCTGGACCAGGTGTTTGTCCTCTAACTCTAGTGGGCGCCCTCCTGCGATCCTTACCACGGCCTCTTGCCACTGCTCCTCCTCGAGCTACAGCCCCAGTGGTTGGCACAGACGCACCCTGTCTTGCCGGTGTTGGTGTTGGCACAGTTGTTGCTCTAGTTCTAACCATCTGCGAAATAGAGTGAGGATGTCAGATACCAATTTGTATCACCTAGATACCAATTGGATCCAAGTAATGGCACGAAAGAAAGAAAGAATCGAGTTTTCCTAAAGTCCTATAGCCTCTCAAAGAAAAGTAAAGGCGTCCCCCTACCGTTCCTCAAGACTCTACTAGACTCGTTCTTGTGTGATGAGACCAACGAACCTAACACTCTGATACCAAGTTTGTCACGACCCAAAACGAGCCGCGAGTGGCACCCACACTTATCCTACTATGTGAGCGAACCAACAATTCTAAACCCCAAAATTTACCAATATTTCAACCATAATGAACAAAATACAATGCGTAAGACTCAAAATCTTATTACTATAACCAATAAACAAGCTTCTAAAGTTTATCAATTATTATCCCCAAAATCTGGAAGTCATCACACCAAGAACATCTATCCTCAAATTTCTAATCTAAGAGTATTTAAGAAGCTAAAATAAGTAAAAGAAATGGTCCATGTCCGAACTTCAAGACATCAAGACGTGAAGGAGAGAATCCAGTCCGAGCTAGGAATAATAGCTCACCCTGAACTCTGATATGCTGGAGACTGGCTAGAGTTGCGGACGAGTCGAAGTCGATGGCACGTTTGCTGCACTCCACAAATAACAAAGAGAAAAATACAAGTAGGGGTCAGTACAAGGAACACGTACTAAGTAAGTATCATCGGCAAACTCAAAATAGAAAACAATATA
The DNA here is from genome assembly GCA_032847665.1 of Solanum chilense. Taxonomy (NCBI): domain Eukaryota; kingdom Viridiplantae; phylum Streptophyta; class Magnoliopsida; order Solanales; family Solanaceae; genus Solanum; species Solanum chilense. The sequence goes on from CM064963.1 coordinate 72,108,570, forward strand.
TATCGAATAATAATATAAAATCAACTACAGTACTCAACAGGTGACAACAACAAGTACAAGAACCATTGGCCACAACACCAAGCACACCTATGAGGACTCAAGCCTCCACACCATACTCATTTGGGAAATAGGTTCTTTAAATTTGAGTATATTAATATAATTCAAGATTCATTCCCTTTATTCTTCTTGTGTCGGAACGTGACACTCCGATCCCCTACTACTATGTGTCGGAACGTGACACTCCGATCCCCTAATACTACGTGTCGGTACGTGACACTCCGATCCCCTAATACTACGTATCGGTACGTGACACCCAATCCCCTAATACTACGTGTCGGAACGTGACACCCGATCCCCTAATACTACGTGTCGAAACGTGACACTCCGATCCATTAATCTCATTATTTTAGTTCATCAAGCCTTCTTTTATGTCAAGGCATCATCATTAATAGAGAGGATTTAAGGTTTAAGATTCAACAGCCTCATTATTTTAAATCCATCATAATTACATAATCACATCATGCAACCACACAATTAAGCATATAGAAGACTTTACGATATCACCCAATACATATCAATCGCTATTTAGAGTTTACTATGAAATAACATAAACCATAACCTACCTCCACCGAAGAATCGTGATCAAGCAAGCTACTTCCCCAAAGCCTTTGCTTTCCTCTTCGTTCTCTCTCTCTCGCTCGTTCTCCCCTCTTCTGTTCTTTTTATTTTTCCTTCTTCAGACTCTTTTTCTTTTACCCTAATTATCATATAATTAAGTATAAAAGATGATATAAGTAACCCACTATTTATTTCAAGGTTATCTCCTTTAACCCCCAAGTAATTTAAATTATTAAACTTACCCCACTAATTTCATACAGTTTGTCAGGAATAGTCCAAAACACCCCTTAAATTTTTAGCAGAAATCCGACCCAGTCGAGGTTATGCAACTCGTGACGGCCCGTCGTACCTGCGACAGTCCGTCCTGCAGGTCCGTCACAAAGTTCAGAGACTCAATTTTAGTAAAGAGGTCTGTGACGGTCCGTCGTATCTACGACGGTCCATCCTGCAATTCCGTCGCGAAGTTCAGAGAGTTGATCCCCATACCCAGATTTCAGAGTTTAAGTGTTCTGGCACGAAGACCCTCGACGGTCCGTCGTGACCGTGACGGTCCGTCGCGTGATCCGTCGACCCAGTCAGTTATTATCAGAAATAAACTCTACTGCTCGAATCGGCTAAACAGGTTGTTACAAAAAGAGAATAATTGATTTGTTTTTTTTGCATGAAATTATAAGAGCAAGATCATTACTAAAAGTAAGACAAAAACAATTCTTGAAAACATTAAAATGTATTTGTAGATACGCTTAGCGGTGGAAAATAATCAAAATTATTATGAAGTTATTTTTAAATTTTAAATAAAATATGAATCATGAAAACTATAATAAAAATTAATTAAGAGAATTCATTTAAACATTGTGCTTACATTAATAAAAAGCTTAAGACAAGCTAACTTGATTATGTTAAGATTTGATGCAAATTGTTACTGTTTTAAAAAATATATGTAAATTAGTAAAAATACTAAAGACGAGCAAACTTCAGTCTTTTAATTACGATGCTATTGTTTGTGTTTTCTTAATAGAATTAAATAAGCAAAGACTAAAAAAAAGGGAGACTAAAAAATAGAGTTTGAAATAATTTTTTTTAGAAAAAAACTTAATTATAGAAGAAAATTTCTCAAGGAAAAAATTAATACAGATAATCATTTCAAATATACTTATTACTAACCATTCATCCTCCATTATAATGATTCTAAAAATTTACTTAACTTTTTCTCCTACACTTTAATTATTATTTATCGTTAATAATTATAAATATTCATATTATTTGTGAAAAGTTTTTTTATGTTTACTTTATTTAGAAAAAATTGAAGAGTCTAATTATAAGTTTTTAGTAGATATATATGTTTTTTTTTAATCTTAACATAAAACCTTTTATCATTCATCTATAATTGTTCATTTATTACTTATTTTACTATGCATTTTAACAATAATATATTATTTTTATGTTAATTCTATATCACTAAAATTATTTTATCGAACTAAAATCATGTATCACCCATTTCCTTCCAAAGAATCAATATATATAGAGAACTTTATATTTTAATATATAAATATTGAAGTACTTTTTTAAGTCTTCAAATTATAGGTAGCTTATCTATGACGAATAATTTTTCATATTTCTAAGTCTGTTTTTGAACTTGTTACTATTTTAATTCTTTTGATATTTTTAAAAAAATTTAAAAGACTAAAAATCTCACTTTAAATTTTTAACAAAACATCAAAGTTAACCATATTTAATCTTGAGGACTCATTCATATGGATAATGAAGTCATAAATTCTTAATTATATATTATAACTAACATAAAAGAATAAGTACTATTCAACCAAAAAAAGTATAGATATTTGACCGTACAGGTTTTTATTTTTGATAAAATTAATTCATGAATTGAGTTGAAATTATAAAGCTAAATAATAAAATTTATTAACTAATCTATGAATTTAAAAATTAAATAAAAATGAAAACTTTTAGATACCGCGCATAGCGCGGCTAAGTTTACTAGTTTAACAATTAAACCAAAATATGCAGATAGTCTTGTCATGTGGGAGCCGCCATAGTTAGACAAATTGGAAAATAAAATCTCTAGTCGAACCGACTTTGCCACATTATGAAAAGCATGAGCTCATTGACATCAGAAACAATTTTTAGTTTTCTTAAACAAAAATTATCATACTTCATCAAAACTATGATCACACCTTTTCAAATGGCTAAATTATATTTTTTAATATATTGGGCACAAGGGCAAAAGAAAAGGGGTAACAAGCAGCACCATCAACTGTAGACACATTCAAACAGTAGAAGTATGATATACAAGCTCCACATTAGTCAGTCATAAAACTCTAACTTCATTTTTAGAGGAAAAACGACATTGCAACAGCGAGAAACAGAGACTTTATGTTTATAGACCGTGAGTACATAAACATGAGAATTCAACGACATCTAAGTAAATGAACTCGGGATGAAATATGGTAAACTAGATTTAAAATAACACAAAAAGCAAAGGCGAAGCTGACACGAAAAGCAAAACCTAAACTTCATCACAAATATACAATGAAATCGCTGAAGGGATAAACACAACACATCATTGTGTCGAAAAACTTAGTAGAAGAAGAAAAACAAAAGACACACTTTCAGAACATTGGAAATCATTTTGTAATATAACAGATAGAAAAAATATTATGAAGGGAGGAATTGTTACCTTCTTTTGGTGCAGCTAAATGGAGACAACGAGCAGGGGGACAACTTTCACCACGTCAAGCACCGAACACGAACAACGATCAAGGAAGCCCGACAAAACTCCAAGATACTCTCGATTCAGAAGTGTATCTCGAGCGTATCTCTATTTGTTCCTAAGGCTCTGTATTTGTACTAAGAAAACATTCAGTCAGAGAAAAACCACTAAAAATTTTCAACACACAAATTAATACTGAAAAAAATCTCTGATAATTTTCCAACTTTTTTTCCGACTAAAAATCATTTTTTTCCTGTGACAAGAAAAATAGACAATATATAGGCAAAATTAGGATTTTATCTCTTGGGCGGGAAAGAATGAAATTCCCGTTCAAAGCCCATACTGAAAAAATTCAAAACGCCACAACAATCTTACACCAAAATGGGATGAACAACTTTCTCTAAAATCTGAAACCATTTCGAAACGGAAAAGGCGGATGGACGATTGGGATTGAACCCAAATGTCCTTGCTGCGACGTGTCACACATCTGCACGAGCAAGGACGATTTGTGCCTACTTTAGCTGCAGCCAAATCATATTATTGCAGAGGGAAAAAGGAAAAGTCAAAAAGGATTTGCAGTGTGCCTGGATACACAGATGTCGTGAGTGCATCGTTTAGAATCGACCATTGCTGCTCACATTGCTGAAGACGTCACCACTATTGCTTGCTCATGCCGTCCACTTTTTCGTCTTCTTGTGAACGTGTTTCTGTTGTCGTTCCTGAAGAGAAATGTTTCTTGGATTGTGTCTTTTCTTGAACACATGACCTGGGCCGGGTCAAAGGATGTTGGGCTGGATCGAAATTCAGAGGGAAAGGAATAAAATTTGTGGCTGAGACTTTTTGGGCTTTTCAGAGGGATTGGACAAGAGATGGATTGAATTAAAAAAAAGGGCAACTTTCACATATAGCAAACAAAAAATTCATATTTGTATGCTATAGCAAACTTTGTATAATTGCGCTCCATAGCAAACATAAAACTGTATAATTCACTATACATATACACGTGTATAATTTGCTGGCCTAAATTGTATAATTTGCTGGCCTATTTTGCTGCAATTGTATAATTCGCTATCCTATTTCACTGCAATTGTATAATGCACAATTATATAATTCACTGCCTATTTCGCTGCAATATTAAGTTTATAGCAAGAAGATATATGTTTTTCTCTCGCTTTATACAAAAACAAAAACACAATATATACACTTCTGTTGTATAAAGCTAGAGAAAATTGTATTTCACTGCAATTGTATAATTCGTTGACCTTTTTCTCTGCAATATTTGAAGTAAAATGTTTGTAAATTGTATAATTAAGTGTATAACACGAAGATATATATTTTTGCATGTGTATATATAATTTTCTCTCGCTTTATACAAAATAGAAATATAATTATACACTTCTGTGTATAAAGCGAGAGAGGAGAGCGAGAATGGAGAGTGGCGAGCGAGATTTCTGGGAGAGAGACGCTGGCAAATTTTAGCTAACGTTTGCTATGGAGTACAATTAAGTCAAACTCTAGCTATTCTATTTATTTTAGGTTATTAGTTTGCTATTATATACAATTCTCCCTTAAAAAAAAGGGAAAATTTTATATATAGCAAAGAAAAAATTGACAATTGTAGGCTATAGTAAACTATTCAAAATTGCATTCCGTAGCAAATTAAAGTTTGCTACGGGTGAATTTTTGTGTATAACAGTTAATAAATATCTTTCTTTTATACAATTCAATTTTTTTTTAAAAAATAGACGACAGATAAATAAGGAAAAGATCCCAATTCACGCGAACTCAGTTTTAGTTTCATTCTCTCTTTCTCTCCTTCACTCGTAATAGCTTCATTATAGACAATTCAAAACATTGATCAAGCTATTGAAGTAAATAAATTATACACTTATACACACAATTGTCTAATGAGACAGTAAATTAGGCAGTATAAGATATTATACATTTATACAAATAGTATTGTATAAGGAATGAATCAACAGAAACACAAAACATATACTAATATAAATTATACATTTATACAACTACAATTGTATAAGCACATAAACAGATACAAGAATTTATTATGCATTTTATACAAACAATGTTATATAAGACATGAATCAACAGAAACACAAGCATATACTAATATAGATTATACATTTATACAATTACAATTGTATAAGACATGATTCAACACAAAAACAAAACATACAATATAAAATCTAAATATATACATGAACAATGATTATACAGATACCTTATGATGCTTGATTGACCCAGAACCAACAACTTCATTTTTATCATTATGAACGGTACAAACATCAGCTTTATGTTTCTTTTTCTTACTTGGCCCAGTAACAACATCGACAAGATTCTTGACACCTCCATCAACAAATCTACTTGGGTCATTATTGAATTTGGATCTTATCTCTTGAATGGTAGTAAATTTAGACAATGAACCTGAAATCTCCCCCAAATTCCTCAGTTAGATCCAATTAAAATGATGGGTGTTCAACATCAATTTCAACATGCAATGGTATACCTCTTGTGAATCTTTTGATGGAGATTGGGCATCCATTGATTGAACCAAAAATCTGAAGGAATTAACAAGTGAAGTGAAAAAGTATTTTTAAGAAATTCAAAAAAATGAACAAAAATTGATAATGTGAGATGAGTTTTAGGTAGTACCTTGAAATTTTTGAAATAGTTTGAAAAAACACAATGACGTGTGTGATTGAAGCAGCTGGTAGTTTGAAATTACAATTATGGAGAAAATTGTGGAGAAATTGAAGGAAGAAGAATAAATTGTATTTAAAGCACAAAAAGAGGGGAAAAGAGGACTTTGTTTTGGAGAATTTTTTTATACAAAATGGTGGGACCTGATATAGCAAACTTACGGAGAGTTTGTCTTTTAAAGAAAATAACTGAAAGGGGGTTTATTTGATATAATTACCTTCATTAGTTTGCCATTCTCCACAATTTTCCCTTTAAAAAAAAGGTTGGACAAGGCCCAGCACCAGGTTAATGTCAATGGATTGAAATAAATTAACAATTTGACTAAGGAAATGTAATCTAACAATAGTTCCAAGAGAATTTCAGACACAATCGGATAGACATAAATCAATAATGAACTTCTTAAGTTTAACAAGATAAACCTATTAACTCAAATATAAGATAAATAATTTAAAATGTAAACTATCATATAACTAAACTAATTAATCGAATTTCAAATAAAAGTAATTTTTTTGAGACGGTTTTCGAGTATTCATAAAAATGTGCTTATACATATTGTTAGTGAAAACTTACGATATAACAAAAAATTAGAAGATTACAACTGAAAATGAAATGAAGAAATAAAATCTTTTTAGGCTGAGGTGCGGATATCTCGCTCTTTTTAACGAGATTCAAGCCCACTGCAGCAAATGTTTTCTTCGGTCCAGCAGTAGTCGTCTTTGACTTGTCCCCTCCAGGATACAACAGTCTAATCACAATATATAACTCAACAACTCTGGACAAGAATTGAGTCCAAAGCTCCACAAAAAAAAGAACACCTCCCTTCAACTAATAAAAACTCTCTTTTTAGACTAACACTTTATGCACTCTATAATTTCTTGTATATTGTGTGTCTAAACCAAATGAAGACCACCACTATTTATACTATAAGAAATCTTCTTATCAATGAATAGGAAGATAAATGTTGTAGTAAATAGTGAAGATAAATGGCCTAGAGATTACATAAGTTACATAGTTACAAAGAATAATGGAGGAATAAAAAGTGAGATAATAGAGAAATTATGAGTGACCAGCAAATAGGCAGTAATGCCATCAACGATGTTGTGCATCTTTGCAAAACTGAAGTGTCATATTTACTAACTCCTAATGGAGTAATGCTCCATATAAATGTCCAACATTTAAGATAATAAACTACCGAACTGATAGCACAATACAATGTGTTAGTACGTGGATTTATAATATTAAAATGTCCACACACTAACAATCCCCCACTCATTTTAATATTTGAAAAGGGAATATATTAGCTGAAAAAAGAATAAATTGCATAATGAAGGTGTGCTCTATATTGAACTCCACTTAGTGATGCAATAATTTTTACTCCAGAGTCGTAGTTGTCTCAGACTTGAACTATGACTGCTTAATGAAAATAAAATATTACAGCTCACACATAATAATCAAGGTTTTGACATGAGATTTAAAGCCAGCACGTTATGTCCATATGCTATCCTGATTTCATGAGTGCATTTGAGAATAAGTCAATTCTCATAGGAAGCGACCTACTTCCACACATTATATAGGTGAAATCTATCGAAAGTACTCCTGTAAGATTTAAACTCCATCCATATGGGCTATATATATTCATTAAGAGTTTTATCAACTCAACCTTCACAAATTACATGAAACAATGCACTCACATCATATAAAGGGAATAACAAGATAGTGCATTTTTCACAACAAGTCATCGTATGATTAGTTTTTCCCTTTGAACTTGGTTATAGGATCTCTAGTCCCCAAGTTGAGTTTTCTCATATATGACTCAAGAATTTGTAGGCTTCAATTCCACCCCCTTGATGTATCCAGGTCTTTTCTCTCGTTAATGTCTTAGTAAGAGGATCTGCAAGATTATCACAAGATTTGACATAATCAATATTAATGGTACCATTTGTCAAATACGATCTTACATTATTGTGTTTCCTTCTTATAGGTCTGAATTTACCATTGTAATAACGGTTTTGAACTCAAGAAATTGCAGCGGTGCTATCACAATAAATTAAAATAGGAGGAATTGGTGTTTCAAAATAAGAAATTTGAAACAATAAATCTCTTAACCAATTCCCTTCCTCACTCGCTGAAGCTAAAACAATTAGTTCAGCCTCCATGGTAGAGTTAGAGATTATTGTTTGCTTTTTTGATCTCCAACAAACACCACTACCACCTAAAGTAAAAACATAACCAGTGGTAGAACAGGAATCACCTGATAAAGTGTTCCAATCTGCATCACAAAAGTCTTCAAGTATATCATGATATTTTTTTATAGAACAAACTACAATTTTTTGTTCCAATCAAATATCTCATAACTCTTGTTATAACATGTCAATGTTCATTAGCTGACTTGCTTCTAAACCTGCCAAGTACTCCTACTGCATATGCAATACCAAGCCTAGTGCAATTAGTCACATATCTCAAACTTCCGATTATACTAGCATATTCCTTTTGATTTATTACATCATTTCCACTTTCAACAGGAAATAAGTGAACACTTGAATCAAAATGAGTAGCAATATGCTTGCAATCATTAAAGTTATATTTTTTCAAGATTTTCTCATTATAATGTGACGGGTCAAGGAAAATTCTCTCACATGTTCTTGTTATTTTTATTCCAAGAATAAAATTTGCATCACCAAGATCTTTCATATCAAAATGGTTTCTAAGAACAGTTTTAGTTTCATCAATAACATTCATGTTAGAGCCAAAGATCAACAAATCATCAACATATAGGCAAATAATCACATGTGAATTATTCCAAGACTTATGATATATGCACTTATCACACTTATTTATTTTAAAAGCATTTTCAATCATGCATGAATCAAACTTTTCATGTCATTGCTTTGGTTCCTGTTCAAACCATGTAGGGATTTAGTAAGCTTACATACTTTTCTTTCTTGGCCTGCTTCAATTAAACACTCGAGTTGATTTATATAAATTTCTTCATTTAGGTCTCCATTTAGAAAAGTAGTTTTTACATCCATTTGATGAATTTGCAAATCAAAATTGCAGTCATAACAATTAAAAGTCTTATGAATGTAATTCTTGTTACTGGAGAAAAAATATCAAAAAATTCTAGGCCTTCTAGTTGTATAAAACCTTTTGCAGCTAGCCTACCCTTATATTTATCAATAGATCCATTCGGTTTTAAATTTTTTTCGTAAGACCCATTTACAACCAATAATTTTACAACCCGGTGATAAATCAACTAACTTCCAAGTTTTGTTAGAAATTAGAGATTCTATTTCATCATTTACAGCCTCTTTGCAAAATATAGAATCATGTGAAAATAATTCTTCTTTCAAAGTGAGAGGGTCATCTTCAACATTAAACACAAAATCAGGACCAAAATCTTTTTCTATTCTAGCTCTTTTACTTCTTCTTAAGTCAAAATCATTAACTTCTTTGTTTTTCAAAGTTGAAGTAGAAGAACTAGGTAGTGACAAAATATTTTGTTCAATCCTTTGACCCTCACTATTTTTAGAATCAAATGGAAATTTATTTTCATGATAAATAGCATCACTAGATTCTATTGCAATATTATCTTCAAGATTAAAAAATCTATAGTCTATACTATTTGAAGCATAATCAAGAAAAACACAAGTAGCAACTTTCTTACCTTACTTTGTAATATTGGGATCCATTATCCTTACAAAGGCTAGACAACTCCAAACTCTTAGATATCCCAAATTTGGCTTATAACCTTCCCACAATTCAAAATGTGTCAGTTTTGACTTTTTATGAGGCACACGATTCAACACATAACAAGCAGTTAAAATAGCTTCACCCAAAAAATTCAAAGATGCATGCGACTCAATAAGCATGACATTAGTCAATTCAATCAAAGTTCTATTTTTCCTTTCTGCTACTCAATTAGATGAAGGAGATTAAGGAGGAGTAGTTTCATGAATTATTCCCAATGATCTAACAAAAAAATTAAACTCATTTGATTCATATTCATGGCCTTTATCACTTCTAATTCTTTTTATTTTTCTTCCAAACTGATTTTCAACCTCATGGAGATAAGTTTTGAAATTTCAAAACATCACTTTTATTTTTCATCAAGTAAATATATGTAAACTTAGAAAAATCATCACTGGAAGTGATAAAATATATATTACCTCCACGAGTTAGAATTCTACCAAGTTCACAAACATCCGTATGAACTGATTCTAACAAATCAGTTTTTATTTCAACTTGAAAATGAGATCTTTTAGTGATTGTAGCGTTACTACAAGCCTCACATTTTTCAAAATTCTTTTTTAACATTGGGATGAATACTAAACTACTCATGATTCCAACATAACAGTTGTTGGGTATGTAGCAAGAATTGATGGGAAATAGAGGGAAGGAGAGGAATTTGAAAAGTTTAGAACTTGAAAGGTTGGGAACTTGAAAAGTCCTCTAATGCTTTATTGAAAAAGGCAATAGTCCCTCATCGGTAATGAAAATGAAAATAGGAGATTTTAAATAAATAAACACTCCTATTAATTATTAAAAGGGTTGGAAAGAGAGACCCCCCTCGCGCCGTCGTCGTCGTCGCTCGCTCGCTTCGGCTTCGACTTTGGCTTTGGCATTGGCTTTGGCAAATGATCGATCGAGAGATAATTTTTTGGAATTTTTTTTTAATTATTTCATTTAAAATGGCCAAAAATTATTTTCAATAAATTAGTTGATAACAGAATTTAACCGAAATGTTTTCAACTTTTTATTTAACCCGACCCGACTCGGATCCGCGCGAGTGACCCGTTTTAAATTCCGTTATATTCAAAATTTTCCGCCATGACTGTTCTGAAAGGTTGCAACTTTCAGGAACAGTCAATACCATTTGAAAGTTTGCAACCTTTCATTAATGGCCGTGTCAATTCTGAAAGGGTAGCAACCTTTCAGAATATATTATTCTTGCCTATAAATACCATTCAGTCTTCAGAATATTTGATTACGAATTTTTCTGATCTTCCTTCTTCATAAAAAAATTACATCTTTCTTCGTGTACTTTCCTGCTGTGGATTGATTCGCTGACAGTAGAGTTTTTGGTATCTATACTCTACTGATTAAGATTATTTTACCCTGGGAGCTTATATTCCAAATCAAACCTCGGGTACTAGAGGGGAATAATTTCCTTAAAGGGACACTGTGAATTCAGTGGACTTGATTTTCTTCCTAAATTATCAATAAGAGTATTCCAGATTCTGGTAAGTTTTACAGATTTAATTATTTTTTTTACAAATAAATTTCTGTTCATCTTATTTACTGGTTCTAAAAATCTCAGTTACTTCGTGTTTCTGAATGATTTATTACAACCAGTAATTTCTGATTTTCATAACACAGATTGGCAACAATCTTAAGGAAATTATTAAATCTGTGTTTCTGGTGGAGACAAAAATCTTTGTGATTTTATACTCCTTTAAGTCTGCAATTATAATTTATTGCTTACTTATATTGATTGTATCAATTTGTTTATCAGAAATGGAAAACACTAGTGTTACAGTGGCTGTTGCTGCACCAACCCGAACTCTTGTATCACAAGTAGAGAAACCGGGTAAATTCAATGGTGTGAATTTCAAAGGATGGCAGCAACGAGTATTTTTCTGGCTTACCACTCTTGCTCTGCAGAAATTTACAGGTTAAGATACTCCAGTTCCTGCTGATGATATGCCACACAGGGAAAAATTTATGATTGTTGAAGCATGGAAACAGTCAGACTTCCTATGTAAAGGTTACATTTTGAGTGCTTTAGAGGATGACTTATATAATGTCTATAGTGCAATAACAACTTCAAAAGAGTTGTGGAATGCACTTGAGAAGAAATATAAGACAGAAGATGCATGCTTGAAAAAGTTTGTGGTCGCAAAGTTTTTAGACTATAAAATGGTAGATAGTAAAACTGTTGGATCACAAGTGCAGGAACTTCAACTTATTCTCCATGATCTGATTGCTGAAGATATGGTAGTAAATGAAGCTTTTCAAGTGGCTGCAATGATCGAGAAGTTGCCTCCTTCGTGGAATGATTTCAAGAATTATCTAAAGCACAAGCGTAAAGAAATGAAGCTTGAAGATCTTGTGATTCGGCTCAAGATTGAGGAAGATAACAGAAATGTCGAAAAGAAGTCGCGTAAGAGTTCAACAATCATTGGAGTTAATATTGTTGAAGAAGCTCCTACCAAAGACAAAAAGAGAAAAAAGTCCAACGGGCAGAAGTCAGAACAGGCCAAGAAGAAATTCAAAGGCAACTGTTATAATTGTGGCAACGCTGGTCATAGATCTTCTGATTGTCATGCTCCAAGAAAGGACAAAAACAAAGGCAAAGGCAAAAGTCAAGCAAACATCGTGGAAAAGATGGAAGATGCAGATGACTTGTGTGCAATGATATCGGAGTGTAACTTAGTTGGAAATCCCAAGGAGTGGTTTCTCGACTTAGGTGCCACTAGACATATTTGCTCTGCAAAAGAAGCCTTTGCAACGTACACTCCTGCTGAGTACGATGAAGATTTATTCATGGGAAACACAGCAACAACAAGGATTGCAGGAACTGGGAAAGTAATGCTGAAAATGACATCCGGCAAAGTGTTGACTTTAAACAATGTTCTGCATGTCCCTACTATTAGGAAAAATTTAGTTTCTGCTGCACTACTTGATAAGAACGGGTTTAAGTGTGTCCTAGTTAGTGATAAAGCTGTAATAAGTAAGAATGAAATGTTCATAGGAAAGGGCTACCTCAATGAGGGTTTTTTCAAACTAAATGTAATGGTTATTGACAGTATTAATAAAAATTCTGTTTCTGTTTACTTATTGGAGTTAAGTGATTTATGGCATGCCCGTTTGGGACATGTAAATTACAAAGCCTTGCGGAAATTGGTTAATCTAGAAGTATTGCCTGATTTTAAATGCGATAAGTCGAAATGTGAAATTTGTGTGGAAAGTAAGTTTGTTAAACATCCTTACAAGTCTGTTGAAAGAAATTCTAAAACTTTAGACTTAATTCACACAGATATATGCGATATGAAGTCAACACCATCTCGTGGTGGGAAAAAGTATTTTATAACTTTTATTGATGACTGCACTCGATTTTGTTATGTATATTTGCTTAATAGTAAGGATGAAGCAATTGATGCATTTAAGCAATACAAAAATGAAGTGGAAAACCAATTGAATCTAAAGATAAAAATGATTCGAAGTGATAGGGGTGGAGAATATGAATCTCCTTTTGCAGAGATATGTTTGGAATATGGTATTATTCATCAAACTACTGCACCTTATACACCACAGTCAAATGGTTTGGCAGAACGGAAGAACAGAACATTAAAGGAAATGATGAATGCCTTAATGATCAATTCTGGTTCACCGCGAAATCTTTGGGGGGAAGCCATCCTTACAACTAATAAAATACTCAATAGAGTACCCCATCGAAAAACACAATCAATTCCATATGAGTTGTGGAAAGGAAGAAAATCCAACTTGAAATATTTCAAAGTGTGGGGGTGTTTAGCCAAGGTAGAGGTTCCTTTACCTAAGAGGGTTAAAATTGGACCCAAAACAATAGATTGTGTCTTTATTGGGTATGCTGTGAATAGTAAAGCCTGTCGATTTTTGGTTCACAAATCTGATAATCCTGAGATTCATGTTAATACGATAATTGAATCAGATAATGCAGAGTTTTTTGAAAACATTTATCCGTATAAAACTGAAAGTGAGTCAACAAGTGAAAGACCTAAACGACCACGAGAAAGAATCAATGGAAAATATTCTAACTAGTGAGGAACCTAGGCGAAGTACTCGACAACGAAAATCTGTTTCTTTCAGACCAGATTTTGTAGCACTATTGCTTGAAAATGAGCCTCAAACATTTAAAGCAGCTATGTCTTCGTCAGAGTCAACTTATTGGAAAGAAGCAGTCAATAGTGAGATTGAATCAATTTTAAGCAATCACACTTGGGAATTGACTGATCTTCCTCCAGGAAATAAACCTTTAGGATCAAAATGGATCTATAAAAGGAAAATGAAAACTGATGGGACTATTGACAAATATAAGGCTAGACTGGTAGTCAAAGGGTACAGACAAAAGGAAGGTCTGGACTACTTTGACACATATTCTCCAGTAACAAGGATAACATCAATTAGGATGTTAATAGCACTAGCAGCAGTGCATGATCTTAAAATCCACCAAATGGATGTAAAGACAGCCTTCTTAAATGGAGAGTTAGAGGAAGAAATTTACATGGAACAACCTGAAGGGTTTATAGTTCCTGGTAAAGAAAAGAAAGTGTGCAGACTTATGAAGTCACTTTATGGACTCAAGCAAGCACCCAAACAATGGCATGCTAAATTTGATCAAATAATGTTGGCAAATGGATTCAAGATTAACGAATGTGATAAATGTGTTTACATTAAAAACGTTATGAATCATGAAGTCATTGTTTGTTTGTATGTTGATGACATGTTAATAATGAGTAAAGAAATTGACGATATAAATGCTACTAAGCGCATGTTGTCCAGCAAGTTCGATATGAAAGACTTAGGAGTTGCTGATTTGATCTTAGGGGTCAGGATTATCAAAACTCCCCAGGGACTAGCATTATCTCAATCTCATTATATTGAAAAAGTATTGGATAAGTTCAATTACTTGAATTTCAATGTAGTCAAAACTCCAATTGATTTAAGTTGTACATTTAAAAAGAATGAAGGTCAAAGTGATTCTCAATTGGAATATGCCAGAGTGTTGGGAAGTTTGATGTATATTATGAATTGCACGCGACCAGATATAGCATGTGCTATTAGTAAACTGAGTCGGTACACTAGTAATCCGAATCAAACTCACTGGATGGCTATGAAACGTGTGTTGGGTTTTCTAAAATGGACACAACATTATGCTTTGCATTATAATAAATATCCTGCTGTGATTGAAGGATATAGTGATGCAAATTGGGTCACCGGGTCAAATGATGTAAAATCCACGAGTGGTTATGTATTCATACTTGGTGGAGGAGCTGTCTCTTGGAAATCTTCCAAACAGACATGTATTGCTCGCTCCACAATGGAATCTGAATTCATTGCTTTTGATAAGGCTGGTGAAGAAGCGGAATGGCTCCGGAATTTCCTAGAGGATATTCCATTCTGGCCCAAACCTGTTGGACCAATTTGCATACATTGCGATAGTCAAAAAACAATAGGTAGGGCAGAGAGCGTTATGTACAACGGGAAGTCTCGTCATATACGACGTAGACATAACACCATAAGACAACTGCTCTATAGTGGAATTATCACAATTGACTATGTAAAGTCAAGCGATAATGTGTCAGATCCACTAACGAAAGGCCTAGTGAGAGAGGCAGTTGAAAGATCATCTAAGGGAATGGGTTTACGGCTTATGACAAGTCAGCATGACGGTAACTCTATCTAGCAGACTGGAGATCCCAAGAGCTAGATTCAAGGAGAAAAACAAAGTTGTGGCTGACGGTTCGACATTGTCAATTAACTCAATCCATTCTCATGATGAAGACAATGTTCAGGAAAAGGTTAAGACTTTAAGGCTTGTTAATGAGGTAATAAAGCTTAAAGTTTTTAATGATTTGCTAAGTTTGGCAGATTTGACCAAATAGTGTATCTACGAGATGACACGGTTAGAAATCACCTATGTGAGTGTGAAGTGGAAGCCGCTTAAAAGAGAATTTTATGTCAAAAGCCTATTCTCTATACACTCATGAAACCAGGAGGTGTTCATGGATGAAACGAACACAATCGTAAGAATCATAAACAGTAAAGGGTTAATTGTGTGACATATGGTTGTCTAGGTATACACCAAAGTTCGACGGTTCAAAGATATCACATCTACCGATTGACCGAGTATATCCGACATATGTTCACTACGGAATGTCCAAGGGGAAACCTACTTATCCAGATGCAATTAATCCTTGCTTGTAAAGTACACAATTGTCCGTGCATTCCTATGTTATCACTATTCCCCATCAATGTGGGGGATTGTTGGGTATGTAGCAAGAATTGATGGGAAATAGAGGAAAGGAGAGGAATTTGAAAAGTTTAGAACTTGAAAGGTTGGGAACTTGAAAAGTCCTCTAATGCTTTATTGAAAAAGGCAATAGTCCCTCATCGGTAATGGAAATGAAAATAGGAGAGTTTAAATAAATAAACACTCCTATTAATTGTTAAAAGGGTTGGAAAGAGGGACCCCCCTCGCGCCGCCGTCGTCGTCGCTCGCTCGCTTCGGCTTCGGCTACGGCTACGGCTTCGGCTTCGGCTTTGACTTTGACAAATGATCGATCGAGAGATAATTTTTTGGACAAAATTTATTTTAATTATTTATTAATTAATTTAAATGGCAAAAAATTATTTTCAATAAATTAGTTGATAACAGAATTTAACCGAAATGTTTTCAACTTTTTAGTTAACCCGACCCGACTCGGATCCGCACGAGTGACCCGTTTTAAATTCCGTTATATTCAAAATTTCCGGCCATGACTGTTCTGAAAGGTTGCAACTTTCAGGAACAGTCAATACCATTTGAAAATTTGCAACCTTTCATTAATGGTCGTGTCAATTCTGAAAGGGTAGCAACCTTTCAGAATATATTATTCTTGCCTATAAATACCATTCAGTCTTCAGAATATTTGATTACGAATTTTTCTGATCTTCCTTCTTCATAAAAAAAAACACATCTTTCTTCGTGTACTTTCCTGCTGTGGATTGATTCGCTTTATAGTAGAGTTTTTGGTATCTATACTCTACTGATTAAGATCATTTTACCCTGGGAGGTTATATTCCAAATCAAACCTCGGATACTAGAGGGGAATAATTTCCTTAAGGGGACACTGTGAATTCAGTGGACTTGATTTTCTTCCTAAATTATCAATAAGAGTATTCCAGATTCTGGTAAGTTTTACAGATTTAATTATTTTTTTACAAATAAACTTTTGTTCATCTTATTTACTGGTTCTAAAAATCTTAGTTACTTCGTGTTTCTGAATGATTTATTACAACCAGTAATTTCTGATTTTCATAACACAGATTAGCAACAACAGTCATTAACATGACATAAACGAGCATGCCAAAAATTGGTAGAAGAAAGCATATAAACATAAGTAGAAGTTTTATTCATTTCAACATTCAACTTAAACATCCCATCACATGCATACCCCTTCCCCACAAAAATACCCTTCTTCATTATTACATATTGATCAGATTCAATAATCTGTTTAAAGCCTACTTTATTAAAAAGAAAACTAGACATCAAATTTTTTTTCATGGAAAGAGTATAAAGTACATCTTTTAAAGTTAATACTCTTTCAGAAGTAAAACACAATTCAACATCTCCCTTTCCAAGCACTTGAGTAGTGTGATCATCACCAAACATGATGGTTTTGGGCTCCTCAAAATGAGTATATATATTAAACGAGTCTTTGTCATAACAGACATGACAGTTTGCACCAGAATCAACCCATCATCAATCAACATTCTCAACCATATTAATGTCAATAATCACCGCCACAAAAGGTTATTCGGTAACTTTTGCCTGAGGGTTAGGACCACGTTTCCAAAATTTACAAAATCGAACAATATGCCCACTCTTGCCACAAACAAAGCATGGTCCCTTTTCTTGAACTTGTTGATTTTGTGCTTGGTGATTTTCAACATTATTTTTCTTGGGAGGTCTACCCTTATTTTTCTTGAATTTTTTCTTCTTAGATTTTAAAGAAGTATTTTGTGAGTTTCAGGAATAACATTATTTGAAGTAATTAAATTTACCTTCGATATGTTGTTGTTCTCTTCTGTTTGTACAAGTGTTTCTTGGCCCGTTGCTTCTTCTTCCACGCTAATTTTCATTATCAAGGTTTCAAGAGAAGTTTTTTTTTTGTTTGTGGCACATAGTTTTTTGAAATTCCTTCCAAGAAGGTGGAAGTTTATCTATTATGCCATAAACAATAAGGTTAATTCCAATTTTAACCTCTTCGGACCTAAGCTCTCCCACAATCATGATAAAGTCTTGAGCTTGGTCTACCACCAATTTGTTGTCCACCATTTGAAAATGAAAAAATCTATTAGCTGCATATTTTTTCTCTCCAGCCTCTTCGGTATCATACTTACTCTGCAATACCTTCCAAATTTTCTTTGCACTAGAGTAAGTTCTATCATAATAATCATAAAAGTTATCATATAGACAATTAAGAATATAATACCGACACTTATAAGAATCTCCATCGTACTTTTCCACTTTCTCTAGATGAGAGATAGTTTCATCATCACTCATAGAGGTAATGTCTTCTTTATTAGGATTCTTCTCAGTTAACACATAAGAAACATTGAAAAGATTTAAGTAGAAAAATTCTTTACCCTTCCATCTCTTAAAATGATTATCATTGAACCGAAATGGCTTGTTGAGGTCTACCATCTTGACATCCGCGGTTTTTTCAATTCTCGCTCTCTTTAAAGAGATTCAAGCCCGCTGCAGCAAATGTTTTCACCGGTCTAGCAGTAGTCTTCTTTGACTTATCCCCTCCAGGATACAAGAGACTAATCACAATATATAACTCAACAAATCTGGACAAGAGTTGAGTCCAAAGCTCCACAAAAAAAGAACATCTCCCTTCAACTAATAAAAACTCTCTTTTTAGACTAACACTTTATGCACTCTATATTTTCTTGTATGTTTTTGTGTCTATACCAAATGAAGACCACCACTATTTATACTACACGAAATCTTCCTAGCAATGAATAGGAAAATAAATGGAGTAGTAAATAGTGACGATAAATGGCCTAGAGGTTACATAAGTTACATAGTTACAAAGAATAATGGAGGAATAAAAAGTGAGATAATAGAGAAATTATGAGTGACCAGTCATTAGGCAGTAATGCCATCAACATCATTGTGCATCTTCGCAAAACTGAAGTGCCATATTGCACTAACTCCTAATTGGAGTAATGCTCCATATGAATGTCCAACATTTAAGGCAATAAACTGTCAAACTGTTAGCACAATACAATATGTTAATGTGAATTTGTAATATTAAAATGTCCACACACTAATATATATATATATATATATATATATATATATATATATATGATTTCCCAAAGTGACTAAGTTATATGAATATAACTTGAAAGTATATTTGAATTTCGTAAAACATTAATTATTTTAAATTGTTTGAAATTTAAGAAAATCGAAGATTAATATATACTGGGGAGAGTCAAAATTGGGTGTCAACACATGGTTACCCAATAATGATTATTTTTCTGGTGTTAGTAGACTATTAACATATAAAGTAATTGAGCAAATTGAGGGTTTAGATGGTATTACTGATCATTCAACTAAGAATGACGTGCAATAAAGATTTAGATTACATTATTAAGGTTATGTGGTGGATCAATATTTTCAAATAAATTTAATAATAAGCTTAATTTGGACCTGTTGATTGACATGAAAAACACAAGCATAGAGAGCAGTCACATAATCATATTTGTATAATTTCTTATGTAGTGCATCAATGAAATAATTAAATGAAGTTTGTCGATTTCTCTCTTTAATGCAATTATACTTTTTTTAAATCATTTTTTATATTTTAGTAATATGCACTTTCAAATTTAATTGTATTCTAAAAAATGTTAACTTTTATTTATTGTAGATTTGGGCATTGGTAACATATTATTCCCCTACAATCATTTTTAAAATCTCTAAATACCAATCAACTTGAGGTTTCAACTATGCTTGCACGTAAATGGACGCAACGTAGAAATCATCAAAATAAGGCACAAAGTGTAATTGATGTGATTAAGGATGTACTAGATAATCTAACCGATGATCAAGTATTTAAATATTATTAATATTTTATTTATTCATATTTGTATCCCATTTTATTTAAATTTTTAATTATTCACACTTATATCTCACTATCCACGAAAATTATGTAAATATAATGACATATACATAGATTTCTGTTAGGTCCTACGACATAATAGTGAAAAAAATATTTCATAAGATTGTTTTAATTAATGTACATATTTATTTTTATTTTTTTGTCAAAAAAATTTTAATAATTATCTTACTCTTATTTTTTTATAGTTTATTTGGAAACCAATTCAGAAGATGTTATTAATGGATCGCCTGAGTGGTGTCGGTCAGGAAAATCTGTCTGGATGACACTTGTGCCGCTCATTTATGAAATTTATCGTGAGTGGCATATGTTTTATCGTGTTGTGAGACAATTTGATTATTTACAACATATTTCTAGACCGTGTATCTAATTTTTTGAACATCATTTTAAGCGTGATAAAAGAACCAAAATAAAACAAGAGACTATAGATGTATTTAACTCACACGTATGAGAACAACGAAAAATTGTATATTTTGACCTCCATTTGTAAGTGATCAAGCAGATTACTTGTGTTAGTACATGAAGCATTTCCTCATGTTTATTGAAAATTCACGATATGTTGTACAATGAGGGTATAAATACATGACAAGAAGATATGAGGCGTTAGTATGTATATTATAAAGATTATTATATCGATCTTTAATAATTTTTTTGTTATTAATATTTTTTTATTCATTATGGGCTAGGGGTCATGAAATACAATATCTTCAACCTCGAATGATTGAAAATAATGAAAATCAATCTAATGAAATGAGAAAATACGCGGAGAAAGTTACTCGTATTTCAATGAAGTCAATGAATGCTGTCTTACAGGAAACGTGATTGAGCTTTGCTACTGATTATAATCCTCCAAATCAATACGATGAACCACCACTAGTACGTAGAAAAATCACTGGTGAAGGTCGTGGTCGAAATCGTATGTAGCATCATTTGATTAATGGAGATAATTTGGTTGATAATAACACACATTTGGTGGTTACTCCCGAGACTTATTTCACGTTTGATTTTTCTACTAGGCCCTCTAAACATTAATGTTAATTTTTCAACTTAGGAAATAATTGATTTTGTAACTCCACATGTTTCAGTATCTGATTTTGCGCAGTTCAACATGGTATGTGTGAATTTTTTATACATAATTCTCCTTTTGGTGGGAGGTTGAAATTTTCAAATGTAAGTATGATAATTTTCATTGAGATTTTATCATTTTTTCATAATTATTCGTGCATATTTATTTATTATATTATATTGTATAGCAGGTAACTGTGTCCCATGATCCAAGGTTTAATGCTGAAATTTCACTACATTCAATTTTTGATAGAGAAAATCCACCTCGAAGAACATTCAGGCTACACAAATCAAATAGATGCCAGATGTGGAACAGACAGTCCCTATCAAAATGTGAAAGATTCAAATGATTCTGAAAATGAAGACGAAAATGAAGTCGTAGAAGATTTGAAAAACTCAGAGAATAATTTTTATTTATCTTTATTCGAAAGGCTAAAGAATTTTATGCAATAGATCAGTTCTTTTTGTCTGTTGAAATTTGTTATTTCATGTGAATTTCAACAAAGAACTTAAAATTTATTGTTTTGTGCAATGAGGTTCTCCTCTTTATTTTTAATCATTTGGAGGATGTTTCTTTTCCTTTAAATTATGAGGTTCTCCTATTTATTTTCAAACATTTGGAGGATGTTTTTTTTTTCTTTAAATTATATCGAATCATTACTTTTTAATTAAGGTCAAATCAACTAAATATTTATAATATAAATACAGCGTCTTTACAAAATACTAAATTATCTTATTATTTTTTAACTCACTTGGAGGATCAATTTAATCAATATATTTAAAATGCAATAAAATAGATTAAATTCATGTCAACAAATATTTGAAAATGATGTATAATAATATTAATAACAAGACATAAAAATTACATTCATCTAAAAAACATAGACAATATATTTAAAATTGAGTAGGAATTCGTACCATTGTGTAACTCGTTTTCTTACTAACACTATATTTTCTGAGCATGCGAATTCGGAGTTATATTCCTATTATTATTATGTTGGTTTCTTACTTGCATACCACATGTCTGCAAATATTTAGTATTTGGAATCAAATTGAAAGGAGTTGACGTCCAATACATGTCATCACTAATTGGATAAATGTCCTAGTATATTTGTTTGTAATATTTTGTACTGTAGAATTTACTTGCATATGACTTTAGCTCAATTTCGCGAAGTCCACAAAATTCAGTGGCTTGCGAGCAAGGCATATGATAGTTTCTCCATTTTTCACAAGAACATTTCTTACCATTTGCAGTAACCTTGTGGACATTTTCACCTTTACCATACTCCATCATCAGTGTTATAAGTCATCATTTAAGTGTATCCTTGAGATCTTTGATAATAATCATTATTTTTTTATCTATTACAAGAGGCCACAACATATTACATTGAAGTAATGTGATCGCAAGGTTGTTTCTTTTGACAAAACGATCAACAAGAGCTTTGAACGTCATTCGAACCATGACAGTCATAGAAAACCCCCAAGCTTTTTTCAATAAATCATTATATGACTCAAACACATTTGTCGTCATGGCACCCTATCAACGGCCATCATCCTTACACATTGTACAGTTTTCAAAGGAAATTCATTTAATCATTCATATCCTGCAGGAGATAATAATTTTGATTTATTGCATCCTTTGCACAAACTTATTCTTCTTGTGCTCTATGACAACTAACCACATTAATTTTTTGAGCGCACTATTTACAATTTTTTTTTAAATTAAAATTTACTTTTAAGTGTCGAATATAAAATCTATGATATGTGTTGGGTGGATTCAGCCAATCATAAGATTGAATACTTTGGAAGATTCCTTGATCGGTTAGAAATGAGAAAAATTCCTTGTCGCTTACAAACAACACATGTCCATAGTAACTTGAGAAACCACGACCAAGACTCAAAACTCTCATGTGCAACTAACACATATGCAAGTGAAACAAAATATTTTCATTCGCATCAATCTCAAATGTAAATAATAGTTTCAAATCATACAAACCATAAAGATTTGTGTTGTCGATGGAGATGACCGGGCTACAACTTTTGAAACCATCAATGCTCTGTTTAAAAGCCCAGAAAAGAAATTTAAAGATTTGCTCACCTTGAATTGTTGTAGAATGATGCTGCCACTAATAATAGCGTCTGAATTAAATAATTGTAGTGCAATCATGTATCAAGGTAATTCCTTAACAAACTTTCAAAATCACCATAAATAATTTGAAATGCTTTTCTCTGACCTTTTAGTGCTTTTTCTATAGTTAGGAGTATAGTGATGATTTCCTTTAATGATTTCACGAATCAACTTAATATTTATGTCTGAATTTCGCATAACATATGATATCAATGAAGTGGCAATCATGATACTATTCAAATTGAAATGATCCACTTTATAATTATTTGTAAGACAAGTATGTTGTTCAATCATCTTTCTTGCCTTCCATATATCACTTGAAATCTCTCTAAAGCGAATAATTCAATTACACCTCAATTCATGACGCTTGCAAATAACTCTCCAACTTTTACTCTTGGATTGATCACAAAGAAATTCTTTTTTATTGCAACACTATATGCTCTTACGATATATTTTATTTTCTTCTTATTCATAAATAGAATATCTAGTTACATATACAAATTAGATTAATCAATATAAAATAAATAAATAAATAAATAACTATAAAAACTTTAATTTTCAACAATCGAACTTGACTGAATATATTTAGAATTGTTTGGATTTCAAAGTGTCATTCGGATAAACCATCATCTCTTGTATAGATAAAATCTTCTGTAATTTCTTCAGTGTGATTTAAGTATGAAATCATAGTAGAATGATGCTTAACACTTTGATCTTCAACGGGTGCATTAGGTGCATTATCTACATCATCATCATCATCCTCATACATTTCATCATTGTCTGTTACTTCATCTTCCGTAGATTTATTACTATGCAACTCACCAACTCGTTCATCACACATAATATTATTATTCACAATTAGTACGATAACTCACTGCATCTTTAAGTTCCACACACCTATAAAATATAATAATATAAATGTATTGCATATTAAAAAAATCAATTTTAATAAATTAAAAAAACATCACATTATTTACCTATCAGTTGACTACGGTAGAAAAGAATTCAAGTGCATGGAAGCATGGCTAGACTCTCTCATATTGTAATTCAACACACTCCAATTCAAATAAGGATCATGAATATATAAGACAATTTTTGTTTATGAAATTGTTCCAATTCAAATAAGGATCATGAATATATAAGACAATTTTTGTTTATGAAATTGTTGCGCAAGAAGCGATATTTTTTTAAAAAATTAGAGGAGAATTTCGCTACCTTGACAACAATTTTCTTTTTAAAAATTAATTCTTTACTAAAATCACTGCCCAATTTTTTTTATGAAATCCCACCGAATTATTACATGTTGACTAGTTGGCAGAAAGTTTTAAAAATAATTGTTTTTCAAAAAGAAAAAATTATCCACCTGATATTTTTTTTTAAAAAAAGAATCTTCACCAAAATCACGCGCAATTTCTAATTTATTTTTTACCACTAAAATTATAAAAACGCTGCAATAACAACGTTTTTTTAAAAAAATTTAATGAAAATCGTTGCCAAGGCAGCAATATCTGAAAAAATTTGTTTTTACAAAAACGTTCCCATAGCAGCGCTTCTTATTTTTTCTTAAAAAAATTTGCAAAAATGATGCACTGGTATCGCTGCTAGGTCAACGATTTTGATCTGTTAACGAATTAACGATGTGAAAACAAAATGACTAAGTGTACCAAATAAGGTACTCTACTAATACACAACGTTAATGCATGCATTATTCTTGTTAATAGACTATACCAAACGACTCCTAAGTGTAAAATTATCTATTGATTTAATAAAGTAAACAAATATCGTTTGATATTTCAAAATTATATAGAACAATTATTATTAGACAAAAGGAGTATTAATTATGAGGTAAGCAAAAAAAACCCAAGCGAACATTATACGAGGTAAATAATCAAATACCCCATAAAAGCAAAATAATAACAAACATATACTTGTATACATTCACACCCCATTAAATAATTACATTATATCTCTACTAATTTTGGTTAACTAATACTTAATCAGTATCATATATACTGTATTGGTATCATTAAGACTGATAACACACACATATATATATATATATATATATATATATATATATATATATATATATATATATATACTTATATACTGATTTAGTATTAGTTAAGCGAAATTTTCAACCTTAATGATACAAATACAGTATGTGATACCAATTTAGTAACACTTAAACGAAAATTATCACCCTTTGTGAATGCGTGAATGGGCACTTTCAATTTGGGTATGAACATGTAATTATTTTGAATTTTATGACCTATGTAGTTTTACCTTATATTAGTGCTGATATTTATGTCCTCAAATTCCAACCAAACATTGTACAAGTTGATACTGATTTTTGTATGTGTTAGCTTTAACTCAAACCAAATCTAACATGACTAAAATCTAAATGATTCAAGACCCATTCGCAAAGTGTATTAGCAAGGTACAACACATCATAGTATAAATATATATTAAGTACTGTGCAAGCTATCCGTTCAAGGATATTACAACTAGCTGCAGTTGGGCACCTCGTGAGAGATGCATAAACTTGTACAATGAATACAAATGGTTGACAACTTCCGGTGACTATGATCATCCTAATATATAAGCTTCCACAGGTTTCAAACTAATTCTTAACTACACACTCGTTTTCAACGAGTTTGAAATGTCTAGCACGCGTGCCATTCACTTCCCAAAGGATGATATACAGTGCACCTGGGGTATGTATGCACATCTAGTCAAAAGGTAGGTAATGGGGTTCTTATTTACACGTGCTTCTTGACCATCTATTGACTGTGTAGCAATTAGCAGTTCCTTTCCAGTATGATCCATGGTGGTGCACAGATCATACGATTTCATGTGTTTTCCTTTATGCCAACGAATAACACAAGCTGCTTCAGATAAAAAGCGGATACTCCAAAATTGCATGCACAGATAATTCCATCAGCTTAAATCAAAACCAGCATCAGCATTTATGGCGTATAACAATTTCTGCTCCATCTGCTCTTTGCTGCACCATAAAAGAAATTACAGTTACTGGCACTCCTTTGTAATGATAAAGGAAAGCAAAGGATGTACACTAATTTAGAAGCATCATATATACATGTCATTTGCTTTGGAAGTTTTAAGTTTGTATCACATTGTTGTAACAATAATACATATCACTAGAACAGAGCAAACCTTCTGTATGGTGGAAATTTTAAAAGATTCATGCAAGTAGCTGATGTCGGCAGACGATCAAGAGCTTCATCAGAAGCATGCCCACCCGCTCTAATCAGAAGGCAAAAACCAAAATAATAAAAATAAAATTGGATACCAAATCAAATGCTTAAACAAAAGACATCATATAAAGAAATAGACTAACCTCTGTATGCAGAACAACGGCTCCAAATATTTAAATCCGAGTAAGGGTCCTCGTGAGCACCCAGTCACAAACCTGGCACCGAAAAGGAAAAAGTGATGAGGTTGATTTAACTCTACTGAACATTAGAATCAACACAAATAAATTGTCTGCATAACTATCTACAATAAGTATTATTCATTTCATGTACAAGCTGTCCATCAACATTCCATATTTCATAAATTTCTAAATACAATTTGAACACCTCATGTCACCATAAGGGGTCCAAGGACCACAATAACATAGATATATATGTGTCATTTTCATACATATCCGCTTTTTCTCTCTAGGAGATGTTCAATACCAGGACGTAGGATCAACACATTTAAGTGGGGAACTGTATTTTTAACCTAAAGGAGACACAGGATGGTTAAATGCACAAAAGATCATCTAAGCAGAAGCTCCTTTTATGATGCAGAGTAAATCTACGGACATCCGGGAAGATGGAAAAAAACAAATACTAAAGAAGGTTATTTTATGCCAGACCGACCACCATATTATCTGTAACAACAGTTGCTTAATCCTTGGAAGCAATTCTGGAAAAGATAATTTATAAGATATGATGAGAAATAAGAGAATCTCATAGAGGATGACATAGTGGTGTCTTTAACTCATTTTTTTTACAGTGCTATAGCTTAGGACTCTGCCAAATGCCACTACTCTTCCTTTTTTCTGTTTGAACAAAACCCTACTTGTTTGCAGGCATATTCTAGTGTCCAGGAAACAGTCTGTATCTTCAGTGCTGAAGCATTAATAGTTTCCACAGACTTCTCCCAAAGAGTGAGCAAAAAGAAAAGGATACCTAGAAATCCACATGGATCTCTATACAGAGCTCAGAACAGAAACCCCTAGCACTAATTACTTAAAGATTTGGACTTAATTTTGGATGATTAAATGTTTTTCACTCAAGAAAGGTGCTCAATGAGAGTAAGTTGCTTTCTTGTCAACTTTCCAGCATTTGGTACTAGCAGAAATATTTCTAAATTATTTTTCAAAACCATGGATTCACTGTTAACACAATAAAATCAGCTTTTCCTATGAAATGCTTCTCCTCAAAACTTAAATAAATCAAACTTCTGCACCTGCACATAGCTATTCGACAGGACATATGGAGACAAAAAATAAATTACACTGCAGACAGTTTACTTGAGACAAAAACAAAACAAGAAAATCAGGGAGAACATTTTAAGAGGGAAAAAAACAAAAAAACAAAAAAACAAAAGAACCTCAGATTTCCCCTTCCACCCCTTTCCCGCTAACATGTTAAGCTATATTAATTAAGGATGTTCCAAAGTAAACAATAATGGCTATACAGTGGCTGATCTCAGAAAAAAATAGGCAAAATCTTTTCAAACTTCTGAGTTAAAGATCCATTGATTGAAAAACACAATACTCAAATGTACCAAAGAACTGCAAAAATACAGAAGTTGAACAAACCTTTTCAGACCTCAGAGTGAGGAACCCATCAGATGAAGCAAAATGAAAGCAATTTACTCGGTGAAAAAGAAATACCAAATCACTTCCCAAACTCATTTTCATCATGTAGTGTAAGCATAATTTATCAGAACATCATGTTTAAAGATGGCAGAAAAGAAGCACAAAGTCTCAGTCATCCTATTGTATCCTAATATCAAGTTACTTAAATTACATCCTATGGACCATTTAAACCAGAAA
Source organism: Solanum chilense (assembly GCA_032847665.1). Taxonomy (NCBI): domain Eukaryota; kingdom Viridiplantae; phylum Streptophyta; class Magnoliopsida; order Solanales; family Solanaceae; genus Solanum; species Solanum chilense. The sequence goes on from CM064963.1 coordinate 72,136,829, forward strand.
ACTTTAGCAATTTCCTATTTCTGAACAAGAATGTATCAAGAAACATATGAGAAGGGTAAAACTTACTTCAGAAATTTTCTCTGATTTTCCAAAGAAAAGTTTTTCACAACCTCCCAAAACGTATCAATAACATAGTGTTCCTGTGAGAAGTACTTCAGTTAGTTATGCACAGTTAAAGGACGTATTCAAACTAATAGAAAAGCAGAAAGCATTTATTGATGAAACCACAATATAGCTCATTAACCTAAATGACTCACATATGCTCAGCTTCTAGATAATTTAAGTCTAGCTTTAATCCAAGGTACATGAGCCGGTTTAATACCCATGACTACTATACATATGAAAAAAATACCTCTGTTACTATAGTCAAGAAGGCCTACTACTAATCCATAAGCTTCAACATTTCATCTTCAATAAGAGAAGGATCCGCATCAGATTTTTTGCATTACTTTTCAGCAAGTGATCTATCACAAACGAATATATGGACTGTTTTGAGGTGATTTTTATTGCACCATCTGAAACTGGTGAGTTTCTGAGTTCTGACCATCATTTATTGATTTTGTTCCCGACTCATGGCAATGATGGCAACATTCTACAGGAGGGTTTTATTGGTTTTGCTACAGTAGAATGTTCAAGATTGTTCTCTTTCTGAATACAATACATGGGACACAATTTTCTTATCCTCTACGTTGTGTTAGGTTATAGACTTCATGATTACACTTATACAGTAAGTTGGAAAAACTATGGCTTTCGTTGCCACTGGATTGGAAAATGTTTCATGTCTAGTTTGGTTTTGGGAGAACAGGTTTTATGTTTCTTATGAATTTTTATTGCAAACAGAATGGTGACATTGGTCAGTGTTTCAAGTTTACTTTTTAGGAAATAGTCTTGGTTTGTTTTTTTCTAAAAGCAGTGTAGCTTTTTCATCCATATCAAAGCTTCTCTAAAAAAAAAAAGCAGCTTTTATATGGATGAAATTCTCAGATTAAAACAAACAAACCTTTTTACTGGTTACCAAACCATGATTTTGAATAGGGTTCGTTTGTCAAAGGAAAACTACGTTCTAAAATGGTGGGACCCACGCCAGCTTGCGTGCATCTTGACTATTCCACTGAGACCCACCAGCACATTTACAGGATAAGTTTTCTCACCAAGGCTTAGGCATATGGGAAGAGAGAAAATGTGTGCAGATTGTTAAACTGAAAACATTATGGATTCGTTCTGTTTGATGTACAAGGACAAAATAATACCAGCATATAGCTTTACATTATTAATATTACAACTGCTTTCTATTATAAAATTCTGCATTATTTGCGTTCCTAATGCAGCGCATAGCTTCGGCAATAAACTCAGAATAACTAATATCTGCTTAACTTGTTATAGGAAATCTTTCTATGATTTTATATGGGACAGAAGATTAAATAAGATACATGTATTAGCAACATTAGGATTAAGATAAGTCTCGACTTTGGTATCATAGTCATAACAATCTATGTATTATTTATTTGGTGTGCACCAAACTTAAGTATTATCCACTACATAACAATGCCCACATACTAAGTGTGAACCTAATAGTTCCCAACTGTAGAATTTCCAGGGTGTGGCCGCATGCAAGACACACTTTTTTGGTTCAGAAAAATCTTGGAGGTGATATTTATTTTTGGTGTGGCCTCCAGTTATCTTTTGAAAAAACAGAGGAATCAATCAATCAGACAAGCAGTTTTTTTTCAGTAGCACCCAGGAAAGATTGTTGGAATTAATTTTTTTTTTAAACATCAACTTGGTATCACCATTATAATAATATAAAAGAAAACAACAACTATGCCAGTAAAAGAGTCACCCAAAATAAGTTTTGAACTCTCCTTAGAAGATGTCATCAGATCATGTTTGATTTAAAGCAAACATTACCCTTAGAGGGTGTTTGGATTGGCTTATTTTAAGTTGCATTTGGCTTTTAAGCTCCTTTTCTATTTTTTGTGGTGTTTGGGAAAAAGATAAAAAGTGCTTTTAAGCACTTACTTTTGGACCAAAAAACCACAAATAAGCTAAAAGCTAAAAGTTTATAAGCTTTTTATAAAAATCCAATACAAACACCCTCTTAGATTATATCTAACCTGATGCACGCTGTACTCTTCTCCAAACCTTCTATCATTCTACTACAACTTGTTTTTTAAAAAAATAAATGAACTTGAAGGTATATACTTCTGCTATTAGTTTTAGAGAAACACACACGATATAATTTATCTTGTGGAAAACATGAGATATTCCCTCACGAAAATGAGGAATACAACCTCTGCAGACATGTCCGATTTATCAAACAGGAAACCATTTTGAAGAGAAACATTTAGAGAAGAAACTGAAGAGAATTGCAGAAGCAGTTACCTTATGGTAACCTCCTGTATAATTGGTATGAGCTCGAAGGTCATCAATATCAATGCCATCAAGTGATCCAGAAATAAGAAGCTGAAAACAGGGCCAAAAAGTAAGACACAGATAACTAGACCTCTTACTAATTAAGAACATAACAATTATAAGATATCTAGACTAGAACACAAAACAATTCTCGCCCATTGGATAATTTTCCAGCGTACAAGTAATTTTATCTTGTCCAGGCTTCTATTGACTTTCTTCTTCGCAATGATCGTTTTCTTTTTTTCATCTTCTTTGGGCAGCGTACGACAGCTAGTTCTCAATAAGTTGGTGCTTGAAATTTAAGTCATTCAGGCTTCATGCAAATCCTTCTCTCTCTAATCTTGTCCTTTCATAATTGCTCAGGTTTTTATATCCAAATGATTTATTCTCAGCAAAATATCTTGACAGATTAAGGCACTACTAGCTCTTTGTAAATGGCTAGGCGGATCTCAATAACTTACTACAGATAACAAGCCCTACAAGTAGCTTCATCCAGAGTAATCTATCATGCCTCAGAGAAGTAAGGGGAGTGACTCGGTTTACTTTGTTAAGATGTGCAGTTGAGATGCAAGGGATAGGTAACTTTCCTGAATTTCAAGTGCTTTCGTCTAATAAAACGATACTACCTCAGCCTAAAAAAGAATGGCACTTCTATATATTTGGAAACAATTTAACTTTGAACTTCCCATTTACCTTTAATAACTTGATTTTATAGCCACAGAAATCTCTATGGGATGTTTTCATAGCAAGTTTCACAAGTCTTTCTTTCTTCCTTAAAACTATACTCCCAGTCAAACATCACATAAAGTGGGGCTGAGGGAGTATAATAGGTAAACCAACAATGTTTCTAATGTAAAAAAGTGTAACAGAAGTATAAATGCTAGCACCTGAAGTTCATGTTCATTAAACATGTCAATCCACTCCTTTTGTATTAGCTGTTGGAAACCCCTCAGAAAATGAGAACTTTGTTGACGGATCTACATCATCACAAGATAGACTAAGCAACAACTATGAAATGGATATGCATCTCACACAAAAAAGTTCTTGACAGAAATATTGTGATATTGCAAAGAGCAGTAGGTTGAAAAAGAAAAGAGTGAAGGGTAAATAACCTGAAAGTTTAAACGATGGTTAGCAACAAGATGAATAAAGGTGATGACATTCTCATTAGTAACACGTGTGCTTTTACCACCAGGAAGCAGCTCTTCTTCCGCTTGCTCTCCATATTCATTGTTGAGAATGACAAAGTACAACTCAAGATCTGAAACATCACCTTCGTAATGCTGAAATTTGAGAAAAAGTCAAAGAATGAGCTAATAAAATGAGTAATAGGTAGAAAAGAAAAGTGATTTCAAGAGATGAAAAAGACACCATGTCAGTAGCACATGATCAAAAATCAACATGTATGCCCCCCCACTATATTCTTTTCTAGATTTTCTTCCTAAGGCTCGCCTACTATTATGCAGGGCCTGGGATTTTTCCCCTCTATTAGAATTTGACTAACAGAAGTAAAAGAAACGAGGAGCATATTCAAATTCCTCATCCCTCACAGGCTCAGAACATTACAGAAGGAAAGATATGTCAGTTTGATTTTATGCCTTAGCAAGTAATGCAGATGATAATAACATAATTTTCATTTCCGAAGGACAAAAAATAATCATTAGTGTTAGTGAACCCCTAGTTAGTCTTGAAAGACAAATTACGGATATTGGATTGTAATGGTTTTAACTGGCACGACATGGATATTGAGGATTCTTGTAGACCCCATCTAATTTGGCCTTGATCATAATATTTGTGGCTGTTAAGTTCCAAATTTCTTACACAAACGATTTGTTTGTGGTCTTTGATGTAGTTATGGATCCCAACCTATTTTCAAACCTGCAATACACATGTGATCTGGACTAGAATGAATTATCTCTACCATCTATTCTAACTATTTAGGCTTAGCCGGGGGGCTAAAAGACCCTTTAAAAAGTTTACCAAACAAAAAAAGCAAAAAGCAGAGGAAGGATCAAGGCTGAAAAAAATAAAGGAACATGAATACCTCAAAATCTTTATCAGTCAATACCACTCTTAGACATGGTAAGATTTTTTTGATAGTTCTTAGACATTGTAAGATCTTATAACGAGATTCCTTGATAACTCTAGTTTACCAATTCAAGGAAAAGGTGCATGTACTATAAAAGTGTAAACAAAAGATGGAAATATGGGATAAGAACTGCCAAGAGCCTGAAACACTCTGTTTTTTTAACAAAATAAAAATTGATTTTCACCGTGAGCTTACAGGGATATTGCCACTCCCAATTAGAACCTCCTTCGCAAACTTTTGCCTTGAAAAAGCACTCATGGTTTTCCAAGTTGCATAGTATAAGAAAACTAAAGAAACAAAAACAGGGGGAAGGGAAATAAAATTAATAAAGAACTTCACAGAAAAATTGTCAGTTCTCAAGATTATAAGTTGCATTGCTACTTATCCACAGAGTACAACCGAAATAAATTTAACCATCTTTACCAAACAGAATGCATCAAACATAAATATAAGAACCGATGCTAGTATAAATAACTCAAATGTGATAAAGAGGTATAAAGGATATTAAGAAACATCACCTTCAGGAAGATGAGATGGCGATACAATTCTGGATCCAAGGAAGGAAGATCATTCAAATAGTTATACCTGAGGAGCAAAATACGAGAAAGGACCAAGTGAGTGAGGCCAAATATGCATCTCACAATGAGTTATTGAAGAAATGACATGGTTTTTCTTTTTGTGACGAACAAGGTAGAAATGTTGAACTGTTAGACATGAGAATGCCCTTCAAAAGATGCACTCCAAGTTGACATAAAAATCTCTGTCCAATTAGGTCAATATATCAAATCTTTCAATTCCACACCCTTCCACAGCCCACACTGTCAACACCCTACAGTATTTTCAGTAAAAATATTGTTCAACATGTGTCTATTGTCTATTAATATGCATGTGCATATTGCATGTCACTCTTACCCAGAAGAGCATTATGGAATTACCTACTATAAGATTCAGTTGCTTTTAGATCCTCAATATAATGATTGCTTTCTTTTAGCTAGTAATACTATTTTGTGATTGTTTTCTTTTAGCGAATTACTACTGTGCAACACCCAAAGATTGATTAAGTGTTCAATAAAACAAAAGGCAGTAATAAAATATTGATAAAACAAAGTTTCTACATATTATCTCAGTTAAAATAGGCAACCTCATTTGAATTAGCACGGCGATTTATAGAAACTAAGTTTACATGAGTTATTGTATTAAAGTATGACATATTTATTTCTTATTGGATATTAGGCCAAGCAAAGTGACACAGTGAAGGATATGTTATAATTTTCTTCAAGGTCTGTTCATCACCGATTTTTGAATTACGACTACAGTCGGGAATTGTTACACAATAAATATTCATAAAACACCAACTCCTTAGTTCCATTTACGGAACAACCATGATTAAATGGCATCTTTGAAAGAAAGAATTTTCCGGATCCACAGAGAACATAAACATTACTTTGTGTCAATTGCATGATCTGTTGCATGGATTTAGTTACTTCCTGGTGAAAGCAGCTGGTCTCATAAAAATAAGGCGTCATTGTCTACTTCCTTTTTGAGTTTCCAGTTATCTTTCTAGTAAGGAAAATTTGCTCAAAGCCTTCATCATGCATTCTCTACATCATAAGAATCCAGACAACTACAAAATAAATTAGATCGCAAAAGACTTCTTCTATTAACTTACTTTTGCTTCAACTTGCTCAAAAAGAATGTTGCAAATGGAATATCAACAAGGATGCCTTCAAACATTGCCTACAACATCACGAAAGGAAAAAAAAAGCATTTACTGTCAAGATAAAATATTCAAGGCACAAAATGGAAATACCTTGAGAGGAGTAGATCTAACGAACAATGTCCTAGCTTAAAACCCATAAGCTCAAAAATAATAGTATATAAGTGCTGCTAATAAGAAATTAATAAATTTCATATAAAATGATCTCTCTTGATAAGGTGCATTGATATTTCTCAAAACATTATCTAGTTAACTTTATTGTAAAAGATAATGCGGAGCTGAAGCTGAGCCTCTAGGCGCACGTTACACTTTACCTTTGGTTCTGCAAGTTGAGCTGAACATTGTTTAATGATGTTAAATGAAGAAATGTACTATCATATGCCATCATCAACAAACTTTGAATTCAAAATAAGTGCTAAACAAGCAGAAATTTTCCCTTCCATCATCAAAGAAAGGTATTCACGCAGAAAGTCAGAAACAGTTCCCCAGATATATCACACTACTGCTGTTTTTTCTTCCTTTTGATCCGTTAAATCACACAACCAGTTTCCAGTTCAAAACGAGAAGCTTTACTAATGAAATGCATATTTATATCAAGATGATAATGACTTGATAATGAGATATATTTCAAGATAATGATACCTCCTAGGAGTAATTTTTATCTATGCATGTGTATTGTTTAGTTTAGAACGAATATACAACAGCATGTGAGAAGATTAGTCAAACACTGATCTTCAGAGGTCATGTTGAACAAGCATTACAGAAGTGCCAATACCTTTGCAAGAACTGTCCCCAGAAAATGAAAATACTGGAGGTGTTGATCATGAATCAGCCCAGACCCAGGATTCGGATAGAGTAGATGATCCGCAGTTTCCTAAATTCACAAGGAAAGGCAAGATAAGTGGAAGTTAATGAACAAAACAATAACATGAGTGTAAATCAAAAATTTATTGTCAACTCAAATTTTAAGTGATTTATTCTCCCCTTCTTTTTTAATTTCAAATAGTGAGCCCGAGAGATTTCACCACCCAGCTATCCACGCTAGCGGCTAGCCTAAGTGAAAGACATGTATTAAGATGATGGGAATTGGAGCTATTGATTAGGAAAGACGAGATGGATTTGCTAGAGTCTTTCACACACTGAAAGCCCTAAGATTGATCTGATTCCTCCTAACGAACGGGCATGTCTTAAAGACTTCCTTTTAGCTCTAAGATGACTAACACTAGAGGATCCAAGTGGTAAATGTTTCAGTGACATCAACTCAAGGAACATTTGAGGAGACTGATGCCGGATTTTCTGACTCATCACTCATTCCTTCCTAACTCAACAGGAATTGCAATATCGAGAGAGGGAGCAACAAATGACCACCAAAAATAGGTAAAATAGGTAGGTTACTACAAAAGATAGTCTCAGATAGATCATAATAAAATGACTATTCCTTTAAAGTTTAAAAATAACAGATGTCCTACTTGCAATAAGATGGAGAATGGCAAAGTTGCCCTTCCCCATTCTAGTGCCACAAACAGGCCAGCGATTGCAAGTGGTTGGATGGGAAAATCCAAATGAATCTGACAATAATGAGGCTCAACAAACTTCTCCATGAGAAGAGAAAAATTCGGGAAAAAATAAATAGAAAACATGTAAAATGCTTCCAAATGATTATTCTAGGAGGTATTACATATCATTGGTAAGATATATCTGCAGTAGAAATTTATTGCAGCAGGCAGAAATTGGGGTCTCATCAATGAACTGTATCTCCGATTCTCAATAACCCTCGAAAAGATAAACAATATGTAGACGAAATCGCATGTTGTCTTTTCGTACAAACCGAAAAATCAAGGAAAAGATGGATCAGGTGAAATGATAACAATAAACGGTCGTGACCTTAGCAAAACACAAAATCTTGGCAGCAAACACTTTTACGACTAAGACAAGAGAATAAAAAAGGATTGAAACCAAAGTAAATAGGCTTACACTTTATTTTCTTTTTCTGAAAGTAAGCGTTGCAATTAACAAGGTCAGGCCAGAGCCAAATTTATCTAGCACCCAATCAGGCTAGATGACAAGCTCCACAATCAAGTGAGGTCTCTCTCTCTCTCTCTCTCTCTTCCCTCCTCAGTGTTATTGAAGGCAAAAAGATTTAAGGTCTTTTGAGGCTATTACCGCAAATAAATGTGGGCTTTAATGAAGAAAGGCACAAGTGGAGAAAAAAATACAAACATGTATGTGTAGTGCAAACAAAACTACAAACTATAAGCATGAGCAAAGAATGTATGGATACAAAATTTTAAAAAATAATTACGATAAAGTGAAATATCAACTCTTTAGTGTCGCCTCTTCAAGATTACACCTGTCGTCAAGGAAATGCTTTAGAGCCTTGGTGGCAACATTGAAGCAGCCAATAAGCCAGACGAAGCGCTCAACATGTTTTGCACCTCGCACGTCTATGACCACATTATTCTCCTCCCCGTCTTTATTTTTTGTTGGAAATATTTTAATGGTTTTTCAATTTCATTTATTTAGAGAGGAGAATAGACAAAAGAAAAAGACGAACAACATAAGGAAGTTCGAAGGGGGAACAGAAAGAGAGATTCTGTACTTGTACAGCAGAAAAAGCAAGGAAAGCGGTCTTTCATATAACATGGACTGAAGAAAAAACCTAATAAGAGATAGGAGTATATGCTCAATCACTAGTTCTTTTTAAGAAATAAAAGAAAAATTAGTATTTGAGTGTATAATCCCTAATTGCCAACCAAAAAGGTACTCAATTACAGCAAACTTCAAATAAACATTCGCGTTCTCAAAATAAATCAACCACAAGCTAGAAATGGAAGATAGACCTTATCTTGGTCATATTACTATTTGAGGGTTTTTTTGGAGGGTGGGGGCAAATAGGTCTCATATTACTGTCATGAATGGGAAGAGAAATACTAGTTTGTGCTTTTTGACATAAATGTAGTTTACTTAGTACGATAAGATGTCATCTTCCTTTAGAACTCCTATAGAAAGCAGGTAGCATTACATAATTTCCATATCCATAGGCTTTCGACAATCCGAGATGAAGGTGAAGCAGTAAGCATCTACTATGAAGAGGAAGTCAGTTGTGATAACATATGGAGCATGCTCTGCATCTTTTAGGTACAAAGTTTCTGAGACTTCTGTAATTTACAAGCTGCTAGAAAGTTACTAGAAATTCTCTATTGTAATCATTATATCTCTGTTACTGTTGATACTTTCCAGTATGTTTAACTAAACAATGTGTAGTCTCCTATACAACTAAATAAATAGCATGTATCTTTGTTTTTTTATCAGACAGCAGATCGAAGTATTATTGTGAACCTCACCACTAGAATCCAGTTTTTAACCCCAATGAACTCGACATCATTTATTAACTTGGGCTTTATTTCCAATTTAGAAATTCTTGAGGTTATTGTGAAAATTGCTTAGAGCCTTTTCTCAACTCTTCATCTTCTCTTCTGAAATTTTAACATGCCCCCTTACATCCTACTAATGGCCTCACCAAATTGATCAGCTAAGAAGTCTCAGTCACTTCTATCTAAGTTTGCTACCAATTGGAGGTTATGTTACATACACCCTTCAATTTCCTTGACATATCTGGGTTGAATGTATAACAAATGGGTATGGGTACTTAATGCAAGTCCTAAATTCCAAAGAGTTGGCATACCCATATCATTTACTGACGTAGACTCCTATTAAGTGCATCATTACCCAACTCCATGCAACAAATCATAAGCTCTTTCTCATATATTGAGGAATCTTTAGCACTAAATATTGTAACTCTTCCTATTACATTTTGTGTTACATTTCTCATCAGGTGAAAAGTACTCTACTTCCTTCTACAGTTCCAGACATCTCCAGACGTACTTCATCACTGCTAGATTCATGAACAGTTCCCTCTGCTGCAAGAGTAAATATCTCAAAATATACAGTTCCAGGATATTAAAATAACTGGAACCTCAACTAGTTATGGGGCAAGTTGGTCTAATCAATAATAGTAATAGCATTAGTGAAATTAGTACCTTAAATAATCCATATTGTACATCAAAAGCTGCTCGAGTGATATTCTCCATAAAATCCTTGAATATCCCACCACCATCTATACCAGCTTCCTCAACTCCAAGTTCGTTGACAAAAGTCACACGTATCTGGTTACACAAAGTTAACCACAGGAGTAGAAATCATTTTATTCCTCAGGGAAGTGTCCTCACATACACACATACTTGTACATATACATGCATGTATGTAATAAAATAGAAAGCAAACATAATACACAAAGCAAATGTATCACCAGTCCACGTAGATCCTCCTCCGACAATGCATTCAATTGGTTAAAAGCATCTTCCAGAATATGGTCTCTTCTAATTCTGAATCTCTGCCTAGCAAAGAGACCCTGGCTCCCATTCCTTTGTCTTGCTTCAGCGAGTTGTGACTGCCAAATGATTAAAAATCTATTGGTTAGTGGTAGCTGAATGACATGCTATACAAGAAACTAACCGGCTGTAGTGGCTTAATGTGTAAACTCATATCTTAAGCAAAACTAAACAAAAGCACAAAATTAATAAAAGGGGAATGAAGCCACTCATTTTTGTGGAATGGATATAAAGGCCCGAAAGAAAAGAGTGAAAGGAGTAAAAGGGCAAGCAAAAAAAATAAGATGCCAAGACTTTCTTTTAACATGTAAAATGTGGTTTTCTCATTCATAAACATTGGCAAAAAGTAAGGAATTATTTTTTTTTGAAGATATGATTCTCTACAAACTTTGCCCAATCATTCACACAACAATGAACATTCAATTTACACCAAAAGAAAATAAGGGAACTGGGACTACTCATCAACTGAGAGAACTCAACTCTACTCTCGTCTGTCAACCATAGAACCCAACCCAAGTTTTTAAGATGCCAATTGCCAAGACTTAAAAGAAAAAAACAAAGAGAAGTTGTGCAGATTTCATTACTCACAGTAAATATTTTGGCTCGGCTAGTAAATGGCACCAGGAATGGAGCTTGCTTTAGTATATCGTTGGCTCTAGTATTCTCCATCATTGCCTAGAAGAGATTTCCAATTACGGAGACAAATTTATGAAACAAAAATCAAACTAACAGAAACATAAGTTGCAATTGACAGCTATTACCTGAGATATGAAATATTCATTTACACCATCAGCATGAAATTCACTAGGAGGTGTAAATTGCCGTCTGTTGTTCCAATCTTGTAACTACAATAACCCTATCTTAGAACAGTAATTCAATATAATCTTTATAGCTCAAACTTCAGTTCTAAAATAATTCAACTACAAGACAAGATCTTACAAGAATTGTGTTTGAAGGAGAGGGACTGTGTATATACCTGTGATAGGAGTTCAGATGCTACAACACAGACCCTGTGCTGAAGGAACTCTAACGGATGCTTCTTCATAGCAACAATAGCAGTTGTTGATTTACCAAAGTTAGCAGGCACTGTAGGGTTCAACCAGAGGAGCTGCCACAAGGCCTAAGTATTCAAAGCATAAATGCATTAGGCATGAAAGAAGTCCTGATACAATATAACACAAGTCATCATAGTGGGATTTTTGGGTTTTTGCAACTTTCACTTGGCACTTCCAAGTAAAAGAAAAGTGGGATATTTGGTTTATGCAAGACTTCAAAAGCTAAATATCTTCTCGAAAGAGAAATACATCTGATAGCTTTAAGGAATGAAATTTCATGTATCTATGTATATATTTTTTGAAACTACGTATCACTATATGGTTGCTAAGGAACCTCCCCTGTTAGATCAGATCAGAGAAATTGTTTCATTATATACCCTTAAGTTCATCACAGAACATAGTTCAACTAATCCAAAAAATAGAGAGCATATTTAGAAAATCACAAGAACTACTATGGGCACTTCCAGTTACACTTATGTCTTATTTCAGTTCTGTGGATTGTCCAGATTTTGTTTATACAATAGTTTCTACGCACTAACTCCAGATAATAGCCGGTCAACAATCGAAATAAAGGAGAAGGATTGCACTAGGTTTATAAAGAAGCAAAAAAATAGTAAAGAATCATCATAGAAATGAATGAGTTCGGCCTCGCTGTCCTAGGCACCCATTACATTGACACCCAGGTATAGCACTAAACAGAAAAAAGGTACTGTCAGATAATCTCTAGATGTTTTGATCTATTGCTTCCAGGTTCTTTACTTTATGAACAAACATTTCTCAAGTCATAACCAAGGATACAAGGAGTAACTTTAATTATCAGTAACTTCTTGTGGAGGTCTTGAACCAACACCCATATGATCATGCCTCTAAGTCAAAAGGCTTTACAGATCATTACCACACATAAAGGCCAGTGGACTGTGGAGAACATCCCTTATTGTCCTTGGTTCAGATGGTAGATTACCAGCCTACGATTGCAAGCTAATACCATTTTTCACTGTATCAATTGAGGCTTCTTTTAGGTATTCATCAATGACAATGCTAATCAATCTCCACTCGTGACTCTTACACTGGCCAATCTGCTGCGGCCAGAAGCTATTCCTATCACTGTAATGCTTCCTCTAACCATCACCAGTGTTTTCCAAGGCCAGGATGAAGAAATAACAACTTTAAAAGTTCTTTCCAATCAGCACAATTTTTTAAAGTCCGTTGTTACCAGTTTATTGATCCCTTACAAGGCTATACCTGTCTAAGGATAACAATTAAGCATCTGATATCCTTCAGAGACAACGGCTTCTCCTGTTCATAGAACTCCTCATTATCAACAATCATAAGCATGTGCCTGTTTCACCATAGAGAAGAAGATGTGTTATTTACTCGTGTGCAGTCACACGATACAAGACAGCCCTAGAATATTCCACCAAATGATACATGCTAAATATTTAAGACCATAGGCTCTTACTTATAAACAGGGCAGAAAACAGATAAAGGTAGCAGCCATCCAGGAGCATCTGCTGGAAAATATGGTGATCGTTCTGACAAGGATGACCATTGCTGATTTTCATGGCAATGTTTCATGAAGTTCCAAAGGACAGGAACTAGTTCTGTCCGATAGGCTAGTACAGTCATAATACGTTCAAGCGGCAAAATGTTGAAAGTCGTATGAAGGAAAGCACAAACTGCAGTAACAGCTGCTATATGATTTTCTTCAAGCTGGCCACTATGTAAACCATTGAGAGGTGAAAATCCACCTAGTAACACAGTACTCTGTTCATTAAATATAAAACATTATTCATCATTCAGAGGAATAATACCTTGATTAAACTTACAGTGAACCATAGTCAGTACTGTGAAAATTATGACTACATAGCATAGTCAGTACTGTGAAAATTATGACTACATACCAGCTGTAGAAGAAAACGTGGATTTATAGCATTGGTTATCTGTTGCTCCAAACCCAAATTCAGAGCTTTTTCTGTTTGTTCATCATCAATGACCATTTCATCCTCAGAAACTGAAGAATTTGAAGCAAGTGTAATCAGCTCGCAGTATAATTAAGGAAATGTTGTTTACATTTTTTTTCCTTCTGAAATCTCGAACATGTGTGAGAATTAGAACATCAACTGAAGTAACTGCATGTAGGTATAACACAAATCCAATACAAGGACGTACTTTCTATACTTCCCATCTTTGATGATTGGAGAGAAGGGAGTGCTTCCAACAAAAAAGTTGCAACAGTAGCAAAATCAACGGCCTGCGAACAAGTATAGGAGGATGTTACTGTGATCGAGGAAGAAAATAAGTGAAGAAAACGTGGATCTATAAATAACAGTTTAGCAAGAAACATTCTCTTTTAAAATATCAGATTCCTCATAGAACAACTAATGAGCAAAATCCAAATTCCCTCCTCCTTATTTGTGGCATTACATCAACCAAAATCAAGTTTATACCCTGTTATCTGTCTCCTTTCAACCAGGAATAAACTATGCCATCAATTTACATACAACAGCATGAAAATACAGGGACAATACTAAAGGTTAACTAAATGAAACCTTCGGCCTAACTCAACCCCTAAAGTTAGCCAATGATGTGAGTATTGCCAAAGAAAGGAGACACATTCCTCATTCTCTCAACCAATGTTGGCACTTAACATCCACTTCTTACACGCCTAGAAATGGACATCCAAAGTTTGGACAACATCACATTGGGGGGCCAACACTGGGTAAACAGATGAATTTGGCACTTATACCATGCAAGAAAATAGGACTTGGACTTAACTTAAACCCAAGACTTAGCTTATGAGGTGAGAATTGTCCAAGACCGTGTAAAAGGACAACTCATTCACTTATGAGGTGAGAATTGTCCAAGACCATATAAAAAGACAACTCATTCACTTTATGAATGTGGAAAATCTAACAACTACAAACAAGGGTGTGGCCTAGTGGTCAATGAAGTGGGTTGACCATCATGAGGTCTCGGTTCAACAGCCAGCAGAGACAACATTAGGTGATCTCTTCCCATCTTTTCTAGCCTTGGTGGACAGAATTATCTAACACCAGTTGTTGGCGCCCGTGTAATTAGCTGAGGTGCGTGCAAGTTGATCCGGACACCACGACTATCAACAAATAAACTACGAATACTATTTTTTTTCTCTTTCCAAGAATACAATTAATACTCTGCCTCAATCTCAAACTAGTTCGAGTGGCAATGTCATCCCTTTATATATCTTGCTCAATTCAAGCCTATTTCAGTCGACATTTGTAAGTTTTTTGCATTTTAAGGCAAATTAGCACTTCTCTAAACTGAAGTTCAATAAATCTCACATTTGTTCCTATTTGGACTCAAAGTAAGAGTAACAACATATAACTAAGTCTTAATTCCA
Source organism: Solanum chilense (assembly GCA_032847665.1). Classification (NCBI taxonomy): domain Eukaryota; kingdom Viridiplantae; phylum Streptophyta; class Magnoliopsida; order Solanales; family Solanaceae; genus Solanum; species Solanum chilense. The sequence goes on from CM064963.1 coordinate 72,151,872, forward strand.
ACCAGTTGACATTGCTTACTTGGATCTTTTGCTCAAATTATATTCTATTTTTAGTTATATCTGCATTGAATCCTTGAGAATCTGAGATAGCAAGTCTTTTGAAGTAAATCCTTTCTATTTAATTTTAGGTCTAAGTTACCCTTATTAGCACCTTCAATAACACGATTTTGCATGCAGAAAAAGGTGTGTTTAGAGATCTTTGTAGGATATCTCTAAGTCATTCCATGGCCCTCTTGTTTTATCGTCCATATTGCAACTCAATATGTTGTGACAACTTTTAATCTTTTTGATCATTTCAAAGTTTATATAACTACACATCCATCCTATATGTCATTGTTAGTCAGCCAACCATTTTGTAGAACTTACTTTCAAACTAGGAACAGTTTATGGGAGTGAATGGTGAGCTTCTGAGGCAATCTTAAGTTTTTTTGCAAAAGTTAAGCGTGGAAATAGAGATTCTTACGAACACAACAGTCAGTCATCCTTGAACAACACAAATGATTTGTTAAATGCTCGGTCTGCAATAGCATGTGGCTTGGAACTGACATGGAAATGTTGACCCGTATCAAAACTCTCGGCAATTTCACTATACTCCCTCTGCTACGATTTATTTGTCCATCTTCCCTTTAAATCCATTCGATGAAGATTGAACCACTTTGATTGAGTGTGTACAGTATTTACTTGACCTGAAGTTTCGCATTCACAAGTCCACCTTACTTAGCCTTGACATGAAATTTATCCCCAAACCCCATCTCAAAAATTAAAAATTAAAACATTACCATGTTCCCTTTCCAGACAAACTACCATGTTTCTTAGAACTACTACTTCACTAACTCAACTTTTTACAAATAGGCTACTCTACCCCAACCTTCTACATTACTTTCTATGTTTGAAGTAGAGAATCTAAAAATAAATAAAAAATGTAGGAGTTCTCTATATTAATCCTTGCTGACCATGTTCCCATTTAAATTCAGTCAGACCGACATAATACAAACTAAAATTAAGAATGAAAAGTACTAGAAGTTCTATATTTTCTATTGGCATAAGAATCATTGATAAGGTCAAAACACACCTTGAAAGTCAGGGCATAAAGTAAACTACAAACATGGCTGAAATATATTCACTAACGGGTATGACCTAATATAAATGTTTTTCTTCAATTGTGCCCACTCTTTTGTCGAGTCTGCAATGAATCCAAAAGCTTATAAGTCTTTCGAGATACCTTCCATCCATGTAAATTTATGTTTAACTCAATCCTTTTCAACATGTTCACTCACTACAGAGTACAGGTAGGTGCATCTGAAGGTTGACGCAGGACATGACTAAACCCTCTCAGGAGACCTTCTCATTGTATCTTTAATGTGTGTTACTTGCACCTTTTGGCAAATGTTTTCATTTTTTAATCGTGTCTAATTTTGTATGACCAGAGTAGTCAAAAACGAAAAGCGAAAAACAGCACTGAACTTTGTTGGAATTTTAAGCACATTTAAAGTGTGTGCATCAAACGAAGAGAAGAGTCAATGAAGAGAAAACAAAAAACATAGAAATTTAATTCAGAAAGTGTAACTATAAACATAAACAATAATTTTTGGACAGAAGAAAGAAACTTTTTTTTATATACACACAAAAAAATAAAATGTTGCTGTGCTCGTAGGTAGAATCCATCAGTGAAGGGGCACACGGCTTAGCACTTTGACACCCACACTAAAGCACCGATGAAGCGAGGTGAAGGACACAACTTTTGCTTCACCCAGCTTCAGAGCTTAATAGTGCTTTGATTTAAAAACTTACCTTTTGATTTGGTAGCCATTCTCTTGTCATATAACACTCCAGTAGTACTTTTTATTTAAAGTATCGGATCTTGATTCTATATTTAACATCATCATCTATCATTCATTATCTTGGAACAACAAGCCTATATATCTGGTTTGTTAAAATTAAGACACCATAATCTCATCTAATCTTAATCTCAACTACTACTGCTGTTCTAGATTCAGAGTGATATATTTAGAAAACCTTCTACTTATCCTGAAACTACTAAATCTCTAGATTGTTTCTCCATTGTTCAAGCTTATAGTAGATACCCTTGTTTATTTCATTAATAAATACAATATTGTTAGCAAATAGCATACACCAAGAAACCTCTTTTTGTGTTGTGTTGGTAAGCTCATTCATAATTAGGTTAAACAAGGACCTGCTCAAGTCAATACCTCTCGTAAATCACGGTTGTGGGGAACTTCTCTGTATCTACTACTATTATTAGCTTGCTAGTGACGACTCCTTCATACGTGTCCTTATAACATAGTCCCAAACATAAATGACAGTAATTATAAAACTTGTACCACAAAAAAAACTTTTATTTGAGTAAAGCTAATGGTATGTCTTTAGTCTTTACCATAGTGAATGATTCTGGATGAGCAAAAGCAAGCCCGGCAACTTCCAATAGATTCCCAAGAAGGCAAGCATAACCAGGAAGATCAATCGCTATATCAGGAGGAAGGACATTAATATGGTCTTTCATGCATAATTTCATCTGATGAAAATAATGACGACTCACTGATGGACTTGCCAAGATCTGCATAATGAAATGAAACCAGATGAACATAAATTTCACAGAAGCATAAATCTGAACTTATACATGAAGATGATCAATTCTATGGCACGAATATGAGACATGAGCTGATAATTCATGCAGATAATCCTAAAGATCATTTTACATGAGCTAGCATAGAGCAACTTGATACTTGGGTGGCAAAGTATTATCCCTTAATCTGATCCTCCATTGAAACAGCCATGTTCTGGTGGAACATGTAACCAATTACCTCTTTCAGGTGAGGGAAAAACCGCCATAAAAATGGAATTGTAAGAATCTGGGAGGGAAAGAAACATTGTGGATCAACGGTTGGGCAAGTACAAGTGCCTTGACCAATATGAGATGTAATTAGTCCAAGCACACGCTCAAATGAAGATACAACCCTGTTGGAAGCTGGAAAGCTTCTATCCTGCAAAAATTAAGCTGCATCATGTCACTCTTCAAACTTTAACAAACACTAGGCAAGAAGAAATTTGGATTCTTGAGATGCTAGTACACCAAAACTGAAAAACAAATAAATAATGCACGCATAAAAATAAGGTTGTCTACTTGTCTTGTTTGATATTATTTCCCATCCGAAGAAATATTAAATTCATGTATATTATCCAAAGCAGTTGTTGAAGGTCCTAAGCACAAGATAATTGTCCAGAGCATTCCCCCAATATCTTCTCTTCACTCATTTCTCACATCATATCAAAGTTTACAATCTCGATAGATATTCAAGTCTTTTCTGTTTACCACTGGGCAGCTTTTTTTTTTTTTGACAAGTAAAACTAATAACGAACCAAGAAGGTGCCAAAAGTAGCCTATATCTTTTGCAGAGAATGCTTAAAAGTTGTGCAGAATGAGAAAAGAAGAGAGATGTTGGAGAATAAATTGTTTGATTATTTCGTCAAGCACGTTAGGGCTTAAATAGTGTTCACAAGTAACTCTAAAAAGAAAAGTAACCTTAATGAGGAAATGAAAGTAATTTTTATTTTGAATTACAAAATTATAAGAACCCTAACTTTTCCTACATATATATATGGAATGAGATCTTGCCACATTTATAATTTGCTAATTCTTAACATTTGCCCTTAGGTTGGAGCGCACATATTATATTCTCCTAACTTGCCCCAAATATACTCAACCTCATCTGAGGAGTTTTTGATGGAAGCAGTAGATGTTGTCAGAGCAGGCAATGAGCCACACTTTGTGTACCACGTTGAGCTTGCAGCTGTAGATGAGATGATAATTGTTGCTTTTCACTTACCGAAGATGAAGATAGTCCTCATAATCACTACAAATCAAGGTAAAAGAATGAGGTATTTGATCCCTCTTGCATTCCGTGAAGGTAGGATTCCGGTTTCATTAGTCTAAGCTACCATTTTAATTTAGGAATAATAAGAAGAAATTTTTCTTTGCTTTTGTGAGATTAAGAAGAAAAAGAAGATTGTTTTGGAAGGAAATAGTTATTATGTTTTAATTGAACTAGAGAAATTGAAGGAACTTTTGGATGAGAGAACTTTTTTAATCAGAAAAGAATTACAGAAATTAGTACTAGAAGCGAGAGAGAGAGTTCTCAAAAATATGTAGAAAGATATCTAAGAGTAAAGCAAAACCCTTGGCTTTGATTTCAGAGTAGGAACTCAAAGTTGCCTCGAGTAAAAGCATTTTCAGATAGGGACTCAAACTCTTGGCTCTAATAGAAATTCAAGATCAGAGGAGGGTGTTGGTCCCATAGAAAGTAGCAGTGCGGGTCACCAAAGTGAGTGGCACCATATGGTCGTCCAAGAGATGAACGACGCTAGAATGGGAGAGGAACACCGATTGCTGGAGAGAGGAGTTGTGCTAGACACATGGAAGAAGAAAATCATTGGTGGCACATCGTGGCCGGCATTGCCTGCCGTTAGCGAAAGCTATTTGAATTTCTACCAAGATCTTTGAGGCTCCGATACCATGTAAAATATCAGAAAACAAAGAGAAATATTGAGAATGAATTATTTAATTATTCCCTCAACTATGTTGGGGTTTAAATAGTGTTTACAAGTAATCCTCAATCATATATATGTCTGGGTTTTGCTAACCTACTATATGAAGGTATAAATAGTGTTTACAAGTAAATCCTTAATAATATATATGTCTGGGTTTTGCTAACCTACTATATGAAGGTAGTATGTTAGCATTGCACCCACTTTTTGTTTACCCAAAGAATCCGTATTACTATTCTAAATATTTCTTCAGCAGTAACGACAGTTTCATCTTTTGATACACCAGCATGACCTAGATCTTGCCAGCCCTCTTCGTCGACTTCACCTCTCATTCTATCAGGGATCATCTCGGTTCAGCAAACCCCATTCTTTTAGCCAATTTTTTTTTAAACTGGTAACTTTGTCTATATATGTTAGAATCCAAATCTTACAAGAGTTGTTATAGTCCCATGTTTACAAAGTACTACCTACATCTATGATTCTATGGTCCTATGTCTATAATGAGTCTATAACATCAATAATAGAGACAGGATCATTTAAAAGTAACTGACTACACCAAAAACACAGTAGCAAGATGCAATTGAGCTTAATCTGTTGCATATTTGTTCTTTATGCTCTCAAAACACCTAGAATTCCTCTCCTTCCATATTGTCCACCAAATGCTTGCGGGGACCATCCTCCACCTGCCTCTATTCTTGCCCAACAACCCAGCTTGTTAAGGCCTCTGTAACTTTCCCACGCATGCTCCATGCTATTCCTCTGAGGTTCAAAAACAATCTCCATAGTTGTCCTGTGATTTTACAATGTGTGAATAGATGATTCACAGTCTCTGTCTGCTCCCACACAAGAAGCACCTGGGGTTTAAAATTATCCCTCTTTTCATTAGTTTCTCTTGGGTAAGCACTGCCTCCTTTCCCAGAAGCCACACAAAGCATGCCACTTTATATGGTATTTTGGTTTTCCAAATGGTCTTCCATGGCCAACTGCTTCGCTGCTGGTTGTGCTTCATTTTCCTGTATTTTGCTCACTTTGTAAAGCCTTTCTCATCTCCCTTCCACCCACCCACTGAATTGCTCAATCTTGTTGATGAAATTTGCCATTTTTGGTAATTCCCAATATTTGTCAATTTCTAGTCCCATTTTTGGGGAAAAGTGACATTTTACACACACTAATTAACATGTGTTCTTAACCCACCTATCTTCTGTGTTTTCTTTATGAAACCATTTCATTTTGATAATAATGGTAGAAGAAGACCCATTCCCCTCCGCCTGAATTTTAATTACAAAAATTAAATGTTGGGTTTGTTACATGTCTTTTATACTCATCAATATTGACAATAAATCTTAAGAATGCAAACAACTCACAAATAATTTAAAAGGAGATCATGGTTTAATTTATGGGGAGACTATCAAAATTAAGAAGAGAAAGAGAATGGTAGAAAGCAAAAGAATAAAACAAAACATCTGCCTCAAGCTTCACAGAGGAAGAGGATAAAATGTAAGAGAAAGGGGGAAAACATGAATTGCCTTTAGTTTTTGGTGGCAAGACAAAGATATCACTCTCAGTTTGTGCATTGATAATATGTTGCTAGGAACTTTTAAGGAAATTAAAAAATTGGCACCATGCTAATCTAATACCTTGAATGTAGTAGATTAGAAAAGCCCTATATATGATATACATCATTACATATTCAGTAATGTATCCCCTGTTCTAAATATTTACGACATCTCTTGGTGAGATTAATCAATACTTTTAACAATCAAAATAAAATACTAAAAAGAGAAGGAAAGTAATTCCTCTTTCTTACAACCCAACTATAAGGACTCTAAACCTTTGGTATACACACACACACATAAATATATTATCATATTAATAATTTACTAATTCTTAAGAAGTGTATCGGAAACATAGGATTGAATAGACTTGTATGAAAGCCCTGCAATTCAACATTGGTCCAGATTATTAGAAATCTCCATAAAATTATTACAAGCTTGTCACACATTCCATCACCTTTTACTACCTACTTTCCAGCTCCCAATAGTAGAGCACTTTAAGCAATAAAGCTAGCTAGAAAAATGTGAAATTAATCCATAACTACAAACTACTTGGACTCCCTGAAAAATATACTTAAAAACTCATCATTAAGGATTCCATGTGTTGTGGCAAGTAGTAAAATAATTTAACTATATAGCTCTTGTACTTTTGTAATAGCAGTCAGAAAAAATACATAAAGAGGAAAGGAAGTATCAGTTGAATTCATGATTATACCTTGCCAATCAGAACAATTTCCCGAAATAAGGAATATATATTTCTTTGAAGAAGATAGGTAACAGTGCTGCAAGCCCAAGGAAGCCCTAAATCAATCAACAATGTTACTGCATCCAACAAGAGGATTGCTGATGTACAGGACTTCTCAGATTCCATAAAAAGTTGATCTCTTAACTTATTCCTGCACGAGCAAGGCTCATATAAGTAAAATAAAGACATGAAAGCACTTGTTTAGCATTCCAATTGGATTTAAGACCTAAAAGACTGGTGTCGTACAGATGTCAAATAAAATAGCTTATTTCAGAAATTGACACTATAGATGAGTAAACATAGATCAAATAACTAGTATAGCAGCACCATCAAAATAAATGCCTACCACATGCAATTTCATCAAAGCTAATTAAATTTCAAGCTTTAGAAGAGTAAGACTTCTGCCCCCCCCCCCTCCCTCCTCCCAACCCGCTCTCCCTATAAAGAATTCTAAACAACCAGTTATAAAGCTTGTGATTGAAGTGTCGATATAATGGAACGATGAAAGACATCATGAAATAGCATAGTATGTAGTTATATAAAACAAGTGTATCAGAGCAGTGGTGTATCAGAGCTTTCCTCCTATAATAGCTATTGCCTATGTTGGGGAAGAAGAGAGTTGCAAGATAATACATGTACAAATGGGACCATAGTTCTTAAATGAAAAAGAGGACAGGGACATCGTATTGGGGGGGTTAGAGCATTTTGAGGGTCATCGAGATTTTGGGAATCACAAGTGCATAAAGGTTGCGGAGGTTAAGGGGGCTATTTGTAAGATGAGGAGGGGACAAGAGACCAGGCCAGACAAGAGACCGGTGGATTTTTGGAAGAACAGAGGTGAGGTCAATATAGTGTTATCAAAAGCAAAAAGCGCAAAAAAGCTCTAAAGGCCTGTCAGGGCTATGAGTGCAAACCGAAAATAAAGCATGGGCTTAAATAAAAAAAGGCACTATATATATATATATATATATATATATATATATATATATATATAGAGAGAGAGAGAGAGAGTGTCCAAGACTAATAATTATAAACGTGAATGACAAATATATGAAAAATGAATTATGATAAAATGAAATATCAATTGTTTAATGTCGCCTCCTCAGAAAGGTCATTGGCAAGAGAAAGTATGCCTTTGAAAATTGATGACGACTATGAAGCGCACATTAAGCAAGGAGAAACGGTGAATGAGTTTTGATCCTCGTTTGAATTGGAGTGGCTGGCTGGGTTGATTAGTATCATATTTAGGACGGCTAAAATGTCAAAGAAATGGAGGTTGAGTGCAATGGTTCTGTTGTACAAGAATAAGGGTGATATTCATCATTGCAACTACTATACGGGTACCAAGTTGCTATATTGTGAGGTCAGGTCCGTGTACACTCTCCCCTTCTCCAGATCCCACGTTATGACTTCTTTTTTTTTGGTAATTGACTTTGTGAGATTTCACTGGTATTATGTTGTTGATTTGTAATGAAGTGAAGCTCCAAGTGGTCTTTCAATAGAACACCCATAGCACAAAAGCAAACACTGAAGACTGAATGATAGCAATATAAAGATCTGGAGTTCAGGTCCAATACGATCCAAAAAAAACAAAAGGAAAGAATTTATTAAAAGACTAAAAACATGAAAGAATAGACTTATCTCCTTTTTGAAACTATTAACAATTATTTATATATATATATATATATATATATATATATATATATATTGCACCATAATAGTGCAAAAAGACTTTACAAAATCCCAACCAAGCTTAGGCTACTGCTTCACAAGGATCCTATCATATCAACTAGTGATTGCATAGCTTTCTTTACACCAAATATTAAACAAAAAATATACAGCTCATCTTGATTTTCTACACAAAATGTTATTTTTCTTCAAAAGCTCTACAGTTCATCTCCTTCCAAAAGAAAAAATTTATCCCCTTTTTCTTGAACATTATATGTTCTCTGCACAAATAGCTTGGTTTTAAACTTTTAAGATAATAAGGTCATATAAATCTCTTTCTATGTGTTCAACAGAGAAAAAAGTAACACTAACCAAATGAAGTTCAGGTGCTTCATATAGGAAAGTAAATCAAGAAGAAATGACGTAACGTATTGAGTTAAACCTGTTTCCATAAACAGCCCGAATGCAAGCATGAGCAAATTTCTTCACTCTGTATCTCACCAAGGCAGCTTTGGAAGCATATTCTGTACCAGCAAAGAGGCTAATAACATCTCCTGTAAAATTCCTGCACACTGTTAATGCTAATGAAAAGCTTCTAGCATGCAAACCCATGAGGCTAATAACAGAGAAACAAGGTAATAACATGTAATGATGAGCAAAAAAATTGAATTAGAGAACAAAAAACTAGTTTTTGTGATGCAGTTAAACTTGAACTTGGAGATGCTATGCACAAAACATGCACTTAAAGAAACAAGGTCAGTTGTGGATTTTAGATTTTAGAAGTATCTGATAAGTGATAATCAGCATAAATAATGAGTTTAGATAGGGCACCACACTCTATAAAAGCTGGGTAAAGAAAAATTAACTTAAACCATTAAACATTCACTTGATTTTTGTCATACAATAATACATCAATTATTTAGGAAGGAAACACCCAAATGATATCAAGAATACAGAGAGATACCAAATAATACAATACAGTGTCATTTCAGTGGACTTCCATTGGAAAGTAACTTAAGTTTCACAGACTACTAAAACTATGGCAACAACACAAGGAGACGTGATTCAGCACTCCATCAAAGCCTAAAAACATTTTCAAGCAAGCATTTGTTTGACGTGATGCCGCATGCTGTACTTCTAAGGTTTTGAGATAGTCATCAATTCATGAGTTCCGTAGATAGCTTAACCCATATAACGTAGAAAATATTTTCTGCTTAGCATAAAGTTACCGTTAATCATCTCTATTGGTAGACCGTAGACGAAACCAAAATCAAACAGAAATACACAGGTCCACCAACTCCAAACAGATGAAGGCACTCCATATGCGCTACATAAATTTTCCACATAAAATTAGACAAAGAGATGAAACAAACCGTTATCTCGAACAAACTCTAGAAGCGATCGGCATGTCTCCACAAGGACAGAAACATCAGCAGTGTAGGTCGGATTGAAAAAGAAAAGTAGGTGACGCAAAAAGTCTGAATCTGGACTGAAGCACTGCCTGAATACACATGGGAAAAAAGAGAAAATACAAGCTAATCATCACAGACTCTAGAAAGAATCTCATACAACTTCATGGGATAAGAGCAAAGAATAGGAAACAACATCAGAGCACCCAATTACATGACCCAACAGGGGGGAGGGCATTGCATCTAAAGCAACATATTAAAGAGAACATAGAAGCCATATAAGCAAACCTGTCAACAGCGTGGCAGCGTTCCCCATGAGTTCTCAAGAAATTCTCGCGAACTTTAGAACGTTCAGTTTCTACCTCCTTTCTACCTCTGAAGCATTTCTGTATTCAGTACTAATTCAAGTTAAGAAAAAAGTAATGAGTCCTAGCTGATTCTAGCATGAGAGGATCCACACATAACCCCAAAAAAATATACTCGAATAAAGCAGCAATATAAGAGCCATGCATAGGAAGATAGGGGAAGTGCAAGACACAACGTGAACTTGCTAAATGTCATGTCAGATGGTCCTTGAAAAGTATTTTCTCGTTTCTATTGGCAAGAGCAAATAAGAACCAAATGAGGTCACTGAATTTCTTCGTTTCAAGCTCCAAATGTAGTCACTGTAAAGTTGGAAAAGATTCAGAGGGATTTTCTTTGGGATGCGGCGGATGGGGCAAGAAAATTTCACTTGGAGCAGTGGGAGGTTGTCACATCTCCTTAAAAATATGGAGGCCTTAAAATAAACATTCGTAAGTCTTTAATAAAGCTTGATTCCGCAAATGATTATGGAGGTGGGGGTGGGGATACAAGCTTTATAGGGGGATAGTTGATAGCTACTGGATCATAAAAGGGGGTTGAAAAACTAGATATAACATTTTGTCTTTTGGGTGTGCATTGCTGAGGAATATCATGAAGGGATGGGCATATTTTGAGGAAAATATGTCATTGAAGGTCAGAGATGGAGGAGAGTTTTTTTTTTTTGTGGGGTGGAGATACAAGCTTTATGGGGGAATAGTTGATAGGTACGGGATCATGAAAGGGGGTTGAAATACTAGATATAATATTTTGTCTTTTGGGTATGCTTTGCGGAGGAATATCATGAAGGGACGGGCATATTTTGAGGAAAATATGTCATTCAAGGACAGAGATGGAGGAGATTTTTTTTTTTGTGTGAGAGAGAGTGTGGGGGGGGGGGCATGCACAAAATATCTTGTCAAAGAGATGCTAATTTAACAAATGAGGGGGCACAAGGTGCAGAGACCTTTTGGGACTTGAGATTCAGAAGAGATTTTCAAGATTGAGAAGTGAGAAAGCTGCAGAGATTGTTAGCCTCATTTGTAGGCAAATCAATCCGATAAATCATCCCGATGTTTAGTGGTGGGCCTTGGAAAATAATGGAGTGTTCTCCATGAAGTCTTTTTATAAGAAACTACTAGTTTGGGAGAATAAAAAATTCCCATGTAAAGCAATATGAGTTCCAACGGTTCCTTAGAAAAAGGTGTGTTTTTCCACTTGGCTTAGACACTAGGTGGGTGGATCTTGATAGCGGAAAATCTTAGAAAGCAAAAAGTTGTTTATGTCAGTTGGTGTTACATGGGTAAGGAGGTTGGTGAGGATGTGAATCATCTTTTACTTCATTGCGGGCTAACTATGAGACTATGGTGAGATATGCTTAGGTGGTTGGGCACTCTATGGGCAATGCCAAAAATGGTGAAATATTTAATGTTTAGCTAAAAAGAGTGGGAGAAGAAAATGAACGGCTTGGAACGTGGTTTCACTTGTGTTAGTGAGGGTAGCAAGAGAGAAATAAGAGAGCTTTTGCAGGTGTAGAGTCGAGTTTCTCTCGGTTGAAGAGTAGTCTTCATTCCCTTATTTTCTTTGTAATAAGAAAATTCCTTGATATATAGAGAATAAGATTGAATTTGTAGAGACCATAATTTGTATATTCTTCACTTTTTGGTATATCACTTATATACAGCCAATTTGGCCATGCTTATGAATGAAAATACTTTTATTTGATCAAAATAAGAACCCAAAACATAAAGAACAGACATGCCCTCATGCATTTCACAACTTGTCTGGTGTAAGAAAAAGTTCTTGTGTAGATACGGAGTTTGTAGTCCTGGAGAAAGATGATGCATGTCAAACACAGAGGGCAGTCTAATTTAGAAGAACCACTCTCAGAAAAGGAGATTAACACTATGTTTGGATCATTGTTATCCATTGTATTGTATTGTATTGTTACTATACCTACACTGTTTGTTTTGATTGTTACTTAAAATGTATTGTATTGTATTGTTAAATTTCGTTGTTACGTAACAATGAAAACCCCTATTTATGGAACAACCAATTTGGTGTTTTCCAATTGTTACTTAATTTATTTTTTCAATTATATATTTACATAATATTTCAAAATACTATTTTACCCTTTATCTTAATTATTTGAATCTAGTCAAACCTCCTACCCTAGAATAATTAGGATATTTTAGTAAATTTATAAATTACAGTACAGTACGATACATCAAACCAAACAATTAAAATGTTATTAAACAACAACAAACAATACAGTCTAACCAAACATTGTATCTACCATACAATACAGTATAATAGAGTACAATACAATACAATACATTAGGAAACAATGGGTAACAATGATCTAAACAAAGTGTAAAGATAGAGACACAATATGGGTGCAATCTAATGTTCTTGAATTCAGCAGGAGATTTGGAGCAACTTTAGAGGGATGTGATAAAATAGCCTTTGATCTACTCATGAAGATAGACCAAAAGAGAGGCTACCTAGATAAAAAAAGAAGAGGCAGGCTACCAAGAAGGAATACAACCAGAATAGCATCCCAAAGGAGCTAAGAAATTTAGAATTTCATATGAACTTTAAAGATGGGGAACCTAGAGGTAGAAGGAGAACAACACCTCTTAGACTTAAATAAAGATAAATATTATTTCGTGGAATGTAAGGGGACTGAATTTGGGGGGGGGGGGCAGAAGGAGTCTCATTAGGAGTTTAACTAAACAATGGGGGGCTGACGTCTATGTCTTTGTAGAGACAAAGTTGAGGAGAGTTGACAATGCTTTATTCAAAGAGGTGTGGGCTAATAGGTGAATGGGTGAGTTCCATTTAGATGCAGTGGGTAGAAGTGGAGGGATTGTAGTAATGTGGGACAAAAGGTATTGGAAGGGGGGCTAATAGGGACTCCTGGTCAGATACTTACATGCAAGCTAAAAAGCAAAGTACAAAATATCACTTGGTTTTTAAGTGCAGTTTATGTTGACTCAACCCAATAATAAGGAACTGTGGGGGGAGCTGACAACAATCAGAAACACCTCCGAAGGACCATGGGTGGTGTGTGGCGACTTCAATGTTACAAGATATCCTAACGAAAGAACTGACAGCCATTATCTGTCTAGAGAAATGACAAAGTTCACTGACTGGATCAACGAGATGGAGTTATTTGACCCTCCTTTATTTGGAGGATCTTATACTTGGAGAAGGGGTGAGAACCACACAACAGCCTCCAGAATTGACAGATTCCTCTACTTTAATCATTGGGAAGAATTTTTCCCGCAAATTAGACAAAGTGTGCTCCCAAGAGGAGGCTCGGATCATAGTCCAATAGCTCTAAACTGTGGAAAGCTAAATCTCAAGAAGACTTATTTTAAGTTTGAGCAATGGTGGATGAGGGTGGAAGGGTTCAGAGAAAAAGTAAAAGAATGGTGGGCATCCTTCATTGTAAATGGAACAGCTTCTTTTAGGTTGGCAACAAAACTAAAGCTACTCAAAGGGAGATTGAAGGAATGGGAGCTGGTCAATAGAGGCAACTGAAAACAAAGAAAGGAGGATGTGTTGAACCAAATTACTAGTCTTGAAACTATCCAAGAGCAGAGAACACTAAATGTGGGGGGAGAGGTTGCACAAAGCTAGGTTATTCAATGAGTTTGCAGAAATTTCCAGGAATGAGGAAATAGCATGGAGACAAAGATCCAAGGTACAATGGCTCAAGCAAGGGGATAAAAATACCAAATACTTTCAGAAAATGGCTACATCATACAAAAGATTCAATACAATCGAGAAGCTAGAAGTGGAAGGTATGATTATTTCCAAATCAGAGGAGATAAACAACGAAGTTGTAAGCTTTTACCAGAAACTTTACGAGGAACCAGAACAATGGAGGCCACGTTTTAATCTCCAAGGGAGTGAAAGCATCAACGTGGAGGAAAATGAGTGGCTACAAAGACAATTGAGGAAAATGAAGTCCTTGAGACACTCAAGTTGTGTTCCGGTGACAAGGCCCCAGGCCGGGATAGCTTCCCGATGAGTTTTTATCAAAGCTTCTGGGAAATGCTTAAGGAAGACATACTGAGCACCTTGAGGCAATTCCATGATCACCAAATGTTTGAGAAGAGCCTAAATGCAACCTATATGGCATTGATCCCAAAGAAGGTGGGAGTTGTGGAACTGAGAGATTTTAGACCTATAAGCTTGATAGGTGGAATATACAAGATCATTGCCAAGATACTAGCATAAAGGTTAAAGAAAGTGATCAGTAAGCTTGTGAATAAACACCAGAAGGCCTTCATAAAAGGTAGGCAGATCATTGATGCAGCACTTATAGCAAGTGAGTGCGTGGACACCAGAGTCAAAGGAGATGATCCATGAATGATGTGCAAGCTGGACATAGAGAAGGCTTATGATCATGTCAATTGGAGTTTCCTAATAATGATTCTAAAACAAATGGGTTTGGGGGATAAATGGCTGAAGTGGATTGATTATTACATAAAAACTGTTAGGTTCTCCATTTTAGTTAATGGAGAACCTGTTGGTTTTTTCCTATCAGAAAGGGGTCTAAGGCAGGGAGACTCACTCTCTCCTTTCCTCTTCATCCTAGCCATGAAGGGCTATAATAGTATGATGAGAGTAGCTACCCAAAACAATTGGTTAAAAGGCTTCAAGGTTCGCAACTCTTCAGGAAGGGAAATGCAGATGACCAATTATTTTCTGTGAAGCCAAGGCTGAACAAGTTGCCTTTATAAGAATGACTTTGGTGGTTTTTGAAGCAGTCTCCAGTTTATTAGTATATTGGAGGAAAAGCAACATCTTTCAAATTAAAGAAGTCCCTCAACTTCAGAGCATAGTAAGAATATTAGGGTGTAAAGTAGAACATCTTCCCACTACTTACTTGGGCATGCCATTGGGCCAGAATCATAAGGAGCTAGGAATTTGGGACGGCATAATCGAAAAGACAGAGAAGAAATTGGCCAATTGGAAAGCTCAGTATATCTCTTTGGGAGGGAGAGTCACTTTAATAAACTCTGTGTTGGACTCTCTTCCAACTTATGTTATGTCTTTATCCCCTATGCCAGCTAGAGTGGAAGAAAGACTTGACAAACTGAGAAGAGATTTCTTGTGGAAAGGGAATAAAGAAGCGAAAGGTTTGTATTTAGTCATGTGGCAGACTGCACAGTTACATAAACAATATGGTGGAGTTGGAATCAAAAACTTGGGGCTGCAGAATAGATGTCTCTTGTCAAAATGGCTATTGAGGTTCAACACTGATAAAGAAGCATTGTGGAGGGAGGTGATAGTCAACAAGTACGGTTTGAATGGAAATTGGGCCTCCAACTCTGCAAATAGCCCTTATGGGGTGTCAGCTTGGAGAACAATAAGAAATTTGTGGCCTGATCTAAGTAGAAACATAGTCTACAAGGTGGGAAGTGGGACAAAAATCCTATTCTGGAAAGAGAATTGGAATGGAAATGAGGCACTGATGGTCTTATTTCCTGACCTATTCTCCTTGTGTACAAATCCGGAAGAAACAGTGGTTGAGGTATGGTCTATTCATGGTTGGAATATTGTGTTTAAAAGGCACTTAATTGACTGGGAGATTGGGAGAGTGGCTGAGCTATTACATGTTCTCAATGGTTTTAATGGGTTATCATCAGACAAAGATTCTATCATATGGAAACACTCTAGAGATGGAAGACATTCTGTTAACAAGCTATATATTAAGGAGGTGAAGGAGCATCCAGGTGGCAAGCTTGGTCCCTGGAAGCAAATTTGGAGGAACAAGGTGCCAACCAAGGTAAAGTGTTTCTCTTGGTTGGTTACCAGAAGAGCATGCTCCACTCATGAAAAATTGAAAAGGAGGGGTTTCTATATTGCCTCTTGGTGCTCTCTCTGTAATGAGACTGAGGAAACCAACAACCATCTGTTCCTCCATTGCAAAGTGACAACACAATTGTGGAACCTTTTTTCGGGACTAACACATATCGAATGGATTATGCCTGAACTTACAGCAGATCTACTTAGTTGTTGGATCAGCATAGGGGGGAGAAAATCTAAGAAAAAGTGATGAAGCATAATACCATCATGCATTTGATGGTGTATTTGGAAAGAAAGAAATAGCAGATGCTATGATAACAAAGCAAATTCAATAGAGAAAGTCAAATGGAACTGCTTGACTACTTTTATTTTTGGTGTAACGAGGAATGGATAGACGAAGCTGCACAAATTTTGGATTTTATAGGCTCTTTGTAAGCTATTAGCTTTTTTGTTTTTTTTCTCTTGTTGGAAACCAATTTTTGGAGGTCTCTAGCATATCCTTAACGCTGATGAATACAACATTATCTTTGTCAAAAAAAAAAAGAGAAAAGGGGGATAAATTCTATAATTTTGTGATTGTATATAATGATTTCAAATACAACGACACGAACTGGGGGAAAGGAGACTCACCTGATAGGAGTCTTCAACCTGAATTGTGAGTCCGAAATTCTCTCCTTTCTAAAGCTATGGAAGTAAAGAAAATGGAAGGATCCAGGGAAGGATGAAGATGTAGTTTACGTAAAACTTCCCCAATATACCAATGGAAATCAAAATCTGGAACATGAGAGGTTAAAATGACCACGGAAAATGTGGTAGTGACGGATATGCTGAAACCGAGAGCAAACTTTATGTGTCTACAGGGGACAAAAATGTCGGAAATGCTAAATACAATAGTTCTTCATTATTGGAGGCCAATTATATTAAACAAAAGGATACTCTGGTATGTACGTTTCAGCATGACAACAAGAGTTATTTCCAGGTATCAAGGTGCATCATTAATGACCTCTAACATACGCCATAACATGGAGTTCAACTCAATTAGATATGAAGATAAAAGAACAAAAAGGGAAATGGAGAAACTCCAAGTGACTTTTTTTTAATAATGGTAGCATATTATGTATCAACATAAAGGAAGTGTTGGCCACGGTAGAACAGAAAGTAAGAAGCCTATGTACATTTCACAAGGCTTCCAAAATTCTAGTATGGAGTCGGCCTCCTTTATACTAAATTCTGTCACAAATCTTCTCAGCTATTGTAAGAGGACTTGTATGAAAATTGACAACCACCAGTTTCTCATCTGCCCGAGTCATTAGGAGCCACACCTTATACCATCCAACTACCTCCTCTTCTTCACAAAGAAGGTCCCTTAGTGGCCTCTCTAATTTCTATGTAACTGAAGATGGATCTAGAACAAAAACATGCAATATTTTGGCAATGTTGGACGGGATATACTTGGTAAGAATTAACTTTGCCTCCTTAATAAGTATGTCCCTCACAATTGTTGGCATAGGGAACAAGACATTATGTAGGTAGGCAATGCATCTAAGACATTGTTTATGAGTGTAACTCTCTCACCCAGGGATAGATACGACCTTTTTCACTTGACTAGATTCTTCTCACATTTCGTTGAGAACCATGAGGCCTTAGGTTCAAAACTCAACAGAGACAACAAAACACTAGGTGATTCTTCCCATTTGTCCAAACATTGGTGGACAAAGTTACCTGGCATGTGTTGTTGGGCAGTAGCATGCACCCCGTGGAATTAGTTGAAGTGCGAAAAAGCTGGCTTCGGACACCACGATCAGAGAAAAAGACTTCTCATTTCTCTGATACATTTTCCAGATACCCTTTGATGTGATCTTGTCTCCGAGAGGTAGACCAAGATACATTTTAGACAACTCTCCGATTATTTTCAAAATGGATGTTGGCCAAACTAGCAATCCAAGGTACCTCATTAATTGGGTAGATGAAGCTTTTGAACTAGTTGAAGTGTAGACCTGTGATTGCTTCAAATAAGATGAGAATGACTCCGATCAAAGGCTATTATTTCCTAGTTGGTTGACTGTTGGGTAGATGAAGCTTTTGAACTAGTTGAAGTTTAGACCTGAGATTGCTTCGAATAAAATGAGAATGACTCTAGATCAAAGGCGATAAGTTCCTCGTTGGTTAATTATTGTTAGGAGTCAATTTGAAGCTTGACCCCAGCCAAAACTAAGGAGATAGGGGAAAAATTGATGCTGATAGGGGTTTGGGGTAGTGTTCTGGATGCAAGTTGTATGTAGTACATGACAATTAAGTGCATTAAAAAAGTATCTAGAGAGGATTAGGGTCTTGAGGGGTAACGTTGGTGGACATTGAGGAGATTAGTGGTAGAATGGAGCAGTCCAACGAAAAGTGAAGACCAGAGAGGTCGCGTCTAAGGATTTGGTGGAGAGTACAAACGAGAACAAAAAGATGGCAAAAGAGAGCGGTATATGGTGGCAAAGAATGAAGAGAAGTTAGTTGTTACAACGACATTTGAACACCTATATGACAAACTACAAGACAAAAGCGAGGATATAAAGTTGTACAGGCTTGCCAAGGCGAGAGAGGGGGTCCAAGTCCTAGACCAAGTGAAGTGCATCAAAGACAAGGAAGTATTGGTGGTAGAGGCACATGCTAGACAAAGATGGCCAACATACTTCCATGAACTCTTAAATGATAAAGGGGACAAAATTATTGTGTTGGATTATTTAGACCTTCTCAAGAGAGTAGTTGAAATTTTGGGTATTGGAGGGTTATAAAGTTTGAGGCGATTATGCAAGTTATTTGTAACATGAGAATGGGGAGGGCGATCAGGCTAGAACGGATGTTCACAAAATTTTGGAAGAGCTATAGAGGCTAGCTGAGTTGTTTGACATTACTTTTAAGACATCTAAAATGCACAAAGCATGGAGATGGAGTTCAATGATCCCAATGTTTAAAACAAGAGTGATATTCAGCATTGTAACAATTATAGGGTATCAAGTGGTTGAGTCACAATATGAATGTTTGGGAGAGGACGGGGGAGATAAGGGTAAGAAAGAGTGCATCTATTACTGAGAACCGATTTGGATTCATGTCCGAGCATTCAACTACATAAGTCATCCATCTAGTGAGATTGATGGAGTAGTACAGGGAGAAGAATAGGGACTTGAATATGGTGTCCATTGATATAAAACAAGCATATGAAGAAGTCTCTAGGGTGCAATATGATCAAGCTTGGAGGCTAGAGGGGTACTTGTAGCTTAAATTAGGACGATTAAGGACAAGCATGATTGAGACAAGACTCGAGTGAGGACACTGGGAGGCGACCCAGAACACTTCCTAGTCATGATGGAGTTGCATCAGCGATCAACTCTTACCTTGTCTCTTTTTTGCCTTAGTGATGAATGAACTAATGTTGCATATCCAAGGAAAGACATCGTAGTGGATGGTATTTGCAAATGATACGATACTGATTGACAAAACTATCAACAAAGTTAACGATAGACTGGAAGTTTGGAGACGGACCTTGGAACTCAAAGGGTTCAAGTTGAGCATAACCAAGACTGAGTACTTATTGTGCAACTTCAATTACGTAACTCACAAGCTAAATGTGGAAGCGAGGATTGATACACAAGTCATTTCAAGAATAGACTTCAGGGATTGCACTGGTTTTGTTGTTGTAGGAGTCAATTTGAAGAATATACTTATTTTCAAGTTTTTTTTTATCATTCTTGAACAGGGAAGCGAGAAGCGGAAAAAAGCGATGAGGGCTTGCTTCACAGAAGCGAGAAGCGTGAAGCGAAGCGCGCGCTTTTTTAAAAAAAAGCGACATTTAGGATAAAAATAAAAAAATATTAAATAACTAAATAGAGGTAATACAGTCTTAGATTGAAAGAAATTACATAGGCAAAAATACTCATAAGTCATAACATATAGAGCAAAAAATCAAAAACATAATTAAATCACAAAGATTCAAACTCCTATTCTTCAACAAGGCTGCTAGACTGATCACAAAAAAAAAAAAGCAAAAAAAATTAAAAAAAAAACAGAGGAGGCAGCAGTCAGTAATTAGAAACAGAGCAGGCAGCAGAGATGAAGAAAAGAGAAGAAGAAGAAAAAACTAGAGTAGTCGAAACTCAGAGAGATGAAGAGATGAAGCACAGGCGAAGATTGTGTATTTCAGGAGAAAAGAAACTGATAGAGATGAACTAATAAACATTAGCTAAAAAAGAGATGAACAAAAAGTTACATGTAGTCGCGCTCGAGGTTGAAGAGAGAGGCAGCCTCAGTCGATATCGTCAGGAGAGAAAGAAGGGAAAGAAGTATTGTGAAAGAAGAGCCGCGAGGAGAAAAAGAAGGGAAAGAGTCGTGAAAAGAAGAGTCGTGAGGAGAGAGAAGGTTATATTTCAGATTATTTTTTTAAAAGAAAACTATTTTTTTTTTAAAAACCCTAATTAAAAAAAAGCGTGCTTTATTGCGCTTTTGCCTTAGGGTCGCTTCTTGCTTTTTCATCTGAAGCAAGAGCTTTTTTCAGATCGCCTCGCCTCAAGATAAAAAAGCGCACAAGGGTCGCCTCGCTTTGAAGCGCGCTTTTCACAACACTGCTTGGACTTGTTTATATGTTCTTTAAATTCAAGAATCACTCTTTAAAATTTGTTCTATCTTTATTTTCAGTTTATTTTGGTTAATAGGCTCTGTCTCACAAAGGTAGGGGTAAGGTCTACATATATCTAACCCTCACCAAATTCCACTTGTAGTATTACACGAGATATGTTGTTGTATGTTTTTTAGCTTGCACTTGTTTTTTTATTTTTTTTTTAATTTTCTTTCTCAAGTTCTTAGATCCCTAACCTGATTTTTATCAAATAATACATCATTCAATTCTGCAAAGCCATCTCATAAATACTCAAATTCTAGCCTAAGTAAGGCTAAACTTATTGGTTATCAACATTATCAGCATCTGTCCCTAATTAGTTGAGTTGGGAATTAAGTATCAATTGATCAATTGTGCTTCAATCCTGAACTAGTTGTAAAACAGTAATTTTAGCTGCCACAAAACTTTTCGCTAACCCAATAAACATGAATTATAGCAAGCAAAAAAGAAACCTGAATTTTGAGGGCAGCAGAGTTCTGCTGACGCAACCAGAGGCGACGATTCCGCTCTAAACGAGTCTGCTCTAGAAGCTTCTGTCGGTCACGTTCCTTGGAGCTGCGGCCACCTAAATCGACTCGCTTTCTCGTCGAAGGATCACCGGAGAAAAACATACTTGAAAAATCACAATTATTCTTATGATTGATAAATCTAGATTTTGTTGAATTGATCTTAAAATAGTAGCAGCAACAAAAGGAGGACTCGGGAATGGGTGTATATTTTACTTTAGGTTCTTTTCGTTCAACTCAAGACAATTTCTTATATATTAATTATATATATAAGCCAAAACCGATTTAGAATAACCTTTGGCATTTAAAGTGTTTTTCTTTTTTATTCAATGCTCGAAGTTCATATTATTTGAGGGTTCAAATAGAGATTTTTAATTAACGAAGAAAATTTGTTATCATGCATCATAATCCATATTAATTAAAAAGGAAAAAACTTGAGTTTATTCCTTTATTCGTTTGATTATTTATATTAATATTATTAAATGTTGTATTAATTAAATAACTTTTTTTATAAAAAAGTTAAAAAAGGAAAAGTTAAAAGAAAACATCATGAAAAAAGAATCTTTTAACCTTTAAAGATCCGAAAACGAAAAGATTGGCCTCATATGTCTTACAAATTTGACATCAACAATGTGTAAAGTCTAAACTTAAAAGGGTTGAATATGGACTATGATGGGATAAATTATGTTAATATTAATTATAATAGGATAAATTGTGTTGAGATTTTTTTTTTTTGATTGTTTGATTTGTTATATTTAAAATAATATATATTACATAAATATTAAAACCGAGTTGTTTGCTCACAAAATTATCATTCACTTTATTTAGTTTTTTGATATTTTCTTTCCAAACTTTAATTACTCAAAGTAAAACTTTCATTTTATTTTAGCTTAAATATTTCTTGTTTTATATTTAAAAGTATTTTTTTTTCTTATTTTTGCTTTAAAATAGAATTTCCCTCTTGAGTTTGTCGAAGTGAAAGAAGATTTTGAGAAATCAAAATATAAACAAATATAAGAATTAGTCAAATAAATTCATAAATAAAAACTATATTTACATAATCTAATTTTTAATAGAAAAATATAAATAATATCATAAAAATAAGGAGTAGTGAATATTATTATGTATGTATTAAAAATAATGTAAATATACATAAACGTGAAAAATATATATACAAGGGTTTGAAGGGATATAGTTGTCATTTTCTAGTCTATTCTGGGATTACTATACCACCAAATGGGAGGTATAACTTATCTCGGTTGCAACCAAGCAAGGAAATAAAAGGTACTTTAAACTTATCCCGGATTAACTATCCTTATCCATCACACCAATGATCCCTTAAAATGAATGATAGAAATTTGTGTGGCTATAAATAATTTCATTAAGGGTAAAATAAATATTTTAAACTTAAATTGATACTTAATATAGAAATATGTCATTCTTTTGGGGCTAACTAAAAATGAAAACAAATCATATAAATTGGGATAGAGTGATTATTATATTTATCGACTTTGCTTTATTTTTTATTAATTTCATCGTTAGTGCTCTTCTTACGAAAATACTATATCATACTTAAGGAGTCTTTTGAGCTTGACAAATTAAATGGTTTTACTTATATCGTAAAATTATGAAAAGAATTGAATTGTGATAATTTGCTAATAGTCTATTCAATGATTTAAGAGAAAATATAATTGCCCCATTCAACTATGACACTTTCTAAAAAAAAAAGACACTCAAACTTTATAAGGGTCCTAGTACCCCACTAAATAATTTAAAAGTGATAAAAATATCTCATTTTTCAGTTAATCTCGCTTATCAAAAAGAAGGTGTAAGCATGCGCCAATTATTGTTTGCCACCAATCAATTTTTATATGATTTCCTAATCTTTGTTTTTATTTATGTTTTTTTTTTTAATTTTAATTCTTTATTTTTTTCTTTCTTCTTCAATTATGCTTAATCCATCTGTTGGTCTTCTTCCGTTCTTTGTCCTTGTGGAGTGGCCCCCATCGCTATAACACCATTTACAATATTAAATCAAAATTAAAACTAGAAAATCAAATCCACTTTCAAAATTATTATTTTTTTCAAATTAAGATTTCTATCAAAGTCTTAATTTGGGTTGTATTTGAAAAGAACAAAAAATCTCTCTCCGCACGCATATGAGATTTTTTTTGCTTGGTTTTAACAAGATTTCAGTCCTCACAAATAAATTAGGGGTTAATTGAAATAATGCCAGTAATTCTATCTCCGAAGTCGCCATTATCTTCCCGAAACTTTTCATGCCAGCCATTCAATAAGGAGGAGAAGAAATATGAGGATGAAACAACAAATCTGTTGTTGCTTCAGTTATCAATGGAATTTTTTAGTTAGTGAAAAGGCATTTTCTGAACCTAATAGGATTATAACCCTAAAATATTACTAAAAACAAATTAAATCTGTTTGGGTAAGGAATAGACCAAAATATCCCTCAATATTTTTGGCTAACTTTCCTTAACTGGACATTCCTAACTTCAAAAGGTCATAACTCACTCATCCGAACTCAAAACTTAGCAAACTTGGTGGCGTTGGAAAGATAATTCAAAGATCTCTCCTAACATATCTTGTATCACACCTAAATAATAATGTGCTAGGATTTATGGTAGTTTGAAGTTTACCCAAGACTCATATTTAGCTTGACTCTCCAAATTTCAGATTTTTGTTATTTCCAATTTAGTTCTTTAGAATTCAAGGTGCTACATCTAGTCATATGACCTTAATACTTAACAAAATTTCTAATTCCTTGGCAAAAACTTAGTCACTACGAAGGATGGTTAAAGTGTTGGCTCAAAAAATTTCCGGGGTGTTACATTATCTTCCCCTTGGGATCATTTGTCCTCGAATGACGGTTTGACTGGGTATGGAATGAGGTTACTCTTACTAAGGTCTGAGTCTAATGGCACGCTCTCACTATATTCAAGCTTATCCCAATCCTTAAGTTCGGTTTCTATACCTCTCTACATGAATTCTCATCTCAAAACTATTACTCTTTACCACCACATTTAATCAAGCTTAGTGTTTCTAACAACTCCATTTTTAAAAGGACCTCTACAAATATATCCCCCAAGCTCTTTGTAACTCATTACTATATTACTGTTAAACACTTGACTTGATTTTTCATCTTATCATCTCCCCCTTAGTTCTAAAGCTAACACTTGAAAGTTATGGACATATTCAAACATCTCTAACTGGTCTACATCCTTTTTTACTCTAACACTCGGGAGAAGCTTATCTCATGATCTCCAAACACTCTATAAGTTGGTACCAAGACCTCTTTCTAAGGTGTTTCCCTTAATATCTTCTTATTACATACCCTCTCGGTACAACTCTTAATGCTGTTTTTTACTCTTGTGACTTAGCCACACTTCACTGCCCCTATCTAAAGGTTAGGGTCTCTCACTTGTACCACTCATATTTATTGCAGCTAATTGCCTCAATTCCTCACATGCTCTATGTCAAGTCTCTTAGATCACATCTCAAGACTAACATCATCACCCTCATGTTTCCATTCTTTTGATCATGACACTCATCTCAAATTCAAGCTTAAAAAATTATAAAAATCATGAAACTAAAACACAAAACTTCAACTTAAATGAAAAACTCTAAATAAAAATAATATATTCAACTCGCCATAAAACATGCAACTTAAGTCTTTAAAACATTTAATAAAATAAATGAATAATATAGACTTCTCAACTATACTGACTATCTATGGAGCCTATAACTGATAATGATGGAAGTCGAGAGAAGACCCCCGACATCCTAAAAACTGATATAACTCAGAGGTAAATGACATCCTCCGGATGCAAGTAGGCTCATTATAGCTAACTCGCACTCTCGGATGTATCAACGAAGCTCTTGTTGATTATCCTAAATACCCGTGTCTGCATCATGAGAAGATGAAGGACAAATGTCTCAGTACGTGGAATGTATGAGTATGTAAAGGAAATTCTAAAGATGTCACATCCGAGGAGCACCCCCTAGACGTATCCGACTTTGTCATCCTCTTAGAGAACTAAGACTAGCCTCTTAGCTTACATCATTACATTCATAGGTCAAAATTTGTGAAATTTAAAACATTTCATTACTTTTACATTGAGGTTTACATAGACCTCTACATACACATAATATTTATATCGAGTATACATAAACCCTTCGCATAGGAGTATTACTTAGTCTTCTACTTTTATTGCACATAGATATATAGGATATAACATAGTCATAAATAGAGATCACAATTTGGGCTTGGCCCATACATCAATACAATAAGGCCTTATATAGGCTATACAATGTTTTGTACTCAAATGAAAAGAAAAGAACGTAAGAGTCTTAAAAGTAAATTAGCTTGATAGTGACATTGCCCTCGAAAATAGTAATGACCTACCAAACTTGGATGATTGAGAATTCCAAGTCTTCTTCAAAGTCGTCTCAAAGACCCTCAATGATCGGATCCTAAAATGTTGAGAAAAAGGAAGAAAATGCGGTTAGTACACCAATTGTACTAAGTATAAGACCATATGCACACACATCATGAAATGATGCTCAAAATGGACATTTCATTAAAGTATGCAATTTCCTTTGAAAATCTTTATTCTCATACAAGAAGATCATACCAAGCAATAAGACATATTCATTAAGTCATAGGCATGTCATCACAAGACCAACAATGTTAAGTCTAGTCAAGTCAAAAATTCATATCATATAATTGAATACATGGTCAAAGTAACTCTATGATCAAGTGCTAACATCAACAAGTATGAATAAGAGCACATTTCAACATAACCAAAGTAAGACCATTACTCATGACCCTCTTTAAGTCAACTTATGCAATGACTAAGCAAAGCCCCATAACCTTACTTAATCAAGTAAACCAAGCAAGAACCATAACCAATGTCCAACTTCACATAACATAACATTAAGAGTTCATAATATCATACTTTAGCAATAAAGACCAAGTACATATTCATAAGAGTAATCAACATCACATAGTGTCATTAACATATAAGATCAGCATATACATGACATGTATAATTAATAGCATATTAATGTATAAGAACATCCTCCTAAGACTTACCTCAAGGATAACTAGTGTAATGTCTAGGTAGAGTCTCATACCCTTACCTAGACTAAGCTAAACCCCTTAGGTCATCTTAGTTAGATTTCATTCCTTTAGTTCATTTTACCTTTTGGGAACATCTTGACTTAACCGACATAGACCACATCAGCTAATGTGGAATCCGATGTCATGAAACCCTACACCAAAAGAAGGCGGACTTCTTGCCAAGGTAGTACAAAAACATGAACATAGAAACTACGTGGATCTACTAGCTAGTATTTCTATCGGGGCAACATAGTTCAAGAACTAGGAGATATAATTGGGACCCTCTTTATGCTACATGCATTGGAGTCTCCAATCTCAAGAGTACATTAGTGATCCTACCTTTCCTATGTGCAAATATATACTCCTCACTCTATTTTAGTCGGTGCTAAGCTAGAGTCCCTTTTGAAATGCCTTTATTAATCTTCATAAGTTAATGTAGGTCATAGGGTCTATCCCTTGTATAAACATCATAATCATATCTCAATAAGGATTGAATGAGTATTGTCCTATCATTACAATCCACATTGGTCAATTATCACCATCCTTGTAACATTTACATCTTAGCCAACACACCATAGTCAAGGGATTACAATTCAAGATCATACCAAGCCTATCAATCCTATACAAGTCATATGTCAATACAACATCATCACTTAACCTTAAGTAACCATAATTGAAGTAAAGAGTTGAGATCACTTACCAAATCTTCTTCATAATCCATCATCAAGGTGTCACCATCAACCCTTAACTCAAACCAACAAGGGTGTAATATCATCACATAATAGTAACCAACCAGATAATAAAGCCAATTGAAGCACTACATCACAATCCATCACTAGTTCATAGCTTAAGACAAAAGAGTTAGATCAAAGTCATAATCTAGATCAATTACTCAAGAACTAGCATGATAGGACTAAAATTCATCTTTATGTATTCATAATTGATACAATAACACCGTAGGATAGTAATTCAACAAATAACCAAGTCAATTGAACCAACATTACACAATTCATATCAAGATCACAACCTAGGGTTAAGGGGAATAGGTTATCTTCTACAAACTAGACCAATCCATCAAGAATTAACATAATTAAGTTAAAAGACATGTTAATATATTCATAATATCCGAAAGAAATTATAAACAAATCAATTCACAATATCAATTTTGAGATTGGAAAAGACCCACATGAAAACCCATTTTTTGAAATCAATTTGAAGGAACCCCTTGAAGAAAGAAGTCCCAAAGGTGAAAGGAATAACATACCTTAGTGTTTGATGAAGATTTATGGAGAAACCTTGGTGATTTAATGTAACGACCTGTTTAGTCGTTTGGTTAAAAATTTTTGTTTTGGGAAAAACTGGCTGCATGAGACGGACACCACGACGGACCGTCGTGGGCACGACGGACCATCGAGGGTGTCCCGTTCCCAAATACTTGGAATTATGAATTTGAGTGTTGAAAACTGAGTCTCTGAACTCGGTGACGGACCTGCAGGACGGACCGTCACAGTCACGACGGACCGTCGTGAGCCCCGTCGCAAAACACTTAGACTTTTGAGAATTTGGCGTTGGAAACAACTCTCTGACCGTCGCGACGGACCTGCAGGACGGACCGTCGCAGGCGCGACGGACCGTCACAGGCTCCGTCATCCCAGTCGGGGTCAGAATTCTGACTATTTTTAAAAGGGGTGTTTTGGACCATTCCGGCTTTAATTTATAAAGTTGGTGGGTTAATGTTATTAGTCTAATTCCTTGGGGGTTGAAAGACTAACTTTGAGTAACTTGGTGGGTTGGTTTTATTATTTTTAAGACTTGAAGTCTTGTGATTTAGGGTAAGAAGAGGAAGAGATTGGAGGAAGAAAGAGAAAGAGAAAAGAGAAGAGAAAGAGACGTTTGAGAGAGAAGAGCAAGGATTTCTTGAAGATTTCTTGCTTGAACACAAATCCTTGGTGAAGGTAGGTTATGGTTTATGCTACTTGTAGTAAACTCTCAATAGCAAATGTTATGTATTGGGTAATCTTGTAAATCCTTCTATATGCTTAATTGTATGATTGTATGAGTATGATTATATGTTTGTGATGAAATAAGCATGATGAAGTTTGTGAGCCCTAAATCTTGATGAAACCCTAATTTTTACTTGTTATGAGAATTGTGATGCCTTAGT
>CM064963.1:72180538-72284538 GCA_032847665.1 Solanum chilense
GTGGAGTGCAGCAACCGTGCCGTCGTCCTCAACTCGACCGCGATTCTAGCCAGTCTTCACTGTACCGGATCTCAGGGTGAGCTATGCTTCTAGCTTGGACTGGATCTTCTTCTTCTCGTCTTGATGCCTTGAAGTTCCGGCATGGACTAGCTTTCATTTGTTTTACCTCTTAGAAATACTCTTAGTTCCGTAATATGATCGTAGAGGTTCTTGTGATGATGACTTCCGGATTTTGGGGATATGTATCGTATTTAAGTATTCGTTTTTCGTTATTGAGTTAAGTCTTCCGCGTTGTATTTTATTATTTTGTTTTGGTTTAGATTGGTTGGTTCGCTCACACAGTAGGGTAGTGTGGGTGCCAGTCGCATCCCGGTTTTGGGTCGTGACATTTAAGCCCTATAACCCACCTTGACCTTGACTTCTATGGAGTTCTTCAACTTGAGTGAGAAAGAAGAGAGATGGAAGAGAGTTTAGGTTTGTGAATTATGAGAGCTTAGGTCAGTCTAATTAGGTTAGGGTCTTTATATAGGTTGTTAATTAACTTAATTAGGCTTATCTAAAACCCTAAGTAATTAATTAAACACATAATTAATTAACTCAAGTCACTTGAAATTGAGCAGCCCAAAGCAGACCCTCACAAACGACTCCCCGTCCACGCCCCGTTTGTCAATCGACAGACCAAGGACCAACCGTCCTATTGGTCCGTCGTTGAGTTTAGAGACTGTGCAAAACAGGCCTCTCATGGATTTTTATAAGTGTTCATTGACGGTGGATACCGACACCCCATCGATTGACACACACTTCGTCGATTGCACTGGTCTGTGCACACTGCCTTTTGGCAGCTTCCTGCCAAAATGCAAGGGTCCTTCTCAAGAGCCTATTGTTGGTCCTTGGGGGAGTCGTGCCCGGATGTTTCAACTATGAACTAACTGTAATATGTGTTAGACACCATTCCAACAATTTTCATCATTTTTCGACTCCTAAAAGCTAGTAAGATAGGTTAAGGCACACTAGCACCTCATTGAACTAGTTTCCGGACGTCATGGACGTTCTTTGACGTTTTGATTTCTAAACTTCCTAAATAAGTGATATTCATTAAACTTGACCTTAAAACAGTGTCTAAACCTTCTGACATTCATGTTAGGCTCTAGAACATGTCTTAGACTTTCGAAGTGTTACATTATCCCCCCGTTAGGAACATTGGTCTCCGAGTGACACTAAAATCTCTTGAAAGGAAGGAATAGAATCAAGACTAGTAGCCCAACCAATCAACAATATATAAAAACATGAGTTACAATTTCAATCATGAATTTTACACAAGGCAATTCAAAACTTCAATTACCACACATAAGGCTCAAAATCACATTATGAGGAATTTCTTTCTCACAACAACATGAGCTCAACATACCTTACATGAGTCAATTATGTCAAAGTTCAACTTACCAACATGCTCCATATCATTTCATAAAGACACAATATCAAAATGCACAACATAACTAAAAATAAGCCAAAGAGCAAAATTGACAATTTTCAAGTTAAATAGGCATATGTCACTGTAATGACCAAAAATACACATTTTTGCAAAACTTCACCAAAATCAAGCAACTTAAATATTTAGTCATTATTTTCATTATTAAAAGGAATAACTAACCCTACTTATCAAATAGGTGAGGTTAACGGGACTTCATGTCAGCCTCGGCCTCCCATGTCGCAGCCTCAACTAGGTGATTTTTCCATAACACATTTACGGAAGCCACCTCCTTGTTCCTTAACCTTTTTTCCTGCTTATCAAGGATTTGAATCGAACCTCCTCATAAAATAGGTTCTCTTGAACACCAAGACGCTCAATCAGAAGAATGGACTCGGGATCACCGATATACTTCTTGAGCATGGAAACATGGAACACCGGATGAACCGAAGCCAATTCACTAGGAAACTTTAACTCATATGACACTTTACCAATCTTTTGTAAAATTTTATAAGGACCCACATAACGAGGACTCAAATTTCCTTTCTTGCAAAATCTAAGCACCCCTTTCATGGGCGAAATTTTCAAATACACCTTATCACCTTCTTCAAACTCTAAATCCCTTCTCATATGATCGACATAATACTTTCGCCAGCTATAGGCTGTTTGCAATCGATTGCTTATGATATGAACCTTCTCTGAAATCTTACAGATAAAATTGGGACCCAAAAGTGAAGACTCACCCACTTCAAACCATCCAGTTAGAGATGTACATCTCCTATTATACAAGGCTTCATAAGGAGGCATAAATATAGATGAATGGTAGCTATTGTTGTAAGCAAACTCCACCAAAGGCAAATGCTTATACCAATTTCCCTTGAAATCAATGATACAAGATTTAAGCATATCCTCATGGGTTTGAATAGTACGCTCCACTTGACCATCCATTTGAGGATGAAAATCGGTGCTTAACTTCACCTTGGTACCCAATCATTTTTGGAATGATCTCCAAAACCTAGAGGTGAATTGTGCACCCCCATCCGATATGATGGATAATGGAATACCATGGCAACACACAATCTTATCTATGAAGAGCTTTGCATAATCTTCCGCCGAATAGGTAGAATTGACGGGAATAAAATAAGCGGATTGGACTACCTATCCACAACCACCCATATAGAGTCATATTGCTTTTGTGTCCGAGGTAATCCTACCACAAAATCAGATTGATGTCTTTCCACTTCCAAGTAGGAACTTGGATTTCTTGAAGTAAACCACCTGGCTTTTGGTGTTCGGCTTTCACTTGTTGGCAATTTGGACACTTTGCTACAATTTCCGCTATGTCCTTCTTCAAGCATTCCCACCAAAACACTTCTCTAAGGTCATAATACATCTTTGTCGAACCCGAATGAATGGAGTAATGGGACCCATGAGCTTCCTCAAGAATCTAGTTCCTCAAACCATCTACATTAGGAACACACAACCTTCCTTGATACCTCAAGACACCATCCCCCATAAGGAGAATGACTCTTTAAGCTTACCAAGAATCGATTCCTTCAACTCCATCAATGGTTGATCAAGGTGTTGTTTGGACTTCACTTAACCAACAATAATAACTCAGAGTTATTATGGACCATAAAACCACCATTTGGAAAATCTTCCAACCTAACACCCAATCTAGCCAACCTATGAACATCTTTCACTAGGTCTTTTTTGACTTCTTCTGCATGAGACACACTACCCATGGTCAAACGCTTAGAGCATCCGCAACCACATTAGCCTTGCCGGGGTGATAGAGAACACTCATGTCGTAATATTTCAACAATTCCAACCATCTTCTTTGTAGGAGATTTAACCCCTTTTGAGTATATACATATTGGAGACTCTTATAGTCGGTATACACAACTACATGGACACCATACAAATAATGCCTCCATATCTTCAAGGCAAATACTACGGCCACTAACTCAAGATCATGAGTTGGATAGTTTTTCTCATGCACCTTAAGTTTTCTAGAAGCATAGGCTACTACTTTCCCATGTTGCATAATCACTCACCCTAAAGCCACTCGAGATGCATCACAATATACAACGAAGCCCTTGGTACCCTCCGGTATAGTCAAC
Organism: Solanum chilense; assembly: GCA_032847665.1. Lineage (NCBI taxonomy): Eukaryota > Viridiplantae > Streptophyta > Magnoliopsida > Solanales > Solanaceae > Solanum > Solanum chilense. The sequence continues at coordinate 72,184,130 of CM064963.1, forward strand.
ACCAAAGCGGAAGTAAGCCTATCTTTCAAGATTTGGAAGCTTCTCTCACATGCCTCCGACCACTCAAATTTCTTACTCTTTTGGGTCAAAGTAGTCAAGAGAGATGCAATGGACGCAAAACCATCCACAAACCTCCGATAATAACCCGCTAGACCCAAGAAACTCCTAATGTCAGTTGGAGTCGATGGTCTAGGCCAATTTTTACCGCCGCTGTTTTCCTTGGATCAACCTCAACTCCCTCTCTAGAGATGATATAACCACGAAATGCCACCGACCACAACTAACACTCACATTCGCTATACTTGGCAAATAATTGGTTCTCCTTAAGCACTTGTAACACCACCCTCAAATGGTCCATGTGATCACCCTATTTTTAGAATATACCAAGATGTCGTCAATGAAGATGACAAATGAAGTAACTTCGAAACACCCTATTCATGAGATCCATAAATGTCGCGGGGGCACTTGTGAGACCAAAGGACATCACTAAGAACTCATAGTGACCATATCTAGTCCAAAATACCATTTTTGGTATATCCTCACCTCTCACCCTAAGTTGGTGATACCCCGACCTCAAGTAAATCTTAGAAAAGTAGCTTGCCCCTTGGAGTTGATCAAACAAGTTTTCAATCCGAGGGAGAGGATACTTTTTCTTAATTGTGACTTTATTGAGTTTGCGATAATCAATTTACATTCTAAGAATCCATCCTTCTTCTTTACAAACAAAATCGGAGCACCCCATGGAGAAATACTAGGTCTAATGAAGCATTTGTCTATTAAATCTTTGATTTGAGCCTTCAACTCTTTCAATTCGGCTGGAGCCATCCGATATGGAAGAATTGAAATGGGATTTGTATCTGGTAACAAGTCGATACCAAAATTAATTTCCCATTCGAAAGGAATACCGGGAAGATCATTAGGAAAGATCTCCAGAAATTCCTTCACTATGGGGACCGACTCAATGGGAAGAATTTCGAAGTCTAAATCTTTGACTCTTACTATATGGTATTAACACCCTTTTGAGATCATTTTGCATGCTTTCAACAAGAGATGATACGCCCTCTAGGAATAGAATTTCCCCCCTTTCACTCTACAACGGGCTCATTTGGAAAGTTAAACTTCACCAATCTCGTTCTACATTCAATAGAGGCAAAGCAAGCATGCAACCAATCCATACCCAAAATGACATCAAAATCAAGCTTATCAAGATCTACTAGTTCAATATAAGAAACTCTATTGGGCAACATTATTGGACAATTTCTATTCACCCTTTTTGCAACAATCGACTCACCCACCGGGGTAGACACTATAAAAAGTTCATGCAAAATATCGGGCAAAATGTCAAACTTTTTAACTACTAAAGGAGTAACAAATGATAATGTAGCACCAGGATCAAGTAAGGCATATACATCGATAGAGAGACTTTCAACATACCGGTCACCATGTCGGGAGAAGTCTCTTGCTCACCCCTAGAGGGGAGAGAATAGAAGCGGTTCTTCTTTGGAGCATCATTAGAACCACTTGCTTGTCCACTCTCCTTGGCTTTCCTCTTCAGAATTGTGTAATCTCAAAATTTGCGTCCACTTTTACCACAACCAAAATAATTATTCGTTCCCTTAAGACATTCACCAAAATGCTTCTCGCCAGAATTTTCACAAGTTGGATTCTTGTTTGGTGAGCTAGTACCCCTTTCCTTTTAAGGCTTAGGTTTATAAATCCTATAATCACGAACCATAGGGAACTTGGAAGGAACTTGATTAGAAAATCTCTTTTTGAACCTAGGTTTGTCTTGGATATCAAGCCTACCTTTTGAAGAACCACCATTAAAAGACTTTTCCCTCTTGGCATCCCTACTCTTCCTCTTAGACCTTGCCTTTTCCACTTTTTAAGCATGAACCATGAGACGAGAAATGTTCATATTGTCATGTAGCATAGACGAATAAAATTTCTCTTGAAAATCATCCGACACTCCCGTCACAAAGCGGTTCATTTCATCTCTACGATCGGAAACCAAAGAAGGATCATACTTTAGCTTCCCGCTTCTCCCTAGGAAAGAGTCTATCAATAAAAGATTCTTCAGAATCTCCCAAGTCGCCTATCCTCCTTTTAAAGGCCTATTGTCCCTCCATTGGACGTACCAAGTTTGGGCCACATCCTTGAGTTGGTAAGTAGATAAATCGGCCTTCTCACTAGTAGTCAACCCCATAGCATAGAGGATCTGGTAGATTTCATCAATGAACTATTGGGGGTATTTCTCAATTTGGACCCATAGAAAGTAAGGGGATTCATCCTAGTGAAATACCTCGAGCGAGAGGCCATGGTGCTAACTTGTTGGTTTGCTCGGGGTACAACCTCCCGATTAGCTTGGGCCGTCATGGACTGACCTTGGGTAGTGATGACTTGTGCCTGAGTAGTAATGACTTGGGCCATGTAGAGAAGCAACCCTTATGTCACCATCCGTCAAATGAGGAGGATTGACTGGAGCTTGGTCATCATTAGCTTGTTCTTCATGAGGAGGGACTTGATCACCACGGGGAGGAACTGCTGCAAAGACAATCTCTTCCTCAAGTCTCTGTTCTGCTTTAATTCGATTATTCATTGCCTATAATCATAATAAAAAGATTATATGCTAAAAACACATAGAGTCAAAACTCTAGACGTATGAAATTGGACTTCCAAGAAAGTGAGAGTTTCCTAAGCATCATATAGATTCCTATCCATAAGTGTGGCGCGCTTCCTAATTATGAGTAAGAATCTACATAGACGTGGTTGAGAGAGACATTGACTCAAAGATATTTGACGGCATGATCTGATACCAAGTTTATTACATCGGAGGAGAACCCCCTGGACGTAACCGGCGTCGTCGTCCTCTTTGAGAACTAAGACTAGCCTCTTAGCTTACATCATTACATTCAAAAGTCAAAATTTTGCGGAAATTTAAAACTTTTCATTACTTTTACATTGAGGTTTACATAGACCTCTACATACACATAATATTTATATCGAGTAAACATAGACCCTTCGTATATGACGATTACTTAGTCTTCTACTTTTATTGCACATAGATATATAGGATATAACAAAGTTATAAATGGAGGTCTCATCTCATAACTATCTAGCAAGAGTATAACAATTTGGGCATAGCCCATATAGCAATACAATAAGGCCTCATATAGGCTATACAATATTTCGTACTCAAATGAAAAGGAAAGAACATAAGAGTCTTAAAACTAAAACAAATTCATCAGCTTGATAGTGACATTTCCCTCGAAAAGTGAGGACCTACCCAATTTGAATGATTGAGAATTCCAAGTCTTCTTCAAAGTCGTCTAAGATCCCTTCAACGACCGAAACCTAAAATTTAAGGGAAAAGGAAGAAATGTGTTAGTACACCACTTGTATTAAGTATGAGACCATATGCACATGCATCATGAAATCATGATCAAAAGGGACATTTAACTAAAGTATGCAATTTCCTTTGAAAACCTTTATGCTCATACAAGAAGACCATACCAAGCAATAAGACATATTCATAATTCATAGGAATGTACATCACAAAACCAACAATGCTAAGTCTAGTCAAGTCAATATTCATATCATATAATTGAATACATGATCAAATTAACTCTATCATCAAGTGCTAACATCAACAAGCATAAATAATAGTACATTTCAACATAACCAAAGTAAGACCATTATTCATGACCCTCTTTAAGTCCACTTGTGCAATGACTAAGCAAAGCCCCATAAGCTTACTTAATCAAGTAACCCTAGAAATAACCATAATTGATGTCCAACTTCACATAACATAACATTAAGAGTACATAATATCATACTTTAGCAATAGAGACCAATTACATGTTCATAAGAGTCATCAACATCACATAGTGTCATTAACATATAAGATCATCATATACATGACATTTACAATTAATAGTATATTCAAGTGTAAGAACATCCTCCTTAATACTTCCCTCAAGGATAACTAGTGCAATGTTTAGGTAGAGTCTCATACCCCTACCTAGACTAAGCTAAACCCCTTAGGTCATCTTAGTTAGAGTTCATTTCTTTAGTTCATTTTACCTTTTCGGAACATCTTGCCTTAGTCGACATAGACCACATTAGTTGAAGTGGAATCCGGTGTCATGAAATCCTACATCGAAAGAAGGCGGACTACTTGCCAAGGTAGTACCAAAATATGAACATAGCAACTACGTGAATCCACTAGCTAGTATTCCTATCGGGAAAACATAGTTTAAGAACTAGGAGATATAGTTGGTACCCTATTAATTCTATACATGATTTAAAGTTTCCAGTCTCAAGAGTACATTAGTGATCCTACCTTCCCTATGGGGCAAGGGACACTCCTAACTCTAGTTCAGTCGGTGCTAAGCTAGAGTCCCTTTTGAAATGTCTTTATTAATCATCTTAGCTTAATGTAGGTCATAGAGTCTATCCCTTGTATAAACATCATAATTATAGCTCAATAAGGATTGCGTGAGTATTGTCTCTCTCATTACAATCTATATAAGTGAAGTTAGCACATTTACACATTCACTTCATGAGAAGGTACATTGGTCAATTATCACCACCCTTATAATATTTACATCTTAGCCAACACCTCACAACCATAGTCAAGATATTTCAAGTCAACATTATAACAAACCTAACAATCCTAATACAAGGCGTACGTTAGTACACCATCATCACTTAACCACAATTAACTATAATTGAAGTAAAGAGTTGAGATTAGACGGCTTACCAAGTCTTATTCATAATCCATCATCACGGTCTTACCATCAACCCTTAACTCAAACCAAAAAGGGTGTAGTATCATCACATAATAGTAACCAACATGATAACAAATCCAATTGAATCACTACATGACAATCCATCACTAGTTTATAGCTTAAGACAAGAGACTTAGGCCAAAGTCATAATCTAGATGAATTACTTAAGAACTAGCATGATAGGACTAAAATTCACCTTCATCTATTCATAATTGATACAATAACATCGTAGGATATTAATTCAACCAATAACCAAGTCAATTGAACTAACATTACATAATTCATATCAAGATCACAACCTAGGGTTAAGGGGAATAATTCATCTTCTACAAACTAGACCAATCTATCAAGAAATAAAATAATTGATTTAATGTACATGTTAACCTATTCATAATATCCAAAAGAAATCATAAACAAATTAATTCACAAGATCAATTTCGAGATTGGAAAAGACCCACATAAAAACCCATCTTTTGAAATCAATTTGAAGGAACCCCTTGAAGAAAGAAGTCCCAAAGGTGAAAGGAATAACATACCTTAGTTTTTGATGAAGATTTATGGAGAAACCTTGGTGATTTAAGCCCTATAACCCACCTTGACCTTGACTTCTATGGAGTTCTTCAACTTGAGTGAGAAAGAAGAGAGATGGAAGAGAGTTTAGGTTTGTGAATTATGAGAGCTTAGGTCAGTCTAATTAGGTTAGGGTCTTTATATAGGTTTTTAATTAACTTAATTAGGCTTACCTAAAACCCTAAGTAATTAATTAAACACATAATTAATTAACTCAAGTCACTTGAAATCGAGCAGCCCAAAACAAACCCTCACAAATGACTCCACGTCCACGCCTCATTTGTCAATCGACGGACCAAGGACCTACCGTCCTGTTGGTCCGTCGTTGAGTTTAGAGATTGTGCAAAATAGGCTCCTCATGGATTTGGCTAAGTTTTATTCGACGGTTTCCATCGACGCCTCGTCGATTGACACACGCTTCGTTGATTGCTCTCATCTATGCACACTGCCTTTTGGCAGCTTCTTGCCAAAATGCAAGGGTCCTTCTCAAGGGCCCATGGTTGGTACTTAGGGAGTCGTTCCCAAACATTTCTACTATGAACTAACTCGAATACGTGTTAGACACCCTTCCACCAATTTTCATCATTTTTCGACTCCTAAACTCTAGTCAAATAGGCTAAGGCACACTAGCACCTCATTGAACTAGTTTCCGGACATCATGACGTTCTTTGACGTTTTGATTTATAAACTTCCTAAATAACTCTTATTCATTAAAATATACCTTAAAACAGTGTCTAAACCTTCTGACACTCATGTTTGACTATAGACCACGTCTTAGACTTTCGAAGTGTTACAAAAGCATAACATAAACTTGAACTTGATAAAAATGGAAACATACATACCTCTTTTAAAACTTACTCAACTCAAAGAATACTCAAGGATAAGACACTAAACTTCAAAAATATGATACTCGACTTAAATACTAAACTCATGATACTCAAGGATAATGCACTAGTAAAAGATTCAATATATGGAAAGCTTTATAAAATAGTAAAAACAACTTAGTTCGTTAAAGAAAATTAAATAACAAATTCAACTTTACTTATATAATAAAGTAATATAGTTTCTGTGGGAGATTCCAAACTGACAACCACATTTATGAGCCTAAGTGATGGTACAACATTTTACCTCATGCTGCCAAGGACCATCTTATACCTTGCCATCAGTATAGAACCTGAACTACTAAGTGGATCCACTAGTCCATGCTAAAAAGCAGTAAGGAATCATTAAAAAGTATGACCTTTTTTTTGCCCATGATGGTTAGATGGTTTATGAAGACTTAGTTAATATGAACTCGCATCCCCATATCGTGCTCAATAATACTCCAAAAAAATAAACTTAGCTCATATGTTTTTTTAAAAAATCTTTCTTTACTTTGAGATAATTACTCAAAACTTATCTTAATATCTCTCTTGGAAATCGTAGTTTCCTCTTTATTGAAAAACAAGCTTAAAGTCTCTTTTGGAAATCTCAGTTTCCTTTCTTATTCAAATCTCTTTTAGAAATCTCAGTTTCCCCTCATCTAAAATGTGAAACATTTACTCTTGGGAATACTTAGTTCTCATATATCATTTTAAAAGAAAATGAACTTTACTCTTACTCTTTACTCAACTTTAAAGCTTAAGTCTTAAAACAAAATTAAAACATTTGTCAAAGACTTCTTAAAATATGGTTCATGATGAATTACGGATGTGAATGACTCAATGCAAGGTTTGCAATAACCATAGTTCTATAACTTAATATTTGGAACTCAAGAACATCAATGATACTACTCCTTTCAAGAATGCTCAACTCCGAGGGTTCATGCAGAATTATGAGCATGAACTACTCAATTCAAGGACTCAAAGATACTTCACATCTCAAGATTGTTCGACTCATTGGGTTTATGCAGTATTATGGACATGAACTACTCAACTCAAGGGCTTCACGGGAACATATAGTGGTCTCATAATTAAAAATATAATCTCAAAAGGGTTATAAAGTCAATATTCAAGAGTTAGAACTTGAAGATACTACCCCTCTCCATGATACTCAAATTTATGGAGTGCATGTGCAATTTATAGGCATGAACGACTCAACTCGAAGGTCTAAACAACTACATGGAACTCATATATACACAATGGCATACACAAGATTTTTGTAAGTGGTGTCAATATTTTAAAAAAAATAAATCATAAATAATTGATATTAAAATATCATATTAATATAAAAATTATTTATAGCGTTCTAATAAAATATAAATCAAGTAAACTACAACAACTCTCCTCAATGAGTTTTGATATTTTAAAATGTATTCATAATAGCCTCATTGAAGATAGTAACATAATATTTCTTTCTCTATATAAGGCACCAAACAACCACTCAAAAATCATCATCCATTTGATTTTGTTAATCAATCTTGATTTTGAAAGCTTCAAAAGTAATATCTATCCATTGAATTGATCTTAATTATAAATTTAAATAAATTAAAATAACTCTAAAAAATACAAGAAATTAAATCTATAAAAGGTTGATGAATATTCGAAAAATTTCAACTAAAACTATAAACGATGGAAGATAAAAAAAAAGTGAACTTACAATTAAGAGAAAATCGCAATGGCATGTAATAAAATTTCTATAATAGGTAATAAGTTGTATTCTAGTTCAATTGCTTTATTATAAGGTAATTTAAATAGGAATTATGATGTTGGAGGTTCAAATCATTTTGACAAACTTTTCTAAAAATGCCTAATAAAATGAAAGTAAAAGTTGTTGCTACTGGGTTCGAACTCGCGCACTGTAACTGCAAGAACAATTTCTCTCACTATGAAAACCAACGAGCCAAGAAGTTTTCATCCTCAAGAAGTGTCATTAATAATATTTGTACGCCTTTAAATATTTTTTCCAAATTTTTGTATATGTTTATATACTAAATGTTCTCAACGAACCCGTGTCGGGTGACCCCCCTTTGTATAGGGTGGGTCAGCCCTTGTATATACAACTCCTCTCATTCTCTTACTTACTTCCTCAAATCTTAACTCAAATCAATATTTGATCTCAAAGGATTCACAATTGAACTTAAAGACTTTCTTGAACTCTACTTTTGACTTTCTCTTGAATGTGAATTATGAATTTAAGAGTTTTGGTTCATGACATGGGGAATCTCATGATGACAAAGTAGACTCATGAGTACATTCTGTTCATTGTCATACTCACTTGCTCAAGTCTTAAAACAAGTTACTAGAAGTATTAGAAGACTCCACAAAAGGACTCAAAGGGAATTTCTTAGAATGCTCGAAAGAATTCTCAAAATTTAACTCTGAACTCTACCTTGAACTTGAATTTCAATTATTAATTCAAGGTTATGATCATGTTAGGAATGATTTTAGGTATTTTGAAGTAGCTTAGAGTAGTTAGAACCGAAAGGGAGTGGAGGTGCTATTTAAACGAAGTCAAACGGAGCAAGACAAACTGGATGGGGAAGACGACCCCGACACACTGAGTGGGGCGGGGCGCCAAACCCTTGGAAAAAACTTACTCACTATCAAGGATGGTTAAAGTCTTAGCTCAAAAATTTCCGGGGTGTTACAGTGAAGCTTGGGAAGGAGATGAAAGAAAAAAATTAATAGTAAAATAAAGGTATAATTATATAGTTAGTAAAAAATCTTTCAAAAAGCAAGTGTAATCTTACTTTGTTTTTGGTTTCCACGCTCTTCAGGTAAGTGATATACACTCTCTCTATAAAATATCGAGACATGGTTCAATAATTTCAGAATAATCTAGTAAAGGGATGTATTAAGATCCCCACAAAGTTTGAGTGTCTTTTCCAAAAAAAGCTCTTACTTTAATGGGGTAATTATGTGTTTTCCCATGATTCAGTTTGTTTCTCACATATTAAATAAAATATTTTTGGTTTTATTTATCTAAGGTCTTTCTATTAGCTCATCTGAATGTTTTTAAAATATAATTATAATGAAAAAATAACCACTACTAGAAATAAGCTATATATCGACTACAAATCTCGACTAAACATGTGCAATCAGAAATTTGGAAAATTTTCTGACTACTTTGATCGGTACATCAAAATTTATATTATTTTAATTGTTTAAAAAAATTTCAACAATGATTTTGACTACTGAAGTCGTACGGTTTATGCAATAAAGTTTACAAAATAATTGACTAGTTTTTTGATTACAGTAGTCGGGAATTCGTAAAAATAATTAAAAATTTCTTTTGTTTGGCGACTACTCTAGTCAGCAATTTTACTATATTTTTAATTAAATGTTGATTTAATTTTTTGTCTAAAGTAAAGCAATAGTGAAGGTACCTACTTCAATCCCAGGCATCGATATTTTAGTTTATACATATTTTTTTAGTTTGTAGATTCGAACCCATATATTGCAAAATCGTCTAAAAAAGTGAAAACTGACTTGTATTCTGACCCATTTTTCACTAACATTAATTAAAAAAGAAAAGCTTAATTAAAAGAGAGAAAATTACTCTAAAGGTAAAGTTAGTATTTTGATCCTTTTTTTCACTAAAGAAAACTACTGTCTCTCTAAATCTACTGTGTAGCCTCTTCTCATAGCATTCGTTTCACTTTGGTTGAGGACAAATCGTTCCAGATTCTAAAGAAAATCGTTTCCAGAATCGTTTGAAAGAGGTAATGTAAACTCTTCTCCTTTTTCGGATTTCAATTTGGTTGAGATATTGTAAAGTCGATCTTCTTCTTCAGGGTTTATATTTGATTGAGGTTCTGTAAACTCTATTACTCTATAGTGTGAAATTTTTCTCGAGGAACCTTCCAAGTGTTGTTTGAATTATAAAATTGTTTTAAAAATACATTTGTTGCTCTTTCTTTGGACCTGATGCCCCTGTATTATGGTAAGATGTTGTTTCACTTTCTTAAAGTATGTCTATGAGCTTTATAAAAATTGGTCACTTTACGCGATAGTGGGATAATATTTGTTGCCCCTTTTTGCTTTAGCAAAAGCTAGAACCTCTTCTTTTTTTTTTGAAAAAAATATATTGGGTATTGGAGTTCTTTTTGCTGCCTTTGCTCTAGAGTATATTAGATATAAAGGTGATACATATATAGAGTATATATCATGTTCTCTGTTTCTTCTTGTTTTTTCTTATTTGAAAACAAAATGTAATTGCAGACATTAGTTTGTTACTTGTAACACATAAATACCAGAAATTGTAAAAGAGCAATAGTTAGTGCAACTCTAACCATACATTCATGTTTTGATCTTAGGAGTAAAACATTAGTATAGAAAGATTAAATTAATATTCAATTTTACAAAAGAAAAAAGAGTAGTAGTGAGAAAAAAACAGTTGAAGTAGAAGCATGACAAGAAGACAGATAGAGGTTGCATATCTGTCTCCTAAGTCTTAATTTTGAGTGTAGTATTCTATATATTCGATGGGATAGGGGGAAATGAGTTTTTTTTTTGGTTTTTAGTATTAGTGATTATTATATTTTGAGCATAGGAAACTGAGCAAGTTTCTCAGTGAAATTCAAGAAAGATTGGAGTTGAGGTGGGGTGGAAATGACTTGTACAACTCATAGGATCAATTACTTACGTTACTGAGCTTATTTTTGCTTCGCATTAGGTGGTAAAAATTGATCTAAAATAATTATTTAATATGTCATGCAGCTCGTAAGAGTATTTAATCTGAAAATGTGGTGGTTCTAGCCTTACATACTGATTATTTATTTGTTATTTGATTACATGTCTTAGTTTGTTATAGGATAGTTGGTGAATGTACTGCAATGTTTTTCTCATTTATTTCAAAGTTCTCACCTACATATGTTTGTTTCTTATGTGTAAACAACTGATAGTGTCTAGGAATTGGGGGATCATAATGCCTGATAAATTGGAAGAAAGTTGCAGGTCTCTTGTCCCTTTGAGCAATACTCATTTTTTTCCTTAACTAATACTCTAATAGAGTACATTGAAAGAGTTCAACTATATGTTCCTTTGTGTGAATAATCCCTTTGTTTGAGTTGAGGTGATGGAGTTCAACTATACCTTGCTTAACTAATTTTCTAATAGAATACTCTTTATGTATATATATCGATTTTGAACTTTATAAAAACAATTCTAGAGGTTGACTTAGTGGTTAAGAGGATTCAAAATTCATCTGGAAGTTTCAAGTTCAAATATGAAGGGAGAGAAGATTAAATGGAAAGAAGACTAAATTTAATTAGGTATACGAAGCAGTTTGAAGAAAGCTTTAAGATTTATCAATCATCAGATTAATCTTGGTCACAATAATCCATCCAAATGATTTTCTCTTCGGAACCTTATCTATCATCCAAACCGATATCACATCTAGTCTTCCTGGTTTGTTTCATCATATTTTAGTCATATTGACCTAGTGTATTTTATCATACTTTAGATGATGATCAATAAAGAATAAACTGGTTAGGAATTTAGCAATGAGCTACGCCTTTTTCTTTAATCAGAAACTTCGCAGAACGGAATGGGCTAAAGGGAGTATAGAAAAAACACAAACTACCAGTTGTGAAGATATGTAATGGATTATAAAATAAGAAAACTTTGAATTTATTTTTATCCTTCTATTTGTTTTTTATTCGATTAACAAATTAGAGTTAATATATGCTTAATTTTCTCTACAGAACCGGATTGCTAGTTTGTTCGGTTAAATCTTAACTTTTTTAATTCGTGTAGATGAAATTTGCACATCGTAAATGGATGTATAATAGAACTCATCCTATTCGTGTGGGATTGAGGGTGGAATTTATAAATGGGTTTAAAGAATTTATTGCAAAGGCGAAAACTAGAAATTATATTCTTATAGAAGGCTCAATTAGGTGTCCTCGTGAGAAATGCAAGTTACTGAAACCAGATAAAATTGAATTTCATATTTTGAAGAATGGATTTATGGATAATTATTATGTGTGGACTGTTCATAGAGAGAATGACGCCAATGTAGCTACTGTTGATTTTCAGAATGCGTTTGATGATGTGGATAATCCTATAGAGAATAATAATGTTAAAAATTCTCGATTCAATGAAATGTTGAGGGATGTTTTTGGGATGTTCTTAGGGGTTCAATCAGTACTAAATGATGAGGCTAAGCGTTTCTATGAAGAGTTAACTGAAGCTAGTCGACCATTATATGAAGGTTCAATGCATTCTAAGTTGTCTGTTGTTATTTGATTGCTAATTATAAAGTCAGATTATTCAATTTCTCAAGAGGGAATGGATTCTATCATTGGACTTATTAATGAGCTTAAATCTGATTAAAATTGACTTACATAAATATTTCTACACGACAAAGAAGATGGGTTCATCAGAGATGATTGACTGTTGTGGAAAGGTTGCATGTTATTTACAAAGATGATGCAGTTTAGAAAATTGGAAATTTTGTAACCAAGCTCATTATAAGGAAGTCATAAATGTCAAAAGGAAGAAGGTTCCAGTTAGTCAATGCATTACTTACCCCTTATACCTAGGTTAAAGAGGTTAAACACATCAATGAGTTCTGCTCCACATACGAGATGATATTATGAGCATAAAAGGCCACCTGGTGTTCTATGTCATGCATCAGATGGAGAAGCATGGAAGCATTTTGATAAAGTGTTTGCAAACTTTGCTAGTGAACTTAGAAATATTAGATTGGGATTATGCAGTGATGGATTCACTCCACTTTCGGTCTCTGCCGCACCATAGTCATGTTGGCCAGTATTTGTTACGCCATATAATCTCCCCCCTTAGTTATGTATGACAAGTCTATATTTGTTCCTAACTTGCATTATTCTAGGTCCAAACAATCCAAAATTTTGATTGACATATATTTGCATCCTATGATCGATAAGTTAAAATATTGAGGAATCAAGGTTTGGAAACATATGATGTATTCCATAAACAAAACTTTATAATGCATGCTGCTTTGATGTGGACTATAAATGATTTTCTTGCTTATCGAATGTTGTTTGGGTGGTCAATTCCTGGTAAGTTAGCGGTCAATTCCTGGTAAGTTAGCTTGCCCATGTTGTATGGAAGCACAAAAGCATTCTATTTAGAACATGGAGGTAAGAACTCATGGTTCAAGTGTCACCGTCAATTCTTGTCAAATGATCATGAATTTAGGCGAAATACTAATGTATTTATGTAGAACCAAACTGATTTTGAAGATCCACCTGCAACTTTATCGCATGAGGAAATGTTGCATAGAGTTAGGGATTTACCTAAGGTAACAAACTCTCCATCATTTAAGATACCTAGTTATAGTGTTACACATAATTGAACAAAACAAAGCATATTGGGAGTTACCCTATTGGAAACATAACCTTCTTCGTCATAATTTAGATGTCACACATATTGAAAAAAACTGTTTTGATAACATATTCAATACTTTGATGGATATCAATAACAATACAAAAGATAATCTGAAGGCTAGGATGGACTATTACGACTATTATACACGACATTGTTTTGATTATTATTTTATTATTTTATTAGTTACCCACTACAGTACTCGGCATTGTTTTAGTTATCAAATTATTATTTTTATGGTTGCCGACTATAATAGTCGGCATTGTTTTAGTTATTAAATTATTATTTTAATAGTTTCCGACTACAGTAGTTGACAATTTAAGTAATTAATTGTCACTTCTTATTTTATGTATGCTGACTACCGTAGTCAGAAAACGCCGACTACTGTATCGGAAAAGATTTTCTGACCTTCAGGATACCGACTACTATAAATAGTCGAAAGGTCATCGACATACCTCATTCTCCGACTATTTCGACCAATTTTATAATCGGCAAACAACGAATTTCTCATAGTGAACCAAATGTCCCCCGGTCTCAATCTATTAATCGATTCTAAACTACGCACCAATACTTTACGGGGTAATATTATAACGTTGAACCTTTTATTTTTGATATTTTGTAACCCCTTAAATGCTGAACTTTTGTCATCAGCCAAATATATACATGCGTTTTTATACATGTGTTGGATCCACTCTCTTTATTTTTCTCGTTATTTCTAATATATTGGACCTTTCTTTCTTTACTGATATCTTTTTAATTATTCCAAGGATTGAAAACTATGTTGCTATTGCGATTATTTCATAAGCATCTGGCATATCTGCACAAGTTAAACCATAGCTATCAAACTATCATTTTTTAATTTGATCTATCTTGGGAGATTTTATTTAGAAGATATATATCTCATCATACATCTTTTCCAAATCTTGAATACATGTTGTAGAATCTAGCAATAAAGGAAGTTGTCAAATTGGATTATTCTGTAGTAATCATATAATGATTCAATTTTTCAAAGAAGAAGATCTTGTTAATCTGATATCAAGAGATGCTTTTTATCTCACATTTAAAGACGGGCATTCCCATCTCATTGGTACACTTATCTATGATTCAAAATTCAAAGTCAATGAGGAAACGTCCATGGCCATGGCATGTATCTCTTTTCCTAATCTTTTGTCTACTTTCTTTTTTAAAGAGTGTCTGTTCTCTTTGACATCAACCCTAGGAGAACCTATTCAATTGGATCAAGATACCATTAGTAAAACAAGATCGAGTTGTGCTCGGGTGAAGGTACATGGTGATCAAAAAGGAACTTTTCCCAAATAAATACATACAAACATTGAGGATGAAGATTCTGGAGAGATAAAGACAGATATAGTTGACATTCAATATGATTATTACCCAAGTATTTTGGTGATTTCGAAATGCAACGTCACAACAAACAAAATTGTAGGATGAATAAGCAAGTAAAAAGTATATGAAAGCCAATAGAACCTAACCATTCGCAAGAAAGGCAGAAGCAATAGGTGCATACAATTTAGAATGGGAAAACTAGGGTCCGTTCCAGTAGAAAAATAGTAGTGGTCTATGGAACTGAAATGTTATGCGAGACAATCACATACTAGTCAACAAAGACAACACACTCCCCATTAATATGACAAATAAATTTCAAGCACTTAATCTTCTGTGATCTAGGAAACTGACATGTTATGCGAGACAATCACATACTAGTCAACAGGACAGCACACTCCCCATTAATATGGCAAATAAATTTCAAGCACTTAATCTAGAAGAGGAGATACAAGCAATAGTAACAAATGGTAAAGTAAAAAAGATAATTACTGTAGAAGCTAATAAAAAAGATAAAGATGACGAAAAGATAATTTCAAAGAAGAAGGTTACAAAATCCTTTGAAACAATATTACCAACTCATGATCAGCAACTCCTGTAAATCATCATGTTTTACATCAAGATTCTCAAAACAAAGAGAAAGAATGGGTGGATAAAGAAGTATATATTGAGGAGAAATCTGACCGAGATAATTATTAGAAAGATATAGTAAATTGTGACTATGAGGAGGAGGATAAAAATTCACCTAGGGCTGTTTGGGTACATGTGGCTCTATAAAACAACAATGTTTAGATAAAACACAATAGTTAGTAGAGAGTCTTGATGCATGAGACAAAGAAGAACCCGAGAATTAATCTTTTACGGATTCAACCTTGGAAGTTAGCCATGATAGTGACATATTTAGTGGAGAATGATTGCATGTAGATGAAATCAATGATGAAAAGGAGTCCAACTTGAATATTGTAAGTAATACATCGAAGTAAAAGTTTGATTGAGCGTTACAATTGCAGAAAAGTGAGAATGAACAACAACAACAAGAATAAATCAATAGTTCAAATACATTCAGCAAGACAAAATGAAGAATCCCTTATGGTAATAGTTATTATAGAATTTCCAAATAAAGTTTTACATGATAAACTTTCACAAATAATGAGACTCAAACTTGTAATACTCGGAGGAGGTTAAGGTGATTGAAATTTTTTGCTCTGATTCTAATGATGAGTGGTTTTAAATGATTGAGATCTTCAACTAAGAGATATTAAAGCTATTAAGTCTGCAAGGAAAAGAAAAAAAATAGGGACATGGAGATACATCCAAACAAGTAAGGGTACAACCAATGAGACATGTCTCATCCTTTTTTGCAAAATGACAATGAATGCACTCATTTGGAATATAAGATCAGTGAGGACACATAAAGCCTGTTAAAGGGTGAAAATATTACATAATCATCACAAGTTTGCTTTTGTTGCATTATTAGAGCCTTTTTATGCAGTTAGACACATCAACAAGTATAAACAAAGATTAAAATGTCATTGGGAACTCATAACAACAATGAAAAAGATTGGGTTATTTAGTTATCGCAACTTTGATCTTTTAGTGGTGAGTAATTTGAATCAGCAACTCACTGTATTGCTCAAAAACCACTTCACAACTTTAAGCTTTTATGCTACTATACTATATGCTATGTGCGATAGCATTCTGAGGTTGAATCTATGGGATGAGCAATATTTTATTTCTACTGGAATGGACAGACCTCGGTTGATAGGTGGGAATTTTAATGTAGTTTTTAATGGAGAAGAGAAGATTGGAGGAGTACCAGTAGTTGCTGCAGATGTTGATGACTTCAAGACATGTATTGAATCTTGTGATCTGTCATAAATACCATTTAATGGAAGTTCTTTTATTTGGTGGAATAGTCGAGTAGGCGATGATTTATTTCTGAAATATTTGATAGAATACTGATAAATACAGAGGTGCAAAATATTTTTTCTCACTTAGCGATTGATCACTTGCTCAAAATAGGCTCAGACCATGCTCCAATGTTAGTGTCTTATGTAGATGGAGGTGCAAATAAAAAGAAACCTTTGAGATTATTGATTTTTTGTATTGAGCATGGATGTTTTAAAGAAATTGTTAGATTGATTTGGATTCTCATAGTTCATTTAACCCCTTTTTAGACTTTAAATAAGAGATCAAGAAAATTAAAATGACACTAACTATGTGGAGTAAGGAGACTTATGGAGATATTTTTCTGCAACTTATCATAAAAGAGGAGATTTCTAAAATTAACGAAAAAATATTTAAAGAAGACTCCTCTAGTGAAAATAAATTTGTTATGCAAAGAGTAAAAACCAAATATAATAGATATCCACACTTTGAAGAGCTTTTTTGGCTATAAAAAACTGGATATGATTGGTTTGAGAATGGGAATAGGAATACCATATTCTTCAACAATCATGTGAAAACAAGAAGACATGGGAGAGTAAATAAAATTCAAAATTCACAGGATGCGTGTTTAGAAGAAGAAGAAGAAGAATGTGCTATTGCTAATGAAGCAAAAGAGCATTTCCATAGACATTTTTGATAGAAAGGTGATGTTACTAAGTTCCCTTTATTGTCTCACATCTCTGAATTAGTTACTAAGGAAGATAATGCAAATTTGTATGCTAGTCCAGTTGTAGAAGACGTGGAAAAAATAGCTTTAAGCTCGGTGCAGATTGTGCTAGTGGCAGATAGATTTTTTCAGCAGTGTTAGAATATAGTTAGTGGTAATATTTTAAGAATGGTGCATGATTTTTTTGTGGCAAATACCCTTCCAAATCCATTTCACATACTAATTTGGTTCTCATAACCAAAAAGGCATATGTACAAACCTTCTATGATATGAGACCTATTAGTTTGAGTAATTTTGTGAACAAGATCTTGTTTAGGATTATTCATGGCAGGCTGGAAGATATGTTACCAAAACTGATTTTTTTTAAATCAGTTTGAATTTATTAAAGGAAGAAGTATTATTGAAAATATTCTACTAGATCAAGAGATAGTAACTAACATTACTAAAAGAGGGAAGCCAACTAATGTTGTCATTAAATAGGACATAATTAAATCATATGATAGATTGTCCTGGGTTTGTCTGATGAAGGTCTTGAGGAAGATGGGATTTGGTTCAAGATTTACAAATATGATATGGGTACTTATTGCTAACAATTACTACTAATTTCTTAATGGAATATCATATGATTTCTTTCATTCTACAAGGGTTGTGAATCAAGGAGACCCTCTCTCTCCGACCCTATTTATTCTAGCAGCTAAAGTTCTTTTTGAAGCTCTTAGTTCTTTATTTAATGATTCTCAGTATGTGGTTTATGGTTTGCCTAAATGGAATTCAAACTTAAATAGTTTACTTTATGCAAATGATACCATTATATTTAAATCAACTAATGAGTACTCTTTAGGTAGAATAGTGGTTTATTTTATAAAAATATGAGCATCAATCTAGTTAAAAGGTGAACAAAAGACAAGAGTTTCTTTTATCTGCATCAAAATGTAGTAGAAGGAATTCCAACCTTAGTAGATCAATGAGTTGGAATGAACAATGGTTCTTTTCCAATGAAGTAGAAGGAATTCCAACCTTAGTAGATCAATGAGTTGGAATGAACAATGGTTCTTTTCCAATGAAGTATTTGGTATGTCCTATCACTAAGAAAGAAAAGGACATTATGCAGAGATGATTGAAGGAGTTAAACATAAACTACATGAATGGAAAGTAATGATGTTATCCTTTGATGGTAAAGAAGTTCTACTTTCTTGTGTTTTGCAAAGTATTCCTATATATGTATTATTTGCTAGCACTACTCCGATATATGTGATTAAAGAATTACATAAGATCTTTACTAAAGGATCTACTAGAATTTGAGGATCTTGAGGAGGATCCTCTTGTTTCATATTCTTATTCACATTCTTCCTAACATATGCTCTTAGTGGGGCCATTTCCTGTAAAGAATCGATTATGGATTAGGAGAAAGGATATATAGATTTACCCTTTATTGCACGACTTAAAGTAATGAAAGAAGCAGAGTTTCATAATCATCCTTTAGCTTCTATTCATAAATATGACGCACTTCACACTCATGAGCAAACTATACTCTACGTGTCTTATGAGGCATCCTAGGACCTTTCTAAATCTTGTGCTTTGAATACCAATTTTTCATGACCAAAAGTATACCCTAGGAGTAACATGGCGTATAGAACCCTAAGAGGCCCTACACAATCCACTTATCATGCATAAAAAAGATCATAGAAAATGAAGAGATTTTATAAGACAATTCATATCATAGAGTTTTGTAAAAATAAAGCAGAAGTCTACATACTCTCAAAAGTTATGTATTACATCAAGAGTGATCGGGACGTAACTCATACATCACAATCAATACTAAAAAGTAAATATAATAAGAAACAAATGCTCAGTCCTCATAACATTAAGACTCACAAATCTTAAATATCTACTAAGTGATCCCTAGCCACAGAGATGGGAAACTGGAATGTTGAACCTTACATTTGGGAAATAATGTAGGTAAGATTATGCGTTAGTGCAAAAATGTACCAAGTATGATAACATTGCATAGAGTTATAAAAATAATGCTAAAAAGGACCTAATAAGTTGGACAACACAATCGTAATCATGGTTAATGCAAGTAAAACTCATATTTGAACACTTGTGAGATACTTCTTGAAGTAACCTTAGTTTGTCATTATTGTGGGAAGAAGACTTAACTTACATATAGACCATGTGAGATATAACATGGAGTCCTGTATACTGAGTATCTTTACTTGCCAAACCAAGAACCTTAACTTCTAGCTTATGTGGATCAACTAGCTAATATCTATCTAAGACATTCATCATTTATCTAAGATATTAATCCTATTGTGGTAGATAAGTATAAGATAAGGAGATTGGTACTAGAAACTTGTCCTCTAGCTACCAGAGAGCCTCCATCTGAATATCCGCTCGTTGCTAAGCATAAATCCCATGGAACATTCATAAATTGTAACTTGACTTATCTTTCATGAAAGGCACATCAAATAGCCAATCCAATTGAGGTTTCTTTAGAATAACTCATAAATCTTAATTTAGAGGCTAGTTGAGAAAATCTCAATAGTAAGAATCCTTATGTGAGAAATTTCCATCACATTCATGTACAGAGTAATATGTGAGAAATTTTTTCTTCAAAACAACGATAGCATTTATGTCTCACTCTCAAAGCAACTTAAATCATTTTCTTCAACTTCATAAAGAACATGCATACCTTTATAAACTCATCTTCATTGTTTAGATTCTACATTATATCATCACAGTTTAGAAAACATGGGTTATGCAAGGTTCCAGGGGTTTCATCTTAAAAACATGGAATTATCTTAATTCATGCATAATAGTTCATAAAAAAATAAATTGAATCAACATTGAAAGAAATCCATGACCTAGAAGAAAACCGTAACTTCAATTGGAGATATATAACTTGTAAATTGGAAATTTTATGAACCCTATGGAGGAAAAATCTCCATAGGTGAACACTGTCATACCTTGGAGTTCAAATTCCTTAAGAAATTGATGAACTGGGGACTTGATCTTGAAACCCTAACTTGACTTCTTCTTCTTCCTTAGAGAGTGAAATATTTGATTTGCTCTTGGAAATTTAAGAGAACGAATTGAATTTTTTTATTTGGGGGGTTAATATCCTCATATAGGGGTTTGGGTAAAAGGTAAAAAAAACGTAATATTATGTCAAAATAATTGGTGAAAAACCCCAAAAACCTTGACTAAAAAGTTGAAGAAATGACTTTAAGGAAGCTTTTACGGACCTTCTAACACAACCACAACCAGTGTACCGGTTCATGAAGAAACTCTACCTAATGTGGCTTCACTATTTCAGGCATAACTTGTTACTCCGAGCTTGGAATTAGGCAAGCTTGGTGTCATTGGAATGGAGACTTAAATATCTTTACATTGATAGGTCATATGTCACTTAATTCATTTTGTTCTAAAGGTATGATTGTTTGAAGTTAAAACTATACTCTAAGTTTTATAACCACCCATTACAGTTCGTATTGGAATTCACAAGCCATTGGGAAATCTGAGGTCCTTGACCAATGACTAGGGGAGAAACCCTTTCCGAGTGGGCCACTTGACAACCTTTTGAGTTGTCTCTCAACCTCACCATGGGCCTTCTATGCATCTATGTACGTAAACCTACTTGGGATAGGTTTTGGAACATACCATAAGCACCCAAATGGACTTTGGTCCCCTACACGACCCATTTAGGGCTTCATAAAAGGTTCCATTGTATTACCTCGAAAAAGACTTAGGTTAAGCTAGAGACTAACATGATTGTATGAGGGTATAAGGTCCTAAATTGGTCTATAATGTGGTATTGAGGCAGTATCTAGAGTTTTAGGTGCATTGGAAGTCAAACGTGAAGGGACGACTAAGACGTTCAATGACTAAGTCACCTATGTGCCTCATGTAGGTTATGTTCCTATATGTTTGTTTCATGAGATTATGAGGTTCTTATATGTGTTATTATAGTGTTTGTATGCATTGTGTTGATTTTCATGAGGTTTGGAGGTCAAACATCCAAGAACGTCTTTGATGTTCGAAAGATTTGCCTTGAAATGACCTTGTGTGTCTTGTTATGTTTCGTAAAGTTTTACGTGTTTGTTTTGGATGAAATTGATGTGGGAGGTCCTAAAATCGTATACTAACTTATTAGAGTTTAAACGTCCAGGCAAACATCCCCAAGGACCATCCAAGGGTCTTTGAGGAAGGACCTAACCCAAGAGCCAAAGCTTGTCAAAACCAACCCAACCTACGGATGGAAGTCGACGCCTCGTGGGTCAATCGGCACCTCGTAGGTGAGTGGAGTAGGTTGAAACTTAGTCTTTGGAGGAGAGACATCCAAGGACCAGCCTCAGTCCCAAACCACGGACGAACAGGACGATCGGTTGGTTGGGAAACGGATCATCGATAGCCAGGCGTGGTTTCGTCTGTGTTCCAGCGAAGTTCATTGTAATGTCAAGGGGTGAAATAGTAATTTCATCCCACATAAAAATAAGACTTTGGTCGGTTACTTAGGGTACTTTGGTTATTTTAAACATGTTTATAAGTCTTAAATACTTAGGAGAATTGATTCTTAATAATCAAAACCCAAAATCCCTAAGAAATTCTCTAGAACTCCATTAAAGCCAAAACTCTAGGAAGAGATTGGATTGGAGATTTGAGTGGTGATTATTCATCAAATTGGTGGTTTAGTATTAATAAGTTATGATTTTTTATCCTTGAAACTCTATTCATCAAGGAGCCAATCTTCAAAGTGATTTTCAAAGAGTTCTTAAAAGATGAGTTTTCTAAATTCAAATTTATCCATGGGTTCTTATATTAAAGGTTTTAAATCATTGAATATTGATTGAATTTTTGTTAATTAGATGATTTTATCTCAATTAAACTATGAACCCATGTAATTGATGAACCCTAGTATTTGACTATTTTATGGGTTAAGTGATATTGTCTTAATGCTTATGAATTCTATATAGTTCTCTATGGGCTATTGAATGATGTAATAATATATTCAATTGATATCTAATTGGTCTTAGATTGATAAATCTATATTGAATTGACTTAGATTCATTGAGTATTGTGATTATTGTATTGAATTGATGTTCTTGACCATGAGCAAGGGCCTTATGGTATTGAATTGGATGATTTAGCTATGGATTGAAGTGGTGAGAATGGATTGGTGGTAATCTGCAGTAATTATCTTTATTTTATGTTTATTAGACTTGAATTATGTTATGATTGGTATGGTACACTTATGGTGGCGGTGCTATGTGCTTTACTTGCAATTGATGTGGCCTCTTCGGCGTTACGTTATGTATCATGATGATCATGGACTTGTTAACAAATTAATTGATATACTATGATTCTTTGTGTAGTTATTTATGTGAATTATGGTCATATCTATCTACATGTGATTAAGGTAAAAGTATGTGTTCTTCTATTGATGTTGTTAGGTAATCATGTTAGACTATGACTATGTCTTATGTTTGTAGTCTTAGAGTTGATGCGTGATTATTCCTACTTTACTATATAAGTCTATGATGGGTATATTGATGATGATATAGTAATTTATAGGATGACATAAGATGATCAGGGTCATTCCTATGTGCTTCAAAGAATGATATGCTATATGTAATAAAGTAAAGTATGTTGTGTCTTGTTTTGGTAGACTTGTGTCCCTTACTTGATACATGTATGAATGATATGTGGATATGTGATGTATTTACTAGGTAAGATTAGTGAATCCTTGTCATGTATGAATGAATGATATGTGAGACCTTAATTGATGTTAAGAAGGTCATATATGTGGATCCTTAAACCTAGTGGTAAGATTATCAACATTGAAGTCGAGTGCCGTAATGGTATCCTTCCTGTATGAGTGATGAACTTAAGGTTGGTTGGCTGTAGAGACATCATATCATCCATAGTAAAGTCATTAAGATATCCTCTTCGCCATTGAAAGGTAGTCCTATTGGACCTCTTTTGTAGGGTGAATGTGCTTGGGTTATGTACTAGATATGGAACCTCTTAATGTGATCCTTTAATGTGAATTACTCTATGAGAACAAAGGCTAGCACTGAGTGAGTATGTTATGGGAAGTAGCTTTACTTGAGACGGATACTAGAATACAATGTATCTCTACTTGAGAATGAGACTAGAGTACATAAAAGACCTTCATATTCCATAACCATATGCCTACATGGGATGTGTCCTAGTTCTACCGTTAGCAAGTAGAACACCCTTCATCGGAGTAGGTTATAACTCTAGATTCCATGTTTAGCTATCATGGTCTATACTGAGTATTGCCTATTATCATCATATGGAATACCTACAAGTATTGTAGAAGTTCTATGAAGTTTATATTGTGGTATGGGACACTATCTAGACATTGAACAATAGGCTTTGAAGATGTTAGTGAGAGTCCCTAGGTCTTCTCCAAGACCATTAGTTGAATGTCCTTTATGTGATGAATATCTCTTAAATGAACTAATAAATGTAATGACTTAAGTTAAAAAAGTATTTTAAATGAATATGTACTTATTATCACATTCGAGAATACCCCCTAGACGTAATCGGTGTCATTGTCCTCTTTGAGGACTAAGAATAGCCTGTTAGTATTCATTACATTCATAGGTCAAATTTAGTGGAAATTTAAAACTTTTTACTATTTCTACATTGAGGTTTACATAGACTTTTTTATACATATAATAGATATATATCGAGTATACATAGACCCTTCGTATAAGAAGATTACTTAGTCTTCTACTTTTATAGAACATAATATATATAAAACATAACTTAAGATCAACATAGTCGTCTCATCTCATAAACATCTCATTAAGTATATCAAATTGAGCCTAGACCATACATAAATGGAAACAAGACCACATATAGGTCATACAACGTTTAATATCCAAATGAAAAGGAAAGAAACATAAGATTCTTAAAACTAAAGAAACAACATAGGCTTGATAGTGGCATCAGTCTCGGAAAGTGAGGACCTATCCGGAAGTTGTCTCCGAATAAAGAAATCCAAGTCTTGTTTAAGTTGTCTCCGAAGCCCTTCAACATCCGGAACCTAAAATATTGGCGAAAAGGAAGAAATGGGGTTAGTACACCACTTGCATCAAGTATGAGACCATATGCACACATACTTTGAAATCATGTTAAGAAAAGAAACATTTCAATAAGTATGCAATTTACTTTGAAAACATTTATGCACATTCAACAAGACCAAACCAATCCATAAGACACATTCATTGAGTCATAGTCATGTACATAACAAGACCAACAATGGTAAGCTTAGTCAAGTAAACATGCATATCACATAATTAGACATATAGTCAAAGCAACTCTACCATCAAGTCATAACCTCAACAAGCATAAATAAGAGTTCATTATAACATAACCAAAGTAAGAGAATTACCCACATCAAGTCAACAAGTTCAATGACCAAGCAAAGCCCCATAAGCTTACTTAATCAAGTAACTCGACAAAAATCATGACCAACATCCCACTTCATATAGAATGACATTTAAGAGTACATATCATCATACTTTAACAATATAGACCAACACATATTCATAAGTGACACCAATCAACATATAGTATTAACAATGTGAAAGTTCATCATATACATATCATGTACCATTATAAGTATATTCATACATAAGAACATCCTCCAAAGACTCCCTTCAAGGCTAACTTGTGAAATGTTTAGCTAGAGTCCCCTACCCCTACCTAAACTAAAGTAAATCCCTTAGGTTATCCTAGTTAGAGTTCATTCCTTTAACTCATTTTACCTTTTGGGAAAATCTTGCCTTAAAAAAAATAGACCACATGAGCTAATGTGGAATACGTGTCATGGAACCCTAAACCAAAAGAAGACAGACTACTTTCCAACGTAGTACAAAAACATGAACATAGCAACTACGTGGATCCATAGCTAGTATTCCTATGGGGGCAACAAAGTTCAAGAACTAGGAGATGTAGATGGGACCATATTTATGCTACATGCATTATAGTATCCAATCTCAAGAATACATTAGTGATCCTACCTTCCCTTTGTGGAAAGGGACACTCCTCACTCTAGTTCACTCGGTGCTAAGCTAGAGTCCCTTTTGAAATGTCTTTAATGTCTTTATCAATCATCATAACTTAGTGTAAGTCATAGGGTCTAACCTTTGTATAAACATCATCATCATAGATCAAAAAGAATTGCATGAGTATAACCCTTTCATTACAATTCATATAAGTCAGGTTAGCACATTTACATATCACTTCTTAATAAGGCACATTTGTAAATCATTCGACATCCTTATAACATTTACATCTTATACAACACCTCACAAACCATAGTCAAGACATTTCAATTCAACATTATACCACCCTATCAATGCTAATACAAGGCATACTCCAATATAACATCATAACCTAATCACAATTAACCATAATTTGAAGTAAACGATAGGGATCACAAGACTTACCAAGTCGCCTTCATAATTCATCATCAAGGTCTTACCATCAACCCTTAATTCAACCCAATTAGGGTATAAAATCATCATAATTCAATTACCAAAATGATAACGAGGCTAAAAGAATCACTACATCATTATTCAATACTAGTTCATAGCTTAAGACAAGAGACATAGATCAAAGTCATAATATAATTCAATTAATCAAGAACTAATATGATAGGACTATAATTCACCCTAATTAGTTCATTACTGCTACAATAACATCATCTAGTAGTTGTTTAACCAATAATTAAGTCAATTGAATCAAAATTACACAATTCATATCAACATCATCACCTACGGTTGAGGGGTAAGGGGAATTTCTACAAACTAGATGAATCCATCAAGATATATCATAATTAAGTTAGAATACAAATTAATATATTCATAATATCCAAAAAAATATTTAACAAATCAATTTAGAATACAAATTAATAGATTCATAATATCCAAAAAAATCGTTAACAAATCAATTCACAATATCAGATTTGTATTGGATGAAAACCCACTTGAAAACCCAACATTTAAAATCAAATTGATGAAAGCATTTGAGGAAAGAGGTCTCAAAGGTGAAAGAGATCCCATACCTTACTAATTGATGAAGATTGATGGAGAAACTGGACTCTTTTCAGCTCTTAAACCCTCCCCTAGCTTGGTCCTCAATGGAGTTCTTCACTAGAGAGAGAAAGAAGAGAAAAGGAAGAGAGTTTGGGTTTGTGAGTTATAAGAGCTTAGATTGGTCTAATGGGGTTGGGGTATTTATATGAGATGTTAATTAACTTAATTAGACTTCCGTTAATTCCAAGCTAATGACCTAACCCCTTATTTAATTAATTGGAACCAACTAAAAACATGCAACAAAGTCTGGCCCTCACAGACGAGACTGCGACCAACGGTCCATCTGTGAGTCGACGACTCCTGCCCCCTTCCGTGCTGCACTTTGTCAATGAGTTCAGAATCTTGTACGAATGGACCATTAGAAAAAATGTATAAGTCTTGGTCTACAGATGGCATCTATGCCCCGTCGATCCACACACGCCCCGTCGACTCCCCTCGTGGGTTCATACTGCCCAGGATGTGCTTTTGACCCCAAAACGAAAGGATCCTCTTCAAGGGCCCTTGGTTGGTCCTTGGGGATTCATACTCAAAAGTTTTGACCATGAATCAAACCTAACAGAAGTTATACACCCTTCTACCAAATTTCATTAATTTCCGACCCTTAAAATCTAGTCAAATTTGCTAAGGCACGCTTATACCTCTTTGAACTAGTTTCTGAATGTCATGGAAGTTCTAGGACGTTTGTTTCTAGACTTCATAAATGATTTATATTCATTAAAATGGACCTTAAAACAGTGCCTATGCCTTTTTTAACTTATGTTAGGTTTTAGAACACGTCTTGGATTTATGAAGTGTTACATTATCCCCCCCCCCGTTAGGAACATTCATCCCCGAACGACACTAAAATCTTTAGAAAGGAAGGAATAGACACAAGACTACCCAGCCCAACAAACAACAATACATTAACAACATCAATCATATTATTTACACAAGGCAATTCAAAACTTCAATTACCACACATAAGGCTCAAAATCATATTATTCCTTCTCACAACAACTACATGAGCTCAACATATCATATATGAGTCAAATTATCCCGTACCTTAACTTATCAACATGCTACATATCATTTCATAAAGACTCACCATATCAAAATACACAACATGACTCAAAGCAAGCAAAATTGAAAATTATTAGCATACTTCACTGTAAGTCACTGTAACATCATCAAATTGCACCTTTTGTAAAACTTCACCAAAAGTCAAAGCAACTTCAATATTATTTATTATTTTTATTATTAGAAAGAACTACTAACCTTAGTTATCAAACAGATAAGGGTAATGGGACTTCATGTTGGCCTCGGCCTCCCATATTGCACCCTCAACTCGGTGATTCTTCCATAACACCTTTACGGAAGCCACCTCTTTATTCCTTAACTTCTTTACTTGCCTATCAAGGATTTGAACCAGATGCTCCTCATAAAAGAGGTTATCTTTCACACCAATACCCTCAATAAGAAGAATAGACTCGAGATCACCGATACACTTCTTAAGCTAAGAAACATTGAAAACCAGATGAACTAAAGTCAAGTCACTAGGAAATCTAAACTCATATGCGACCTTACTAACCCTTTGCAAGATTTCATAGGGACCCACATAACAAGGACTCAACTTCTCTTTCTTGCCAAATCTAACCACCCTTTTCATAGGCGATATTTCAAATACACTTTATCACCTTCTTCAAACTCTACGTCCCTTCTCCTATTATAGGCATAAGACTTTTGCCGACTATAGGCCGTTTGAAATTGGTTTCTTATAATATGAACTTTCTCCAAAGTATTATTAATCAAATCGGTACCAAGAAGTGAAGACTCACTTGATTCAAACAATCCAATAGGAGACCTACACCTCCTACCATACAGGGCTTCAGAAGGAGCCATGAATATGGATGAATGGAAACTATTATTATAAGAAAACTCCACCAAAGGAAAATGCTTATCCCGATTTCCCTTGAAATAAATAATACAAGATCTAAACATATCCTCAAGGGTTTGAATAATAAATTCTGCTTGACCATCCGTTTGGGGATGAAAAACGATGCTTAGCTTCACTGTAGTACCCAACCCTTCTTGGAATGACCTCCAAAACCTAGATGTCAATTTTGCACCCCGATCTGATATGATAGATGACAAAATACCATGGCGACACACAATCTCATCTATGAAGACCCTTGCATAATTTTCCACCGAATAAGTAGACTTGACGGGAAAGAAATGAGCGGACTTGGTCAACCTATCCACAATTACCCATATAGAGTCATATTGTTTTTGTGTCCAAGGCAAACCTACCATAAAATCCATATTGATGTTTTCCAACTTCCAAGTTGGAACTTGGATTTCTTGTAGTAAACCACTCGATTTTTGGTGTTCGACTTTCAAACCTTCCCACTCAAACACTTCCCAAAGGTCATCTTACATCTTTGTTGAACCGGGATGAATTGAGTAATGGGACCCATAAGCTTCCTCAAGAAACTAGTTCCTCAAACCATCTATATTGGGAACACACAACCTTACTTCATACCTAAAGACACCATCTCCCCCCCAAGGAGAATAACTCATTAAGATTACCAAGAACCGATTCCTTCAACTCCAGAAATGATTGATCGAGGTGTTGTTTGGACTTCACCTCAACTACCAAAGATGACTCGGAGTTATGATAGACCATGAAACCAGCATTCAGAGAATCTTCCAACCTCACAACCAATCTAGCCAACCTATGAACATCTTTCACTAGGTCTTTCTTGGCTTCGTCTACTTGAGACACACTACCCATGGATAACCAACTTAGAGCATGCAATGACATTGGCCTTGCCGAGGTGATAGAGAACACTCTGTCGTAATCCTTCAACATTTCCAACCACCTTCTTTGTAGGAGATTCAAATCCTTTTGAGTAAACATATATTGGAGACTATTGTGGTCGGTATATACATCAACATGAAAACCATACAAGTAATGCCTCCATATGTTCAGGGCAAATACTAAGGCCGCTAATTCAAGATCATGAGTTTAATAGTTTCTCTCATGCACTTTAAGTTTTCTAGAAGCGTAGGCTACCACTTTCCCATATTACATAAGCACACATCGACCCACTCGAGATGCATCACAATATACAACAAAACCCTTTGTACCCTCCGTTGAAGT
Source organism: Solanum chilense (assembly GCA_032847665.1). Lineage (NCBI taxonomy): Eukaryota > Viridiplantae > Streptophyta > Magnoliopsida > Solanales > Solanaceae > Solanum > Solanum chilense. The sequence goes on from CM064963.1 coordinate 72,214,006, forward strand.
CAACACCAGAGCGGAAGTAAGCCTATCTTTCAAGATTTGGAAGATTCTCTCACATGCCTCCGACCACTCAAATTTCTCACTCTTTTGGGTCAAAGTATTCGAGGGAGATGCAACGGACGCAAAACCATCCATGAACTTCCGATAATAACCCACTAGACCCAGGAAAACTCCTAATGTCGATTGGAGTCAATGGTCAAGGCCAATTCTTGACCGCCTCAGTTTTCCTTTGGTCAACCTCAAATCCCTCACTAGTGATGATTTGTCCATGAAACCCCAACGACGTCAACCAAAACTCACATTTGCTATACTTGGCAAATAATTGGTTCTCCTTAAGCACTTGTAACACCACCCTGAAATGGTTCATGTGGTCACCCTCATTTTTCGAATATACTAAGATGTCGTCAATGAAGACAATGACAAATGAATCTAAGTAACTTTGAAACACTCTATTCATGAGATCCATAAACGCCACCGGGGCATTTGGGAGACCAAAAGACATTACTAAGAACTCATAGTGACCATATCTAGTCCGAAATGCCGTCTTTGGTATATCCTCACCTCTCACCCTAAGTTGATGATACCCCGACCTCAAGTAAATCTTAGAAAAGTAGCTTGCTCCTTGGAGTTGACCAAACAAGTCATCAATTCAAGGGAAAGGATACTTGTTCTTGATAGTGACTTTATTGAGTTGGCGATAATCAATGCACATTCTAAGGGACCCATCCTTCTTCTTCACAAATAAAACCGGAGCACCCCATGGAGAAATTCTAGGTCTAATGAAGCCTTTATCTAATAAGTCTTTGAGTTGAGACTTAAAATCTTTCAATTCGGCTGGAGCCATCCGATAAAAAGGAATTGAAATGGGATTCGTATCCAGTAACAAGTCGATACCAAAATTAATTTCCCATTCGGGAAGAATACCGGAAGGTCATTAGGAAATACCTCTGGAAATTCCCTCACTACAGGGACCAACTCAATGAGAGGAATTCGGAGTCTAAATCTTGGACTCTTACTATATGGTATAAACACCCTTTAGAGATCATTCTACACGCTTTCAAACAAGAGATGATACGGCCTTTAGGAATGGAATTTCCCACCTTCCACTCTAAACTGGTCTCTGGAAAGTTAAACTTCACCACCGTTGTTCTACAATCAATAGAGGCAACGCAAGCATGCAACCAGTCCTTACCCAAAATGATATCGAAATCTAGCATATCAAGTTCTACTAGTTCAACATAAGAAACTCAACTGGGCAACATTATAGGAAATTTCTATACACCCTTTATGCAACAACCGACTCCCCTACCAGGGTAGATACTATAAAAGGTTCATGCAATATATTGGGTAAAATGTCAAACTTTTTAGTTAACAAAGGTGTAACAAATGATAAGGTATAAAGTAAGGCATATACATAAATAGAGAAGATTTTCAACATACCGGTCATCATGTCGGGAGAAGTCTCTTGCTCACCCCTAGATCGGAGAGCATAAAAGTGATTCTATTTCAGAGCCTCATTTGAACCAATTTCTTGAGCTTGACCACTACCTTTGTATTGACCCCCACATTATGGAAATCCCTAACTTTGTGCCCGCTTTTACCAAAACCAAAACAATTGTTCATTCCCTTAAGACAATCACCATACTGCTTTTTGCCACACTTTCCACAAGTTGGCTTCTTGGTTGGTGAACTAGTATCCCTTCCCTTTTTAGGATAAGGGTTAGACACCCTATCATCCCTATCCTTAGGGAACTTGGAAGGAACTTGAGTTGAAACACTCTTCTTGAACCTAGGATTGTCTAAAATCTCAAGCCTACCCTTTGAAGAACCACCATCAAAAGATCTTACCCTCTTGGAATCTCTACTCTTCCTCTTAGACCTTGCCTCTTCCACTTGTTCAGAATTAACCATGAGATGAGAAATGTTCATATTGTCATATAGCATAGATGAATGACACTCCTCTTGCAAGTCATCCTGCACTTCCGTCACAAAGCAGTTCATTCATCTATAGGGTCGGAAACCCAAAAAGGAGTATATTTTGACAATTGAGTGAATTTCAAAGAGTATTCAAGAAAACTTGTATCTCCTCGACGAAGGTTGATTAACTCCATCACCTTGGCTACCCTCTTCTCCCTAGCAAAGAACATATCAAGAAAAACCTTCTTAAACACCTACCTAGTCACCGATCCACCAATTAACGACCTATTGTCCCTCCATTGGACATACTAAGTTAGGGACACATCTTTGAGTTGGTAAGTGGCTAACTCAGCATTCTTACTAGTAGACAAACCCATAGCATAGAGAATCTTGTAGATTTAATTAATGAACTCTTGGGGTTATTCTTCAACCTTAGACCTATAGAAAGTAGGGGGATTCATCCTAGTGAAATCTGTTAGAGGGGAGGCCATGGTAACAAATTGTTGGTTTGCTCGGGGTACAACCTCTCGATTAGCTTGGGCCGTCATGGATTGGGCTTGAGTAGTGGAGGCTTGTTCTAGGGTAGTAATGGCTTGGTCCATTTGGAAGGTGCAACCCTTATGGTACCATCCATCCAAGGAGGATCGATCGAATCTTGGTCATCATTCTTAATCAAAAAGAGGGACTTGTTCACCACAGGAATGAGATCCCGCATTGGTTATCTATTTCTCTAGTCTTTGTGTTGCATTCCATCTAGTATTCATTGTCATTAATCACAACAAGAGGATTAAAATCAAAAGCACATAGAGCTAAACTCTTAGAGGCACGATATTGGACTTCCAATAAAGTGAGAGTTTCCTAAGCATCATATAGATTCCTACTCATAAGTGTGGCACGCTTCACAATTATGAATATGAACCTACATAGACGTGGTTGAGAGAGACATCAGCTCAAAGATATTCAACCTCATACTCTGATACAAAGTTTTTCACATCCGGAAATACCCCTTAGACGTAACGGTGTCGTCGTCCTCTTTGAGGACTAAGACTAGCCTCTTACCTTACACCATTACATTTACAGTCTAATTTAGTTTAAATTTAATACTTTTTACTAATTTCACATTGAGGTTTACATAGATCTCTACATACACATAATAGATATATATCGAGTATAGATAGACCCTTCGTATAGGAAGATTACTTAGTCTTCTACTTTTATAGCACATAATTTATATAGAACATAACATAGTCTCAAAATAGTTGTCTCATCTCATAAACATATACATTGAGTATATAAAATTAGGCCTAGACCATACATCAATGAAAACAATACCACATATAGGTAATACAACGTTTGATATCCAAATGAAAAGGAAAGAAACATAAGAGTCTTAAAACTAAAGCAACACCATAGGCTTGATAGTGACATCGCCCTCGAAAAGTAAGGACCTACCCTACTTGGATGATTAAGAAATCCAAAACTTCTTTAAGTCGTCCCCAAAAACCCTTCGTCGACCGGAACCTAAAATATTTGGGAAAAGAAAGAAATGGGGTTAGTACACCATTTGTACTAAGTATGAGACCATATGCACACATACTTTAAAATCATGCTAAGAAAAGGGACATTTCAATAAGTATTCAATTTACTTTGAAAACCTTTATGCACATTCAACAAGACCACACCAATCCATAAGACACATTCATTCAGTCATAGGCATGTACATAATTATACATATAGTCAAGGTAACTCTACCATCAAGTCATAACCTCAACAAGCATGAATAAGAGTTCGTTATAACATAACCAGAGTAACAAAATTACCCACAACCCCTATCAAATCAACAACTGGAATGACCAAGCAAAGCCCCATAACCTTACACAATCAAGTAAATCAACAAGAATCATGACCAACATCCCACTTCACATGGAATGATATTTAAGAGCACATATCATAATACTTTAACAATATAGACCAAAACATACTCATAAGTGACACCAATCAACATATAGTATCAACAATGAGCAAATTCATCATAAACATTATCATGTACCATCATAAGCATATTCATACATAAGAAAATCCTCCTATGACTCTCTTCAAGGCTAACTAGTGTAATGTTTAGCTAGAGTCCCACACCCCTACCTAGACTAAGCTAAACCCTTTAGGTTATCCTAGTTAGAGTTCATTCTTTTTTAATTGATTTTACCTTTTTGGAACATGTTGCCCTAACTGACATAAACAACATGAGCTAATATGGAATCCGGTGTCATGGAACCCTACACCGAAAGAAGGTGGACTACTTGCCAAGGTAGTACCAAAATATAAACATAGAAACTACGTGGATCCACTAGTTAGTATTCTTATGAGGGCAACATAGTTCAAGAACTACGAGATATAGTTGGGACCTTCTTTATGCTACATGCATTTTAGTCTCCAATCTCAAGAGTACATTAGTGATCTGAGCTTTCCTATATATGCAGGGACACTTCTTCATTGGGAAGGGACACTCCCCACTCTAGTTCACTCGGTGCTAAGCTAGAGTCCCTTTTGAAATGTTTTTAATGTCTTTATTAATTATCATAACTTAGTGTAGGTCATAGGGTCTAACCCTTGTATACACATCATCATCATAGCTCATAAGAATTGCATGAGTATAGTCCTTTCATTACAATTCATATAAGTGAGGTTAGCACATTTACATAGCACTTCATAATAAGACACATTGGTAAAACATTCACCATCCTTATAACATTCACATATTAGCCAACACCTCACAAAACATAGCCAAGAAATTTCAATTCAACATATACCAACCTATCAATCCTAATACAAGGCATACTCCAATACAATATCACAACTTAATCATAATTAACCATAATTTGAAGTAAATGATAGGGATCACAGACTTACCAAGTCTCCTTCATAATTCATCATCAAGGTCTTACCATCAACCCTTAATTCAACCCATTTAGGGTATAAAATCACCATAATTCAATTACCAACATGATAACGAGGCTAAAAGAATCACTACATCATTATTTAATACTAGTTCATAGCTTAAGACATAAGACATAGATCAAAGTTATAATATAATTCAATTACTCAAGAACTAGCATGATAGGACTATAATTCACCCTAATTAGTTCATTATTTTTACAATAACATCACCTAGTAGTGATTCAATGAATAACATAGTCAATCGAATCAACATTACTTAATTCATATCAAGACCATCACCTAGGGTTAAGAGGTAAGGGTCATCTTCTAAAAACTAGACCAATCCATCAAGATATATCATAAATAAGTTAATATAAAAATTAATTTATTCTTATATCATAAATAAATCATAAAAAATCATTTTACAATATCAAATTCGTATTGGATGAAAACTCACTTGAAAACCAACATTTGAAATCAATTTGATGGAACCCTTTGAGGAAAGAGATCCCAAAGGTGAAAGAGATACCATACCTTACTAATTGATTAATATTGATGGATAAACTTGACTTTTTTCATCCCTTAGACCCTCCCCTATCTTGGTCTTCAATGGAGTTCTTCATTAGAGAGAAAAAAGAAAGAAGGAAGAGAGTTTGGATTTGTCAGTTATTAGAGCTTAGATTAGTCTAATGGGGTTGAGGTATTTATATGGGGTGTTAATTAAATTAATTAGACTTAACTTAATCACCAACTAAATACCTAACCCATTAATTAATTAATTGGAACAAACTAAAAACGTGCAGCAAAGTCAGGCCCTCACAGACGAGACCTCGACTAACGGTCCGTCTATTAGTCAACGACTCTTGCCCCTTTCTGTGCTACACTTCATCAATGAGTTCGAAGGCTGGTCCAAATGGAAAATTATCCAAAATTTCTAACTTTTGGTCTACGGATGGCATTGACGCCCCTTCGATCCACACACGCCCCGTCGACTCCCCTCATAGGAGCACACTGCCCAGGCAGTGCTTTTGACCTCAAAACGAAAGGGTCCTCCTCAGGGGACCTTGGTTGGTCCTTAGGGAGTCTTACCCGGAATTTTATACCATGAATCAACCCTAACACAAGTTATACACTCTTCCACCGAATTTCAAAAATTTCCGACCTTTAAAAGCTAGGGCTAACGCACGCTAGTACCTACTTGAACTAATTTCTGGACGTTCTTGGACGTTTTTGTTTCTATACTTCCTCAATGACTTATATTCATTAAAATGGACCTTAAAATAGTGTCTAAACCTTTTGAAACTTATGTTAGGCTCTAAAACACGTCTTGGATTTTCGAAGTGTTACACTTATCTAGAGTAGTTAAGGGTTGTCTAGTTAAGGTGTGAAGAAGGACTAGGAATGGTTACTTAGTATCTTACCTATATAAGTATTAATAATGATTATAGTTAGGGAATATTGTTGATTAACTATATATGATCTAAGCCTTAGGTAGTCTTAAGGATTATTTAGGTATCTTGAAGAGGATTATTAAAGAAGACATGATCTTGATTTACTTACGTAAGTCTTTTGATAACCTTTGGGAGGAGAGTGTCATATTATGTATGTTGTTGTATTAAGGTTAGAATGATCTCTTAAGCATGTGCGAAAGGGATTGTATGGGTGGTCTCTTCACAATTCAGTCAAGTGAGATTTAAAATCACCTTTGATAGGAGGATCTTATGTTTATGTGTGTGGTGTATTGTAAGTGTGTATATCTCATTATAGGTGCTCGTAAGGATCATTTAGGTGTGCCTAGAGAGGGTGTATGGGCGGTCTCTCTTTGTCTTACTTAACTGAGTCTTAGAATAGCTTTTAGTGAGAATGTTGCATGCAAAGTGAGTTCACTGTAACATTAAAATAGTTCATTGTAAGCTTAAGGTAGTTCACTGTGAATTGGCTAAGTTTACTGTAATGGTATTAAAAATGTGAATAATTGTTTATGTGATCTCATATGTGTTTCTAAGGTGTTAAATGTTATTCTTATGATGATGATATGATGTTTTAATCAAAATGAGCTTGTTTCTAATAAATGTTTGTTTTCATGATTTTATGCATTATTCCATACTTAGAACAAGTGTTTGTACTAATTCCATAAATTTTATTATATATAAAGGTGTAGGTGAAAGGTGAGAAGGATCATGAAGTAAAGCTTTGATTCTAGAGTCGTTCAAGCAAAGTTGAAGTATGTCCTCATTTGACTCGAGGGCATATATATGTCTTTTATTTCAGAGTATTGTAATAGATAAAGTATTTCTATATTCATAATGTATGGGCCGTGTCCAAAGTATTTTTGAGTCTAAGAATGACACATGTTGAGACTCAGCATTTCTATGATTTTAAAATGAAAAGATGTTATATGATATTCGTGAAAAAAGTTTTGATTCCGCACTACTTTCATACTTGTATATGCAACGAATTATACATAAAGGGCTAGTACAAGACCTCCGAGAGGTCAAAATCGCCGGTCCACGATTCGAGATTGACACTTTCTTCTAGGGTGTGGTATCGGCTCGTGATAATCTTGGTACCAGAGCATAGGTTATGAAAGTGGTCTTAAGAATCAAAAATTCTCATAAAACCACATCTAATAGAGTATTCACCATCGGTGTGAGTTGCGCTACATCTATGGTCTAGAGGCTATAGGACGATAGAGTTTCATTTTTGTCATCAATCTTGTATCGTGCCTATAGAGTTGAGGTTGTAAAAGTCTATACCTAATCTCTTCTCTTGTGTTCATAGGATATTAATACTAAAAGGATGGCCTCTAAAAGGTTGGAAGAAGGAAGGGTAGAAGAGGAAGTTCCTCCTTAAGTTGAGCAAGTTGCTCAAGTTCCTATTGAAGGTCAAGCTAATGAGGTTCCGGTGGTTTCCCCGGACATGACTAATGGGGAGATTAGAGAGTCTTAGCTTTCTATAGCTCGAGCTTTGACTACCCATGTGAATATGGGTATTGCACCTAGAGTGTGTTGTGGAGAGAAATATGACAACTAGATTGAGAGACTTTGTGAGGAAGAATCCTCCTATCTTTCTTGTCCTACCATTACGGATAGAAGAAGAGAGCGTAAGAAAGTTGCTCTTAGTATTTAGGGAAATGATGTTCCAACGGCGAAGGCTCATTTCTATGCACTTCGGGCAAGAGGATCAAAGTTGGATGATGATGAGGATGTTGGTAAGTTCTTGTATTTCTCCTTAGTGGTATGAGTTACTTCTAAGTGGGGGAGTATGGTGAGTAGTAGAGTTTTAATTGATTGTCTCGTCTCTTCTATTCAACTCAAGTTTGAGAGTAGAAAGTCATAGAAGTATGTTGCATGTGCATTGTGTTTAGGGGTCTTGTTGAAATTGAATTTCATTGATTCCTTGCATTGTGAATTTTATAAAGTTATGTTTATGTTGTAAAGTGTATTTATATGATTATATATTTCATATTTGCATGTTTCCATCATGAATTTCCTAAAAGTTTCATATGAGTGTGATAATGAATATAAAAAGAGATTTTGTAATTTGGAATGAAGGATCTGAATCTTATGGCATAATGAGTTGTAGATTTGTTTCTAACTTCTTGTTGTGTTGTGGTTCTCTTGATTTTCAGAAATTGATGTTTTCCTAGATGTTTTTATATTGCATACGGTTTTATATGGTATGGTCATGAGTTGTTAAGTTGAATCTATGTTCTTGGAAGTGTTTGGAGAGTGGCAAAGTGTCATTCGAGGACGAATGTTTTCCAAGTGGGGGAGATTGTAATACCTCAAAAATGACTTAGGTGAAGCTAGAGCCTTACATGTTTTCATGAGGGTATAAGGCCCTAAATTTTTCTATAATGTTGTGTTGAGGCAGTTTCTAAAGTTTTGTGCATTGTAAGTCCAACGTCAAAGGACAATTAAGACGTTCGACGACTAAGGCACCTATGTGCCTCATGTGTGGTTATGTTCCAATATGTGTGTTTCAGAAGATTATAAGGTTCTTATATGAGTTATTATATTTTTATAGGCAGTGTGTTGAGTTTCATGGGGTTTTGAGGTCAAACATCTAAGAACGTCCATGAGTTCGAAAGGTTTGCCTTGAAACGACCTTGTGTGTCTTGGCATGTTTAATCGAGTTTTACGTGTTCATTTTGGATGAAATTTATATGGGAGGTCCTAAACTCATATATGAACATATTAGGGTTGGAAAGATCTAGGAAAATACCCCCAAGGACCATCCAAGGGTCCATGAGGAACGACCCAACCCAAGAGCAAAAACTATCAAAACCAGCCCAACCTACGCATGGCAGTGGACGACTCTTGGGTAAATCGACGCCCCGTAGGTGAGGGGATTAGGTTGACACTTAGGCGTGGGGGGAGAGGCAGACAACGAACAGCCTCAGTCCTAAACCACGGACCAACAGGACAGTTCATTGGGAAACGGGCCATCGATGGCCAGGCGTGGTTAGATATGTATTCCTGCACAGTTCACTGTAATGTCAAGGGGTGAAATGGTAATTTCACAGATTTTACTTAGGTGTACTTTGGGTATTTTTAACATGTTTATAAATATTAAATACTTAAGAGGATTGATTCTTTAAAATCAGAACCCAAAATCCCTAAGAAATTCTCTAGAACTCCATTGAAGCCAAAACTCAAAAAAGAGATTGGATTGGAGATTTGAGTGGTGATTCTTCATAAAATTGGTGGATTAGTATCAATAAGGTATGATTTTCAAAGAGTTCTTAAAAATGAGTTTTCTAAATTGAAATCTATCCTTGGATTATTACATTTAAGGTTTTAAATCATTGAATATTGACTGAATTGTTGTTAATTATATGAACTTAACCCAATTAACCTATGGACCCATGTAATTTATGAACCCTAGTTTTTGACTATTTTATGGGTTAGGTGATGTTGTTTTAATGCTTATGAATTCTAACGTAGTTCTCTATGGGCTATTGAATGATGTAATAATTGTCTTCAATTGATGTCTTATTGGTTTTAGATTGATAAATCTATATTTAATTGACTTAGATTCATTGAGTATTGTTATTATTATATTGAATTGATGTTCATGGCCATGGGTAAGGGCCTTATGGTATTGAATTGGATGATTTAGCTACGGATTGAAGTGGTGAGAATGGATTGGTTGTAAGGTGCCCTAATTCTCATTATTTTAATTTAATTAGAATTGAATTATTTTACAATTGGTATGTTCCACTTGTGGTGGCGGTGCTATGTGCTTTACTTGCAATTGATGTTACCTTGTCGACGTTACTTTATGTATCATGATGATCATGGCCTTGTCAGCAAATTACTTTATATACTATTCCTTAACCATGTGCGTACATGGGATATGTCCTAGTTCTTCCCTTGGCAAGTAGAACACCCTCCATCGGAGTAGGTTATGACTTGCGATCCATGTTTACATATCATAGTCTATGTCGGTTATTGCCAATTCTCATCATATGGGATACCTACTAGTATTGGAGAAGTTCTATAAAGTTTAGGTGGTGGTATGGAACGCTATCTAGATATTGCACAATAGGCTTTGAAGATGTTAGTGAGAGTCCATAGGTATTCTCCAAGACCATTACTTGAATGTCCTTTATATGATGAATGTCTCTTAAATGAAATAGTGAATGTAATGACTTCAGTTATGAAAGTATATTAAATAAATAAGTACTTATCTAGACTAATCAAAGGTTGTCTAGTAAGCTGTGAATGGGGAATAGGAATGGTCACTTTGTATTTTACCTAGATAAGTCTTAAGAATGACTCTAGCTAGGGAAGATTGTTGATTAAGTAGACATGATCTAAGTCTTAGGTAGTCTTAAGTATTATTTAGGTAATCTTGATGAGTTCAATCATGGACGTTATCTTCTTGATTTAATTTATTAATTTTTTGAGAAAAGACATAAAGATACCATCGAAGTTGTCCCATATTTGCATAGAGACACCTAAACTTTTGAACTGTCCCATCACCCCACTAAACAACTATATATCGTTGTAAATTGGCTATTTTTACCCATTAACTCATTTGGGTTGTTTACACGCACGTTAGGCGCGTCATGGACCATTTTTCCTTTTTATTTACCAGTTTAAAATAGCCACATGTCATTTTTTTTCTTTAATATTAATTATTTAATCAATTTTTGTATCTTCCCCAATTTAAACTCAAAAATAGCCTTTGGTAGCCCTAAAATTTTGATTTCCATGGCAAGAACAATATTGGTTCTTTCTTTTTGACGACTTCATCATCTTCCTCATGAAAATAAGGTAGGAATTCGTCTTTTCTCTTTTAATTTCCAGTATAAACGTTAATTTGAAGTTTTTTTATCGTTGAGTTTCTTCTCAATTTTGTGGTTAGTTTTTGATTGAAAATGTCAAATGCAATGTTGAATCGTATTTGTAACAATGGCAACTGTAGGAGGTCGATTCTAACACCTCTATACTATAATAATTCATAAAATCAGAATAATCAAAAAAAGTGAAGATTTTCATTTGATTTTTTAGGAAAAAGTTGAGAAATGAAATGAAAAGGAGTTCACGTTTCTTCAAAAAAAAGGGTCGGGTCGGGTTACCTAGAGAGTGAGCAACACGCGCATTACATAGATGACGGAATGAGTAAAAATGGCCAATTTACAATGATATATAGTTGTTTATTGGGGTGATGGGACACTTCAAAAGTTTAGGTGTCTTTATGCAAATATGGGACAACTTCGATGGTGTCTTTATGTCTTTTCTCTTAATTTTTTTGATAACCTTTAGGAGGAGAGTGTCATTTTATGTATGTTGTTGTATTAAGGTTAGAATGATTCTATCTTAAGTAGTCTAAAAGATATCTAAAGTGTGTGTGAAAGGGATTGTATGGGCGGTCGCTCCGCAAATCACTCAGTAAGACTTAGAATCACCTTTGGTAGGAGAATATCATATTTATATGTGTAGTGTACTGTAAGTGTGTATATCTCATTATAGGTGCTCGTAAGGATCATTTAGGCATGCCTAGAGAGAGTTTATGGGCAGTGTCTCTTTGTCTTACTTAAGTGAGTCTTAGGATAGCTTTTAGTGAGAATGTTGCATGCAAAGTGAGTTCACTTTAACATTAAAATAGTTAACTGTAAATCTTAAGGCAATTCATAGTAAATTGGCTAGGTTTACTGTAATGGTATTAAAAATGTGAATAATTGCTTATGTGATATCTTATGTGTTTCTAAGTGGTTAAATGTTATTTTTATGATTATGATATGATGTTTTAATCAAAAAGAGCATGTTCCTAATAAATGTCTATTTTCGTAATTATATACATTATGCCTCTCACGACCGGAATATATACCCCAAACAAGATCAGCGTCGTTGACCTCTCAGAGGTTGCAGACAAGCCTACATACGTAATTCTTACTTCATCTAGGTTAATTTTAGCGGAAAATTTGAAATTTTTTGTTTCCTAACATGCTTACTAAACATTCTATTACATATACAATTGTTCACGATCAACCATCTATCATTAAGATTATCAAATGAAAGAAATAGTTCGTAGCTGCATTAAATGTGTACTTGCCAAAATGGCACCAATACAAAGTCTGAAATGAAATGGGAAATGAAACATTAGTGGAACATGCTCCACTAGCTAAAGCCTACATCTAATCTAGATAATAACAATAAACAGCCTTGAAAGCATGAGGGTCTACCAAGTCTGGATGAAAGCTCCACGTCTGGATAGCTACAACGTCGTACTATAAGATCTAACGTCCACCTGTGTCTGCACCTAAAAGTAGATATTTGTATGGAATTAGTACACACTCGTACTAAGTATATGTATATGCAAGCACACACCAAGGACATGTATGAGAAAGAATAGCTCTTTCCTAACAACATGATTTATGGAAAGTCAAGTTAGTGGACTTGCCAAATTTGGATTTGGAAAGTCATGCCATGAGTGTTACATGCATCATCAAACTTATTATTTTGCAAACAACACATAACATATTTCACATAGCACATATCATAATTCATATAACACATAACGTTGTTCATATCATTCATTCGTATGCCATGAGATCTTGGAATCATGGACTTTACATTAAGACTTCCCAAAAATGAGGGCTCAACATATGGGACGTCAACAAGGGAGTCTGCTTTAGCAAACACAAAGTCTCTTTCATTCATTCATACGTACTTCATTTCATTTCATTTCATTCATGGACCAGTGTAAACACCAGCTATACCTAGGATGTAGTTTAAGACTTTCATCGGGATCGTTGTGCAATGACCAAGAGTGACCTAATTTCATTACTTGAATCTAACTCACCTCTTGATTATCCTATCCTAACACCTTTTCTATCATTTATTTCGTTATGTGCATCATTGGAGGTTGGCCTTATTCATTCATTAGGAACTTTAACTTTGACCGACATAGATTATGTGAGCATTATGACATCGAGTGTCATGAAACCCCACTCCGAAAAGAGGTGGAATCACCGACCAAAGTGACCCAAAACATGCTACTGTACATGGGAATTGAACCCCGCCAGAACCCTATATTGGCAGTATAGGTTCGAAGACTAGGATATATAAGGAGAACCATACCCGTCATGCCGAACAGTCTCATCTCATGAAAGTTACGTGAACCTCCGCCCTTCCCGAAAGAAAGGATCACCGCTCATAGCTAGTCTATCGGTGATTAGTATAAAGTTCCATTACATTCAACTCATACGTCATGGAAGCTGGCTTCTAGTATGAGGACATCATATCTCAATAGATGGTTTCTTATGTCATCATTTGTATTTAGTGTGTTAATCTCAATACTTTCATTAGAGTGTTCATAGAGACTGGTATCTTTAATAACTTTACACTCTCATAGGTGAGTACGTTTTGATAACATTTACTTAGGCTCATTTGAGATTGTTCTCATCTTTTACATTAGCCTCATATCATGTTGTCACCACATTCATTAACTTTAACACATTTGTTCTTCATAATTACTCACCCCTTTTTACATGAATGTTTATTTCATCATATGCCAATACACTTGGCCATTTGGTGTGTTTCACACTCTTACTTACCCTTCTAGGGTTTCATCATTTCATTGTTGATTTCATCATTTCATTGTTCATTTCATCCTTTCATTGTTCATTTCATCATATGCCAATGCACTTGGACATTTGGTGTGTTTCACACTCTTACTTACCCTTCTAGGGTTTCATCATTTCATTGTTGATTTCATCATTTCATTGTTCATTTCATCCTTTCATTGTTCATTTCATCATATGCCAATGCACTTGGCCATTTGGTGTGTTTCACACTCTAACTTAACCCTTCTAGGGTTTCATCATCTCATTGTTCATTTCATCATTTCATTGTTCATTTCATCATTTCATTGTTCATTTCATCATATGCCAATTCACTTGGCCATTTAGTATTTTACACTCGTACTTAACCCTTCTAGGGTTTCATCATTTCATTGCATACACCTTAAGTTGACTTATTTTTAAACGTATGTTAGACTTATGGGTCTATACATACAAGCCATGAGGCTTCATTCATAGTTCGTTTAAGTGATTCATATGTTCTTAAGATTATGTAGTACAAGACTTATGCATCTTTTATGTATGCCAATATATCAACTTAAATCTAAGTAGGTGGCATTATTCTTGAACATTTAATTCACGTATGACTTATGTATCAATACTGAAATTTGGGCAAGGGAACCCAAGTTCGAATCCCTTGGATAATACTTACATTTTTCCTTGATTTTATTTTTAATCCTCATGATATTGTGACCCTAGATCGAGCCCTAACATCAACATTTCTTCTTAGTTAATTTTCTTTAGAAATTCTCTCCTTTGGCCGAGGGGTTGTCAGTTCGAACCCTCACAGCCCCCTTTTTTTTCCTATTTATTTTCCTTGCCCATTTCGCATTAACCAGGAGGTTGTGGGATCAAACCCTCACAACCTCTCTTTATTTTCTTTTATTTTTCCTCTCTCCTTTACTCTCCTTCACAGCCTTGAGGTCGTGGGTTCGATTCCCACGCCTCACATTTCATTCCTTTTATTTTTCTTTCACTTTACTCGCTTCCTGGAGGTCGTGGATTCGATTCCCAGCCACCCATTTTATTTTATTTATTTTTGTACTCTACATTTTCAGCCAGCATACCCCATATCGATTCCCCTTGACCGCATTTCCCTTTTTACGATTTTAAGGCATTGAACGGGTGAGGTCACAGGTTCGAATCCTGGTGGCCTCATCCCTTTAAAATCAAATAAATTTCCAGATTTATTCATCATTATTTAGCATAAACCAAACTTGTAAGTTTGCTAGAATTTAGTCATTTTTTAAGCTTATTTTTCACCAACATTTTCACTTGAAATCTTAGGGAAGTTCATAGATTATTTGACACTTTTTGGGGTGCATTTCCATAGATTCTTTTAGCCAAAATATTGATACTCAAATCAGCCACACTTTCATTTTAATGAACATCACGATTTACATAGCTTTATACACGTATAATGACTACCAAAACATTATCAAATTTGAAGCCTTTACCCAAGAACCTCATTTATAGTAACATAGTTGCACATACACACACTAGCACATAATATCGAGTGCATGGTTTTATTTCATATGATTTCAAGTACACAAGCATAATCATATTCATCACGAAAACATAGCATACACCTAAATCTACCAGCAATCCTAACCAACCTACGATTCATTGGGAGCTAGTGACAGGGGCATGCAAAAGGGAAACAATCCTATTTTTCTAATGAATAACCTAAACCTTAAGGGGTCTCTTGGGAAAGGGACCAAGAGAGAAGAAAACCTATACCTTTTTGACGTTAAAACCTTGACTTTCTTCCGAAAAACTCCTCCAAAGAACACGTCTAAGCCTCCTCAATGTCAACTCCACTTGAATAACAACCTCCATTAGCCTAGTGTGTGATTAACGTTTGTTTTCTTGTGATTTCGTGTGAGTTCTTCAAGTGTGAAGAACTTGGTTTATTTTTCTGCTTTTGTATATTATTTTGGCAGAGAATTTTTTATGAAAGAGGAATAGAGATTGAGCGTGTGAAGGGAGAGATAAACTTGAGAGAGGGAGTTATATTGGGCTTAGGATCTAGTTTAGAATTTAGTCAAATAAGGTTTAATTAATTATTAAAAATCTAATTTTTATTTTATTTTAAATCAGCTAATGATTATTAATTATTAATTAATTATAATAATTCAATAGCTTGAATAAAAATCATATTAATTCATTGCTTCCACCTAGGTTCGAACCCGGGTGAAGCAAGAGTTCACTTCAAGAGCTCAATTTCGGCTCTCTCTCCTCAAATTTCCCCTCCACCTTATTAATTAAATAATTAATATATATTAAGGGTAATTACTATATTACCCTTAGCCTGGAAAAAGACCATTTTACCACTAGACCCTCCAAACCTAATTCCTCTTTTTAAGTCCAGTAGAGACTCCTTCGAGTAAATATTCGTATTCGAGAGTCCTACATGGTTGGATCCAACCTTTCCTAGTTCAAATAACTCCCCAAGTTAGTTGGCTTGGATGTACCAAGGGTTCCGAAGTCTGTTTCTACGCGCATCAATCCGTGTGAACCCTAGTCTAATCATAGGCATTTTTGACACATTAAGTATCACTTAGTATTTCCATTTTTAGGGTTGTTACAATGTCATACTCAGAACAATTGTTTGTACTGATTGCATACATTTTGTTATATATAAAGGTGTAGGTGAGAGGTGGGAAGGATCGTGAAGGAAAGCTTGGATTCTATTGTCGTTCAAGCAAAGTTGAATTGTGTCCTCGTTTGACTCGAGGGCATATATAATTCTTTTATTTAAAGTATTGTAATAGACTAAGTATTTCTATAATCGTATTGTATGGGTCATGACCCAAATATCCTTGAGTCTAAGAATGACATATGTTGAGAGTTAGCGTTTCTATGATTTTAATATGAAAAGTCGTTTTAAGATATTTGTGTGAAAAGTTTTAATTCCACACTAATTTTCGTACTTGTATATGCAATGAATGATACAGAATACAAGACCTCCGAGATGTCAAGTATGTTGGTCCACCATTTGAGAGTGACACTTTCTTCAAGGGTGTGGTATCAGGTCGTGACAAGCTTTGTATCAGAGCATAGATTATGAAAGTGATCTTAGGAATCAAAAAGTCTCGTAAAGATACATCTACTGGAGTTTTGACAATCTGTGTGAGTCACGACACATCTATGGGTGAGAGGATATAGGGCGCTAGAGTTTCACTTTCTTCATCAATCTTGTGTTGTGCCTATTGAGTTGAGGTTGTTAAAGTCTATTCCTAATCTATTCTCCTATGTTTATAGGAGATGCATACTTGAAGTATGTCCGCTAGAAGGGTAGAAGAGAAAGTTCCTCCTAGATTTAAGAAAAATTCTCAGGGTGCTTAAGTCCCTATTGAAGTTCAACCTAATGAGGTTCCAGTGGTTCCCCTGGACATGACTAATGGGGAGATTATAGAGGCTTAGCTTGATATAGCCCGAGCTTTGACTACCCATGTGAATATGGGTATTGCACATAGAGTGTGTTGTGGAGAGCAATATGACATCTAGATTGAGAGACTTTGTGAGGATGAATCCTCCTATCTTTCTTGTCTCTAAGGTGGGAGAGGATCCCCAGAAGTTTCTTCTTGAGGTGTATAAGATAATGCCTGCCATGGGAGTGACTTCTAGGGAGAAAACAGAGTTGGCTTCGTATCAATTGAAAGATGTTGCTCAAGTTTGGTACACACAATGGAAAGGCAATAGGTCAGTTGAGTCGGTACCTATAGATTGGGAGGAATTCAAGGAGGCTTTCTTGGGAAAGTACTTTCCCCATGAGAGGAGTGAAGTAAAAGTTGAAGAGTTCATTAATCTCAAGCAAGGCAACATGAGTGTGGAGGAGAATTCTTTGAAGTTCACTATGTTGTCTGAATATGTTCCATCCTTGGTGTCTAACCCTAGGGATGAGATGAGTAGGTTTGTGACGGGTGTTGCCGACCTTGTGAAAGAAGAATGTCGTATGGCCATGCTACATGATGATATGACCTTACCTAGACTTATGATGTATGCTCAATCCATGGAGGAGTCCAAAAATAACAGGATGTCTAGAAATTTTAAGAAGAGTGGACCTAGTGAGAAAGATAAATCTAGGTTAAAGAGGAGGTCTCAAACTCAAGATGGACGTAGTGCTCCTTAGGTCAAACTTGATAAAGGAGGTAGTTCTCAAGATGGAAAGCCTACTTGTGCTACTTGTGGAAAGAAACATTATGGGGAATGTCTATTGGGTACCGAGAGTTTCTTTAGTTGTGGTAAAGATGGACATAAGATCAGAGATTGTCCTACCATTGAGGATAGTGTAAGAGAGCGTAAGAAAGTTGCTCTTAGTATTTAGGGAAATGATGTTCCAAAGGCGAAGGCCCATTTCTATGCACTTCGGGCAAGAGGATCAAAGTTGAATGATGATGAGGATGTTGGTAAGTTCTTGTATTTCTCTTTAGTGGTAGGAGTTACTTCTAAGTGGGGGAGTATGGTGAGTAGTATAGTTTTAATTGATTGTCTCGTCTCTTCTATTGAACTCAAGTTTGAGAGTAGAAAGTCATAGAAGTATGTTTCATGTGCATTGTGTTTAGGGGTCTTGTTGAAATTGAATTTCATTAATTCCTTGCATTGTGCATTTTATGAAGTTATGTTTATGTTTTAAAGTGTATTTATATGATTTTATCTTTCATATTAGCATGTTTCCATCATGAATTTCCTAAAAGTTACATTTTTGAAAAAATTGAAGTATGTTCACTGTTAGGAAAATCTGCTCAATGTAAGATTTTATAAAAAATGACTAATTCATTCTTTTGTTGAAACTTAATGTAATGTGGTTAGAACTGATCTATATGAGTATGTTAATGAATATAAAAAGAGTTTTTGTTATTTGGAATGAAGTATGTGAGTCTTATTGCATAATGAGTTGTAGATTTGTTTCTAACTTCTTTTTTTGTTGTGATTCTGTTGATTTTTTGAAATTGATGTTTTCCAAGATTTTTGTATTGCATACGGTTTTATATGGTATGGTCACGAGTTGTTAAGGTGAATCTATGTTCTTGGATGTGTTTGGAGAGTGGCAAAGTGTCATTCGAGGACGAATGTTGTCCAAGTGAGGAAAAATCTAATACCTCAAAAATGACTTAGGTGAAGCTAGATCCTAACACTTTTTCATGAGGGTATAAGGTAATAAATTGGTCTATAATGTGGTATTGAGGCAGTGTCTAAAATTTTAGGTGCATTGGACGTCAAACCTGAAGGGACAACTAAGACGTTTGACGACTAAGTGACCTATGTGCCTCATGTGTGGTTATGTGACTATATCTGTGTTTTATTATCTAATGAGGTTCTTATATGATTTATTATAGTTTTTATAGGCAGTGTGTTGAGTTTCATGAGGTTTGGAGGTCAAACGTCCAAGAACGTCCAAGACATTCAAAAGGTTTGCCTTGAAACGACCTTGTGTGTCTTAGCATGTTTCATCGAGTTTTATGTGTTTGTTTTGGATTAAATTGATGTGGGAGGTTCTAAACTCATATATGAAAATATTAGGGTTTGAAATGTCCGGGCAATCATCCCCAAGGACCGTCTAAGTGTCCTTGAGGAAGGACTCAACCCAAGAGCCAATGTTGTCAAAACCAGCCCAACCTACGGATGGAAGTCGATGACTCGTGGGTCAATCGACGCCACGTAGGTGAGGGGCGTATGTTGAAACTTAAATGTGGGAGGATAGGCAGCCAAGGAACAGCCTCAGTCCCGAACCACGGACCAACATCACGGTCTGGTTGTTGGGAAATGGGTCGTCGATGGCGAGGAGTGGTTTGGTCTGTGTTACTGTGCAATTCACTGTAATGTCAAGGGGTGAAATGTAATTTCATCCCACATCAAAATAAGACTTTGTGCGGTTACTTAGGCGTACTTGGGTATTTTAAACATGTTTATAAGTCTTAATAAATCAAAACCCAAAATGCCTAAGAAATTATCTAGTACTCCATCGAACCCAAAACTCAAGAAAGAGCTTGGATTGGAGATCTGAGTGATGATTCTTCATCAAATTGGTGGATTATCATCAATAAGGTATGATTGTTGATCCTTGAAACTCTATTCATCAAGAAGCCAATCATCAAAGTGATTTTCAAAGAGTTCTTAAAAGATGCGTTTTCTAAACTAAAATCTATCCATGGGTTCTTGCATTAAAGGTTTTAAATCATTGAATATTGATTAAATTGTTGTTAATTAGATGATTTTAACTCAATTAACCTATGGACCCATGTAATTGATCAACGCTAGTTTTTTACTATTTTATGGGTGAAGTGATATTGTCTTAATGCTTATGAATTCTTGTGTAGTTCTCTATGGGCTATTGAATGATGTAATAATTACTTCCAATTGATGTCGAATTAATTTTAGATTGATAAACCTATAATGAATTGACTTATAATAATTGAGAATTTTGATTATTGTATTGAATTAATGTTCATGGTCATGGGTAAGGGCCTTATGGTATTGAATTGGATGATTTAGCTATGGATTTAAGTAGTGAGAATGGATTGGTGGTATGCTGACCTAATTCTCATCAAATCATAATAAAAATGACCCTTGATTCTAATATTAACGTATTTTAAACAAAAGATAACTTTAAAACATTTAGAAAAAATAACAAAATTTAAGAATGGAAGAGAGTAAAATAAGAATGGCGAGATAATCAAATGCCTTTTCAAGTTATCAATCATCTAGTTAGGACCTGATGCTTTTATTTCATATTATAATTTTGTATATTAGGAATTTCAAATCATTAATTATTTTTTTTAAATGTTAAACGTGATTGATAAGTTTGTATTTTCTTATAAACATAAGACTCTTCATTTTAAAATTTGCAAAAAAAGACTTATGTTTGGCATAAAGAGATTATTCCTACCATTTGGATTTCAAAGCCCTCAAGCAATTGTTGAATTAGAGACTTGATATTGAAATTCTAAATTGACTTCTTCTTCTTCCTTAGAGAGAGAAATATTTGAGGATGACTTGATCTTCTTTTGAGAATTTGAAAACGAATTGAGTTAGGTGATTTGGTGGTTTAAATCCTTATATATGGTTTTGGTTAGAAAGTAAAATGACGTAGTATTATGTTAAAACAATTGGGAAAAGACCCAAAATCCCTGTCTTAAAAGATGAGGAAATGACCTCAAGGAAGCCTTCACAAGTCGCCTTAGACCACCACAACCCGTCTACCGGGTCATGAATAAACTCTACCTAATGGGGCTTCAATATTTCAGGTATAACACTTTATTATGAGCTTGGAATTAGACATACTCGGTGGCGTTGGAAAGAGGACTCACAGATCTTTTATTCAATAGGTCATAGGCCACTTAACTCATTTTGTGCTAAAAGATATGATTGTATGAATTTGAACCTATACTCTAAGTTTGATAAACACCCTTCACGGTTCGTGTGGGGCTTCAAGGTCTATTTAGACATGTGTGGTCCTTGACCAGTGACTACGAGAGAAGCCCCTTCTGAGTAAACCACTGGGAGACCGCATGGACGGTCTATCAACCTCACTACGGGCCGTCTAGGCGTCTGTGGGATGAAAAAAGTTTTTGAAACACACCACAAGTGCCCAAATAGATTGTGGTTCCCTACACAATCCATATAGGGATTCGTATTGTCCACTTTTGGGTTCTTGACATCCTCGTTTGACCCTTTTCTAACCTTTCTCTAATCGTAGGTGTCACATTTTTCCCATAAGGTACCTTAAAGTTTTATGATCAGTGTGCACATTTACATTCATGCCCAACAAATAGGATCCAAACTTCTCGAATGCAAAGTCTACAATAAGCAGTTCTTGTTTGATGATTGTGTAGTTCTTTTGAGCTACATTCAAGGATTTGCTTGAACAATATTTGTGATGAAGAATATTCTCATGCCTTTTCCATAACACTACACGAAGTTCATCTTGTTGAAAGGTGACTGGTCCATTACACAACCCAAATGACATCATCTTGAAAGCAAATTTCATATTTGGGCAACTGACAGTGGTTTTCACTTGGTCTTTCAGGGCTATAGAGATTTAATTGTAGCCAGAATACCTATCTAAAATGATCTACCATCCTTTACTAAGAAAATGACCTAACATTATGTCAATGATCTAAATTGGGAAGTTATCTTTCTCTATACATCCGTTCAACTAGTAATAATCAATGCATCATTTTCGACAAGTAACTACCCTCACTAGTATAAGATCATCTTTTCATTGGGAATAATAGTGATTCATCCCTTTTTCGGCACGCATTGAATAGGAGGTCTCACCCAATTACTATTAGAAATTGGATAAACCACTCCAGAATCCAACCATTTGTTGATTTTCTTTTTCACAACTTCTTGCATTATCGGATTTAGTCTCCTCACAGTTTCAATGCTCAATTCACAAAATGGCATGAGTTGGATCTTATGGGAACACATGCACAGTGGAATGCCTATGACGTTAGGAATTGTTCATTCAATCACCCTCTTTAATTGTCTCAATACCGATATGAAAGTCTTCACTAGACCTTTAGTAAAATCAACAAGAACGATGACACGAAGAAAAGTATTTTTTCCCCAAAACCACATATCTCAAGTAATATAGGAGATCTTTTAGTTCTACATTTAGGGTCTCATCAATAGATGGTTTTGCATGTGGAGTTTCCCTATTTTTTTAAAGATCCAAATCTAGTTTCCTTGGTGCATGATATGTCACGCCCTGAGCCTGCACTCTGGGCGTGGTTGGCAGTCAAAGATAATTGTTGGCCTCGAATGGACCCTTGGCCTTGATTAGTTACTCTATGGAAAACTTAAACACAAGAGATAACTCATGAAAATAACTTAAAAGTAATAACTTAGATAAAAAGTAGAAACTCGTGAAGTCTCTAAAACAAAAAGGGATGTCGGGACAGGACCTCAATCATCTTAACAATTGAATATTAGAAAGCATGATATGTAACATGTCCTTTGGAATATAATGAGGCTCATCAACGGACTCTGAGATGATCACTGAAGTGATCAGCTTGCGCTAAATGTCGATCCAAGTTATCTATGTGTATATCATAAGACGATACAGGCGAACTGACATCAGTACATTAAATGTACGAGTATAAAAGTTGAAATGCTAAAAACAACTCAAACTTGAAAAAACATATGAAGGTACACTTATTTTGTCTATTCTCAACTCAATGAATAACTTAACTCAATATAAAGCAAAAAAACACATCCAATATATATATATATATATATATATATATATATATATATATATATGTGTGTGTGTGTGTATGTGTGTGTGTGTGTGTGTGTGTGTGTGTGTGTGCGAAGCTTGTAAAATTATGGAAAACAACGTAGTTCATTAAAAATGCAATAACAAATTTGACTTTACTTATATAATGAAGTAACATAGTTTTTGTAGGAGATTCTCTAACCAACAACCACCACTATGATCCTAAGCGGTGATACATCATCTTGCCCACGCTGCCAAAGTTTTCCATACTTTTTCATCACATAAAACTACTTTACTTAGTGGATCCCCTAGCTTAACTTAAATTATCATCTACAAAGTATGAAGCTTTAATACCCATGATGGCTACATGCATGTTTTATAGAGACTTGAGTTAATAGGAACTTACATCCCCATATTGGTGCTCAATACTACTCCCAAAAAATATACTTAGCTCATGTATTTTTAAAACAACTTCTTTCTTTGGTTTGAAATAATTACTCAAAGACTCTCTGGGAATCGATGTTCCCGTTATTTATCAAATGTGAAAACATTTATAAACTCTCAAGGAATATGTAGTTCCCGTATAAATTTTTGAGAAATGAACTCAACTTTTCATTCCTTAGTTAACTTGAAACTAGAGTCTTAACAAAGTTAAAACATTGTTAAAGACTCTTGAAAACTTTAAGAAGTTTGCTTTGACTTACTTCTAAACCTCTAGACTTGACTCTCTAACTTCTTTGACTTTGATCTTAACCTTCCTTGGGTTGGATTATGGATTCAAGTTTCACGATCTCATGTTTATGAATGACTTCATGATTTTCAGTTGTACCTTAGAGTATTGGAATCAACTAGGAAACATAGGAACATCACTAAGGAACTAGTAGGAAAAGATGGGGAAGAATAGGGAGAATTACCGCATATAGCGCTCTGAGAGGTGAGGGGTGCCAACCCTCAAACTTAAGAGAGAAATTTGGGGCGCTCAGGATGGGGAGACGCACCATAGGTTAAAGTTCAGAAGAACTTTTTTGGCGCTCTAGCAGGCGCGGCACCCCAAGCCTTGCCCAGAAACCCTCTGACTCCTTTGTTTTTGATCTCTAAACCCTCTAAATTTTCATGGTTCTTTCCCTGAAAAGTTCACCTGAAAACATGAATCAAATCATCGAGAAACTTCAACAACACAACCTTTATGAAGTCAACGACACTTTCAACAACGTTTCTCCATAATTCACTTTCTTAATATTCAAAGACTTAAATTCACTAAATTGAAACATGGTTGGTGCGTGGGTGAACTAACCCAACACTATGGGATCTCACATACTTTGTAGCGATCACCCCCGACAAAATTCACACGCAAAGATCAAACGTATTTAGTGATTCTTGATTTCTCTCCTCATTTCTCTTCTTTTCTCTTTTCTCCAAGACCTAGCTTGAATTCTAATTTTTCTAAACTGAACAAAGTCTTCTACACTTAACTCTTTAAATTCTTTGACTGTGATCTTAACGTTCCTTGAATTGGATTACGAATTCAAGGTCCATGGTCTCATGTATATGGATGACTTAATGATGTTTAGATGTACCTTAAAATATTGGAATCAACTAGGAAACATAGGAACATCACTAAGGAACTATTACAAAATGATGGGGGAATAATAGGGAGAATTGGCGTCTCTAGCGCTCCAAGAGGTGCGGAGCGCCAACCCTCCAACTTGTGAAAGAAATTTGGGGCGCTCTAGCTGGCGCAACTCACCTGAGGCCAAAGTTCAGAGGAACCTTTTTGGTGCTCAGGCAGGCGCGCGACGCCCTAAAAATTGCCCAGAAACCCCCTGACTCCTTCGTTTTTCATCTCTAAATCCCTTAAACTTCCATGGGTGTTTCCCCCAAACACTTAGAATCATTAGTAAACTCAACATATTATAGATTTAACTTAAAAGTTCACCCGGAAATATGAACCAAATCATCAAGAAACATCAACAACACAACCATCAAGAATTCAACAAAACTTTCAACAAAGTTCCTCAAGAACTCACTTTCGTAACATTCGAAGACTTAAATTCACTAAATTAAAACATGGTTAGCGTGTGGGTGAACTAACCCAACACTATGGAATCTCACGTATCTTGTAGTGATCACCCCCAACGAAATCCACATGCAAAGCTCAAACATTATTGATTTCTTTTCTCATTTCTCTTTTTTCTCTCTTATCCAAACCCCATCTTCAATTCAATTTTTTTTTAAATTGAACAAAGTCTTCTAGACTTGTAAGACCCCCAAAATGAGTTAAGGTGTGTCTAGAGACTCATATGTTTCTAAAAGGGGGTTTAAGTATGCTATATAAGTGATTTACACTATGTATGATTGATTTGAAGTAATTTGGAAGTCAAATGTCCAAGACGTTTGATAGTTAGTCCTTGAGGCGTGCATGTGTGTCTTGGTGTGTCTTGACATCATTTACGTGTTCATTTTGGTTGAAACTTATGTGTAACATATTTAAATTGTTAATGATTATATTTACGTTGGAAACGTCCGGGTAGGACTTACCAAGGCCCCCCGCAAAAGAGGATCAAAAGTTTGCCCAGACATTGCCTTAGCAGTCTCTACCTACGACCCTTAATCGACGCCCAGTAGGTGTGGTGACGCTCTGTTGATAGGTGTGTGTCCTCCCACACTTATTTTGGGATACAAAGAAACCAATGTCAAGCCTCAGTCCCAAACGACGGCCAACAAAACGGCTCATCGATGGGACTAAGGGGCGTAGGTTGCTCCATCGATGTAGCCTGCAACTCCCACTGCATGCGCACTATTTCATTAAGTGGTGAATTTCCCATCCTTAAATTTATATATACGGTTAATTCATGTATTTTTGGGTACATTAATTTGATATATAACATAAATTACCCATTCCCAAATTCATTTCTTCAAAACTAGACTTTCTTCCAAAAATATCCTCTCTAGAAACCTCTATTGGAGATAGAGCTCAACAACATCTTGGAGCTTTGATTCCCATGGATTCTTCATAGGTTCTTTCTCAAAACATTTTCAAAAGCATGTTTATGATGAATTGATGATAATGTACTGATTTTGAAGTCAAATTCAATCAAATTTCATGACAAACCCATGTTCCCTCCAATTCTCAAATTAGCCTATACCATGGGCATTGTGATCTTGATTACGTGATTATTAAAATTGTAATCCTAGCATGTTAAATTTATTATAGCTATTATTTGACATTCATATTTATGGTTAATTGCTTATGAATGATCCATCTGGATCAAGGTTTGGTAGTTTGGTAAGGATGACCTACATTCCTCCACATTCTATAGATTGATGATGTAGTGTACTTGATATGATCTTGATGTTGTTCTGATTAATGCATAATTTTGATTATGTTAGTGTAAATTTAGCTACTGCCCCAGATATGGATTGTTGATAAAATATGGTATTGATCAATGATTATCAAGGCCTTGGTGATTTGGTAAGGATTAGCCTATATTACTCTACTTTATATCGATTGTTAAGATTTATGTTGTAAGGGTTGTGTCCCTATTTTACTCTAATGATGATGAGTCTAGTATGGCAAAAGATACTAGAGTCTTTAACTATGTATTATGATATTTATATATAATGGAAGTCATATCCTAACATATGATGTGCTATGAAAGATTTAAATTTTCCGTTAAATTTACCTATTAAAATGCGATGAATGATAACTATGGGCTATAAGACCTCCAAGAGGTCAAGTACGCCATGTTACTTCTAGGAGGTGCTCCCCGGTCATGACAAACATGGTATCAACATGAGGTTTATGAAAGTGGTTTTAGGATCCAAAATATCATATTTCCACGTCTAGTAGAGTCTCAATCATCGGTGGTGAGTCACGACACATCTATGAGCTAGAGGCTATAGGACAATAGAGTTTCCCTTCTTTATCAATCTAATGCCGTGCCTTATAACTTAACTCTATAAGATCTCTTTCTTATGTTTTCTTGTTAGGTGGTCTTTTAGATATGATTGCTTGGATGAGACGGTATCTATATGCTTGAGGGAGAAAATGTGAGTTTGATGCTTATCTTGGTTTGATGGTTTGATGAGTAAGTGTGAAGGTGAATTTTGGAATTTTTTAATTATATGATGATCTTGTGGTTATGAGATCTATGTGAAATGATATGTTAGGTGATGATTTATTCTATGATATGGTTTATGTGTTGCTTTATATGTGTGATGCCTCATAGTTGCCTAGCATGGAATGGAGTCTTTGTATAAGCTTGATCCTAGAAGTAAGGGTAGCATGGTTTTGTTTGTAGGGTGATGATATGGGTTTGGATGACCTAGAAGTTACCTTACATTAGTATTGAAAGAAAAGAAAGAGGCATTATGTCTATGTCTCCTCTATTGTTTCCCCTATGGTTTTATGACCATTGATGTTCATGGTATAGTTGAGACCTTATGTGGTTGGTTGGTAGGACCTATCTTGAATGTTATGGGTTTTCTTTGGGTGTTAGGCCTAGAGGAATGATGATAGTTGAGTCAAGTTTGTCTTAAATAGGCTTACCCTAAGTGGGGAATGTGATGTGAGTAGCAAGGTTTTTGATACTTCTTTCTTGTCCTTCAATTCTTACTTGAGCTTGAAGTTAAGATTTTTTAATAGCTTGTTCATAATGGGAGTCTTGCATGAAAGTATGAGTTGCATGTTCTCCATATGTTGAGTATGTCTTAGTTGATACTATGTTAAGCATGTTTTGAAGATTCTAAATTGCATGGAAAAGGATTTTGATTGAATTCATTATTTCTCATGTTGGTTGTGCATCTCGCTATGTTGGTTTATGCATTTAACTTCATGAGATATGGTAAGAAGCATGTTTGAAGTCACTCTTAATGTGTAGTATTTAGCCTCACAATGAAAATTTTGAGACTCTTTGAAATGAAAATGGTGAGTAT
The DNA here is from genome assembly GCA_032847665.1 of Solanum chilense. Lineage (NCBI taxonomy): Eukaryota > Viridiplantae > Streptophyta > Magnoliopsida > Solanales > Solanaceae > Solanum > Solanum chilense. Next base: position 72,242,112 of record CM064963.1, read on the forward strand.
CTTGAAACTTTTATGACTTTTATGGTTTGGAAAGCATGATTGTAGACTCACTTTTGCAAAGTGAAGGCATGTCTAGCTAGTGTCCTTGTGTGTTCCTATAAATTGTGAGATTTTTCCCAAATTGATGCTTGCTTATGAAGGCTAGTGTTATGCTAGAAATTAAAATTATGTGAAATGACTTCCTATTGTGGTAGTGTGTGTGGTGTGATTTACCATTTTGACTTCACTGAGAAGAAATTTTGAACATACTAGGGTTAAAAGTTGAGAAATTCTCATTTTTACAGTGAATTGACCTTTGTGCCTTGCTTGGTTAAGGACTCGTGAGACATGTAAGTGTGTTGAGGAGAAGGACATTCCTCCATAGACACAACTAAGCATGGTATGGTTGAGTATGACCTTCATGGCACTTGGTCTAATAAATAAAGATCCTTGTTGATTTACTTAACTCAAGTTTATGTGCATTGAAGTATGAGTTCTTACTTGCTTCTTGAGGAATGTGGAATCTGCCTATGTGTATTCATACATGATGAGATCTTAATGAAATGCAGTGTAATGACCATGTTATGATTAGCATAAGGATGTTCTTCCTATGAACATGAGTGATGCCTTGTGATTAATGCATATTGAAAGTGAGTGAATAAAAGTTTGTGCTTTCTTATGTTTCATTGAGTGCTAAGTGGCTTAGAGGTTTGTGTTCCTTGTAATGTGGTGCATTGACTTCTATGAGATGATTATAAGAATGTTGTGAGTTTCTCTATTATTCATTGAAGTCCTTGTTGTGATTAAAGTGTTCCAAATGCCATTTGAAGATGAATGTTCCCAAGTGGGGGATATTGTAAGACCCCCAAAATTAATTAATGTGTCTAGAGCCTCACATGTGTCTAAAAAAGGGTTAAAATCTATTAAACAAGTGTTTCACAGTATGTATGTTTAATTTGAAGTCATTTGGTAGTCAAACGTCCAAGGCGTTTAAAAGTTAGTCCTTGAGGCGTGCATGTGTGTCTTGACATGTTTTATGTGTTCGTTTTGGTTGAAGCTGATATGGAATGTCTATAAATTGTTAATTAGTATATCTAAGTTAGAAACGTCCAGGTATGACTCCCCAATGGACTCACAAAAGTCCCTCAACGAGGACCCAAAGTCTTCTGAGACACTACCTCCAGTGTCTGCCTATGACCCTCAATCGATGCTTAGTAGGTGCGGTGACGCCTCGACGATGGGTAGGCGTCATTGAAAACTTAGTTTAGGAGACAAAGCAACCAATTACAAGACTCAATCCCAAAACATCCAGTAGAACGACCCGTCGATGGGCCTAAGGAGCGTAGGTTGCTCCGTCGATGCAGCCTGCAACTCCAACTGCTTGTGCACTGTTTCATTAAGGGGTGAATGGGAAATTCACCCCACGTCCCTAAATCTCTATAGAAGGTTAATTAATTTAGTTTTGGATATATTAATTTGACTTATAACATGAATTACCCATTCCCAAATTCATTCCTTCAAAACAAGACTTCCCCCCAAAAATATCCTCTCTAGAAACCTCCATTGGAGATAGAGCTCAAGAACAACTTGAAGCTTGGATTCCCATGAATTCTTCATGAAGATTTTGTGGTTCTATCCTATATTGAGTTATGGTGATCCTTCATCTTTAGATTATCTTCCATCTAAAGAGCTCTTTCCAATGTTTCCAATGAACATTCATGATCAAACTTCCTAGTTTTCGATCTAGCCATGGGTTCTTTCTCAAAACCTTTTCAAAAGCATATTTATTATGAATGATGATAATTTACTGATTTGAAAATCAAATTCAATCCAATTTCATGATGAAACCATGTTCCCTCCAATTCTCAAATTAGCCTATACCATAGGCATTGTGATCTCGATCATATGATTATTGAATTATGATCCTAGCATGTTAAATTAATTATAGATAATCTTTTACATTCATATTTATGGTGAATTGTTGATGAATTATCCATGTGGATCAAGGTTTGGTAGTTATGTAAGGATGTCCTACACCACATTCTATAGATTGATGATTGTACTTGATATGATGTTTATCTTGTTATGATTAATACATTTTTTCGATTATGTTAGTGTACCTTTAGCTAATGACCTAGATATGGATTGTTTATGAAATATGGGTATTGATCAATTATCAAGGCCTTGGTGATTTGGTAAGGACTAGCCTATATTACCCTACATTCTATCCATTGTTAATGTATTGTATTCAATATGATCTCGATTCTATAGTACATGAATGTAGGATTTGGTTTGTGTAAAGATATTTTTAGCTAATTCACTATATTTATATTATTGATAAATTGTCAATATTGATCATTGATGAGCAAAGAAAAGGAGTTTTGGTAAGATTGTTTTTCCTCTTTACTTCTCTATAGAAATTGCTAGATAGTTGGTCTTGTATGGCATTGTGTGGTATGGTCCACTTATTGTGGCGGTATTTACTTTATTTTCATCGTATGTGTGATGTTATCATGGAGATTAAGGCAATTGTATTATGAAAGTGTGGTGGTGATGATGACCAAATGTGATGCATGCCTACTCTTCCGTTCTAGTTGTGATCTAGGTTGTACTGCTCATGTAATATGTATGTGAATGACTATAATAGGGTTGGTTTAGGTTCTTACAATGATGAAGTATAAATGATGAATTACCCCTTAACTACATACCCCTACATGAATGTGTGATTAGCTACGGTTAGGAGTCTTGAATGCAAGTGTTGTAGTTAGCTTGTCTCCTATGCTAAATTGTGTTGTGCGATCTATGCTAGAATGTGCATCGTGGTCCTAAGAGGGTGGCTGCCTCAAGTTGTTTTTGATATCAATTAGGTAATCATGTTGACCAAAGTGCACACACTCCCACATCATGCATGCTTACAAGTAGTATAGGTTCATGGTGTCTAATGAAATGGTATGCTCATATGCACTTGTGTCTACTACTATACATGTAATGTATATGTCCATGAAGTGAGTTAGTTATACCTTAACTAGTATGACGTGATAGGTGTTCTAGTATGGGCAAGGGTATGGGACCTTGTCTATGCATTGCACATGTGTGCCTTGATAGGATAGTTCCTAGGTTGAGTTTTTAATGTACATGAATGTGAATGCATGATTATTTTAATGAATGAACATGTGTGGTCTTAAAGTGTTATCTCAAAGGATTTCTCACATATATGTATACAAACACACACATGTATGATGATCTAGTCAATAGAGGGGCCTTGAAAGGTGTTCTCAAGTGTCCCTGAACTAGATAATGCATTACATATGCTATGTACATGTGAAAGGACTTCTCACATGATTTAGGTTGATGAACTCTCATCTATGACCTATGAGCTAAGCATATGAGGGTTTAACTCTCCTAAGCCTAATTTGATAAAGTAATGTTAATAAAGGCTTTCAATAAAGGGAACTTAGCTTAGGACCGAGTGAACTTAGATGAGGGGTGCCCCTTCTCAATGTGGATAATTACAATGCCTCAATAGGAATAAAGAGGTTTTTCATGTATGCCTCCAAGTTCCATAAACTATGCTTTCCCCATTAGGATCTAGCAAGTGATATAACTTAGTATGCTAGCATGTGTTAATATTCTACCTTGGATAGGTAAAGCACCTTCCCTTGGTGTAAGTCTCTACAATACCAAATTCCATGTAGAAATGGTCTTAGTTTTGGTTAAGTCTATAGTTTCCCGAAAGTAAATGGACAGTGGAAGTAAAGTAAGGACCCTAACTAGGATAACCTAAGGGAAGTTGCTTAGTGTAGGTGGGGATATGGGACTTCACCTATGCATTGCAGAAGTAGCTCTTGAGGGAAGTTCTAGGAAGGTTTTCTAATGCATATGACTATGTTTATGTTCCTTGTGCATGTCCTTGTTGTGTTGTCTACTTCTTGTGATGATATGGATGGTAAGAGTTCCAATGGGTTTATGTGATGTGGTCTCTCCTTATGTGCATTATGTTGGATTAATGGACTTTATGATGAAGGTCTTTCTTGGCGTGAATGAAGTTGTCTATTCTTGTCTTGTTAATGTATAAAGTGAATGGTTAAGTCTTGTGGTCTCTTGATAGGTTTACTTAGTATGTGTGAGGTTATGGGGCTTCACATGTGCATTGCACTAGTAGACCTAGATTTGGGGTCATGACTAAGGTCTTATAATGTTCTATGTGAAGTGAAGCTAGCATATGTGCAAGTAGGCTATGGTTCACTATAATGATGTTGTAAGCCTTGACTAAGATATGTCTTGTGATATGCTACACTTCTATGAATATATGTATTTGATTAGTAAGGTTAATATACGAGTACCTTGAGGCCTTAAGGTGATGCATTGCACCAAGTATCACAAGAGGATTACTTGGGAAGATACGAAGTTAAGGAATTAAGAATAAAAAGGGTTCACTGTAAAATGAGATAAGTTCACTGTAAGGAAAAAGGAGCTTATTGTAAAGTGATCCTAAATGTGTCAAAAATGCAATGTGTGATTTTATATGATGTATGACCATTGAATATGCCTATAAAAAGTAGGTGAATTGTATAATGCTATTGTATCAAAGTTTTATGAGGTTTTAACAAAAAGGCATGATGCATGGTTTCAAGTAAAATGTCCCTTTTAAATGTATGCTTTTGCATGGTTGACATATTTAGTGTATTCCTGTACTAACACCATTATTCTTTACCTTTTTACACAAAGTGTAGGTTATGGATGCTTAAAAGATGTCTTTAATGGTAAGGAGCTTAATATGTCATTCCCAAGATCAAGGAAAGGAATCCTTAAGTCCAAGGATTTCCTAAGTTTTATCTTCTTGTGAAGTTTAATTATAAATGTACTTATGATTATGTTGTAAGGGTCGTGTCCCTATTATACTCTAATGATGTTGAGTCTAGGATGGCAAAAGAGACTAGAGTCTTTAACTATGTATCATGATATTTTATATATAATGGAAGTGATGTTCTAGCATATGATGTGCTATGAAAGTTTTAAATTTTCCGCTAAATTTACCTATGAAAATGCGATGAATGATAACTATGGATTTTTGGAAGACCTCCAAGCGGTCAAGTACGCCATGTTACTTCTCGAGGGTGCTTTCCGGTTGTGACAAAACTTGACTCTTTAACTTCTTTGACTTTGATCTAAAATTTCCTTAAATTAGATTATGAATTTAAGGTTCATAATCTCATTTTTATGGATGATTTCATTATGTTTAGATGTACCTTAGAGTATTGAAATAAACTAGGAAACATAGGAACATCACTAAGAAACTAGTACGAAAAGATGGGGGAAGAATGGGAAGAATTGGCGTCTCTTGCACTCTAAGAGGCGCAGGGCGCCATCCCTCAAAGTTGAGAGAGAAATCCACGCGCAAAGCCCAAACGTTCTTGGCGATTCTTGATTTGTCTTTTTTTTCTCTCTTCTCCAAGCCCTAGCTTGAATTCTATTTTTTCTACCACAATTAATTTCTAAAAATGAATTAATATAATTAGGTAAGTAAAAAACTAAGTTGCCCTTCCCAAATACGGATTGGGCTTTTTTTAATCCAACATCACAACTTCTGAAAGGCACAACTCATGTATAAAAACTCAAAATCACGCAAACTTGGAGGAGTTAGAATGATTATTCCAAGATATTTCCAACCATATTTGTAACTACACCTAAATCATCCTAACATAGGAGTTATGATCGTTTGAAGTTGACTAAAACTCACTTTTAAATTACTAAAAAATTTCCAGATTTCCTTATATTTTTGATAAGTAACTATTTCCATATTTCAAATTCCTTTCTAGTTCTTTCTAGTTGCAAGATGTTACATCATGAAACCTTTTTATACCCTTGAGTGCGACAACCATTTCATCATATTTAGCAATGTTCTCTCCACCAAAATTCATTACCACATAGGCTAACGCCCGAAAACCTAATCTTTCTTCAATCAACAATTCTCACTATTCCTTCATAATCAAATTCACAATAGAAACCACCTTTATATCTATATTATTTAATTTGAATAAAATTTGTCCTTTGTCCATATCAACCAAAGCATGACCAATAACAAGGAATGTTCTTCCTAAGATGATGAGAACTTCAAAATCCACCTCACAGTCTAGGATCATGAAGTCTACATAAAATATGAATGTCTTCTAGATAACCTAAATATCTTTAAGGACACCAATTGTTTTCTTTACAATATGAGCATCAATAAATTGCTGCATTACAGTCATTTTGGGGGTGCTCCCAAGCCTATCTTCTTGAACTCTGATAGCGGCATCAAGTTAATGTTACTTCCAACTCACATAGGGATTTAGCAAAATATATTGAACCAATTGTACTTGGAATGGTAAAAGCTCCCAAATCCTCTTTATTTGCACTAATGATCTAGTAGCAAAGGTGCGACAATATTGAAACTTGTTATCCTCTTCAAAACTAATTGTCCTCTTTTTAGTCACTAGATCTTTCATTAACTTAGCTTATCATGACATATATTTTAGTGTTTAAATCAAGGGAACGATGATCAAGAGTTGTTTCATTCTTTGAGGAAAAGGAGAAGGATATTTTTAGATGATTCCTCTTCTTTCCCAATTTGATATTGTGGCTTCTCTACTTCTTCAATTTTAGTGACTTATAGTTTCTTCGCATCTTTAATTATAGTTAGCATAGAAGGGGAACGAGTTTCTTTCCACCTCAAGTAGTAACTACCATGCATTGGTCATCATTCTATAGATTCTGGATGATATTATTAGGGAGTGTTCCTTGTTGACGTAGATTCACAGATAAAGATAGTTTACTCAAATGCTACTCAATTTGTGTAATGAAAATTGCATATGAATCTATGTTTGTCCTAATGTTTGATAGATCAGTATACATCTCCTTTACGTTATCATATGTCGAGTTAAATCTTTTCATCATCTTGGACATCACATCGTGTTGTTCACATTTTATCCTCCATGTCAATTCCCTTTTAAAATTTATGATCCATCCTTATTCTTCTTGTTGTTACAACCATTCCGATTGTAATTGCTATCGCGAGTATAGTTCCCTTACCAATTGAAGTTGTTGCAGTTCCAACCTTGATTTTCTTGAACCTTGCGCTAATTATACCCTTATTGGATGCTTGGGTATTACTCTAGAAACCCCCCCCCCCCATCTACTCATTTATATCTACATATACATATACCCACATACATATATATATATATATACACACACACACACACATAGACACACACACACACACACACACATATATATATATATAAACTTACTTAACACTCCTCCTTAAATATTCTAACACCAACCCAAACTATATTTTTAACTAATATACCTTTTGATGGATATCTCGAGTAGCATGGCGTGAGTTGCTCGTACCGAGAAAGAGCTCTTTGTGGTAGTTGTACCTCTTGTGATCCATGCTTTATTATTTTAGGTAATCTTTTCAACTTAATATACCAAATGCAAAAATGTGTTAGCTTCCAATGATCCTCCAATAACAGTATCAAACATTGCTTACCATTGTCATCCAATCCTCTCTTGAAGAACTCCTTGAGTGATTTATCATCAATTCGGTGGTTCAGAAAACTTCTCAAGTAGCCCATTAATATTTCCCATAAGTCACTCACCGACTCCCAGATATTTTTGCAAAGTTGTTGATTTTATCCTTAAGCTTCAACTTCTTTAATAATGGAAAGTATCTTTCAATGAATAATTTTTGCAAGTTCTGCCATGTGGTAATTGAGTTACATGGAAGCTTAGATAGCCACATGATAGCATCGCCAGTCAATGATGATGGTAACATATGTACCCATAGCATCTATGTTTAAGTCCGGCCCACACTACTCTTACAAACGCGGGTGACTTTACTCAGATGAGCATATGGGTCTTCAGATGGTAGACCAACAAACAACCCTCTAGATATAAGAATTTGCATCAGGCTGCTAGTGATAATGAACGTATGTACGGGTGTCACTGGAAGTACGATACACCCATTGATCCAACCACATTATGATCAACCCCATAATTATCATGCATATCTAGTACTATCCTCTCTCTGATCAGAGGTTGATCGTGCACTATCACAAGGTTATACCTCTCCCACACCCAAAAGCCAGGCTCTATGATTACCCTCTAGTCCTCTCTGATTTGATCAATGTTGATTCCTAGATTCTTGTCACATCCGATGTTGCACATCCTTCACAATGTTTTATTTATTTCTTGATCGAAAGTGGTCAGGTAATTGCCTTGACTCGTGTTCTTGGCATACATTAGGTTGACTTGTCTAGGTGGAATAAGACGAGGGTCATCACACCCTTTTTTGGATCGTGACAGCTACAATGGTTGTTGGGTTATGGTTCAGACCATATATAAGGTATCTTATAATAATGTACCATGCACCAAAAATAATTTTGAAAAATGATGTATATTATATTGATGTATCTGTCATTATTAATGATTGTGTATAATTATGTACAAACGATAAAAATTGTATAAATAATGTATCCACATTCATATACATTGTTATTCAATATACATATATTTTATAACAATGTATAAATATGGTATAATTGGATATAAATAATGTATAAACAATATGCATCCACAATATTATATACAAAATGAATAAGAAAAATGACCCTTGATTCTAATAATAATTTATCATAATGAAAAAATCACTAAAACATATTTAGAAACAAATAACAAAATTTAAGAATGGAAGAGAGTAAAATAAGAGTGGAGGGATGATCAACAATTTTTTTCAAATTATATAGTTAGGACTTGTTGCTTTGAGTTCAGATTATAAATTTGTATCCCAATTTTTTCAAAAAAAAAAAATAGGAATTTTAAATGATAATTTTATTTTTTTTAAAAAAATGTTAAACTTGATCCATAAGTTTTTATTTTCTTTTAAAAATAAGACTTGTCATTTTAAATTTTGTAAAAAAAAAACTAATGTTTTGATAAAAGAGATTATACGTACCATTAGAAATTGCTCCATAGGTGAGGACTATCACACCAAGAAGTTCAAAGTCCTTAAGCATTTGGTGAATTGGAGATTTTATCTTGAAACCCTAACTTGACTTCTTCTTCTCCTTAGAGAGAGAAATCTTTGAGAGGGTGACTTTATTCGCTTCTGGACATTTGAGAGAACGAATTGCATTGGATGATTTTGGGAGTTAAAATTCTTATATAGGTCTTTAGGTAGAAGGCAATATGATGTAACATTATGTTAAAACAATTGAGAAAAGACCCAGAACCCCTGACTTAAAAGCTGAGGAAATGACTTCAAGGAAGTCTTCACGGGTCATCTTGCACCACCACGGCCCATCTACCAGGTCATGAAGAAAGTTTACCTAATGGGTCTTCACTATTTAAGGCATAAATCATTACTCTTAGTTTGAAACTAAGAAAACTCATTGGCGTTGAAAATAGAACTCAGAGATCTTTAATTTGATAGGTTATATGTCATTTAATTCATTTTGTACTAAAACATATAGTTGTTTAAAAGTTGATCCTATACTCTAAGTTTGATGAACACCCTTCACATTCCGTGTGGGGCTTCACGGGTCATTTAGACATCTATGGTCCTTGACTAGTGACTAGGGTAGAAATCTCTTCTAAGTAGGCCACTTGACGATCCCTTGGATGGTATGTCAACCTCACCACGGTCCATTTAGGCGTTTGTAGAACGGATAACTGCCTAGGACAGCTTCAAGAACACACCACGAGTTCCCGAATTGACTGTGGCCACCTATTTTAGAGCTTCGTCAAGGGCTCCTGGTCCACTTTTCAGTACTTAACATGCCTTTTTGACCATTTTCTATCCTTTCTCTAATTCGAGGTGTTACATTTTTTCCATAAGGTGCCTCAAATTTGCATGATTAGTGTGCACAATGACTTAGGTTCCCAACCAATAGGATCAAATTCTCGAATGCAAAGACTACAACAAGCAATTCTTGTTTGGTGATTGTTTAGTTCTTTTTAGCTACATTCAAGTATTTGCTTGCATAATATTTGTGATGAAGAATCTTCTCACGCCTTTGATCTAACACTACGCAAATGGCATCCTCATGAATGGTTGTTGGTGCATTACACAATACAAATGAATAAATGTTGAAAGCAAATGTCCTATTTGGGTAAATGAAAGTGGTCTTCTCTTGGTCTTCCAAGGCTATAAATATTTTATTGTATCCGAAATACCCATCAAAAAAACTCTACCAACCTTTAATAGCAAGACGATCTAACATTTGATCCATGAACTAAATTTGGAAGTTATCCTTCTCAATCCATGCCTTCAACTTGTGATAATCCATGCACACTGTCCAACAAGTAACTGATATTATTTGTATAAGCTCATCTTTGCGTTGGGAACCATAGTGATTCATCCCTTTTTCGGCACACATTGAACATGGATCACCGAATCACTATTGGAAATTTGATAGGCCGCTCCAACATCCAACCATTTGAAGATTTTCTTTTTCACAACTTCTTGCATAAGTGGATTTAGTCTCCTCTGATTCTCAATGCTCAATTCACGAAAGGATACGAGTTGGATCTTATGTGAACATATGCACGGTGGAATGCCTTTGATGTTATAAATAGTCCATACAATCGCTCTCTTAAATTGCCTCAATGCCGACATAAAAGTCTTTACTTGACCTCCAGCTAAATCAACAACGTTAATTACTGTAAAAGTATTTGTGTTTGCTCAAAAATACATACCTCACGTGAGATAGGAGCACCATTAGTTATAACTTCAGGGGCTCAACAAATATGGTTTTGTTGGTGAGGTTTCCCTATTTTTTAAAGATCCAAATCTAGATTCACTGCAACAAATATGATATTTAGCTAAGAAATTATTAGCTACGACATCAAATTTGTCACTAATTATTAGCTTTTAGTGAAAAAAATTACTTTTCGTGCTTAAATATATGAGTCACATACTTTTAGTGACAAAACATAAGAATTTGTAGCAAACTTTTGTTCACTAAAGTTATCCACCAAAAAATTATTTGGTGTCATTTTGTTAAGTCATTTTAGTGACGCATTTAAAGTTATCGGTGACACATTATTTAGTCACTAATAGTGTATCTAATTCACAACAAACTATGACATCAACTTCATCACTAATTATTCGCTTTTAGTGATAAAATTTACTCTTGGTGCTTTAATTTATGAGACACATACTTTTAGTGACGAAACATAATCCGTAAAAAAGTTTTTCCACTAAAGTTTCCCACCAAAAAAATCATTGGCGTCATTTGCTAAGTACTATTAGTCACGAATTTAAAGTTATTAGTGACACATTATTTTTCACTAATAATGTATCTTATTCATGACAAATATTTTTTGTCTTATAATATATTAAATTTTTGGACACAAAAAAATATTTTGTTGCAATATCAACAAATTACACTTCGTAGTTAAATATTAAAAGTTTTACTTTGAAAATTTATATTTAATTATGACATTTATTTCGTCACTAATACTATAAATAAGTGGAGACAAATATTTTATTGTCTCTAATCAATCTATGATTTAGTGACAACAAAAAAAATTATCAAAAAATATATAAGGTGTAAAATAGTTACGACTTAAAATTTGTAGTGAATAATTAAACTATTTGCTACAAAAATAATTCATAGCTAAATACAATTTTTTTTTGCTACAATTGTTCATAATTAAAAATGACAACATACAAAGAAGAATAATACAAGTGCTTCATAAGAAGTAGACAGAGTCCATGCGTTAATTGGCAAGTGAAAACATTAAAACAAATGAATTCAGTCGATTTTGTAAAAATGAAACACTTCAATACATCAATTTTCTTAAATAACGCAATTAGAAAATGCATCATTTGGAAAATACAATCCGCATTGTAAGTATTGTGATTGGGCACTGTTCTGCTACTAGATCACTAATATTTGTTGGTTTAGCACACTACAAAATAACGATGTTTACAGATTTTTGTGGCGTAATCAATTCTGTCGCTATATAACTACGGATTAGCAATGAAGTAGTCATTTTGTTGCAAAATTTACAAATATTTTTTTGAGTTAAAATATAGCAACGGATTGACGATGGAATATGTTCTTTGTCACGAAATAATAGCGGGAAACTTTGGCGCCTTAAATGTTGATATAGATTTTGCAACAAAGTAAGTGTTACAAATTTAATAATATATTGCGATGGAATTAATGAAGGACAAGCATTGCTAGAATGTAAAATATATTTTTATGGAATTTAAATTATGTATTGACGGAAATTTCTGTCTCTAAAAATTAATGTAAATAATTATATTTATTTATAGCGGCGGTTATCAGAATTCGTCTCTAAGTTCATTGCAATAATTTTTACCAAGTCATCAGTCATTGAAAGAACAAAAAGGAAACAAAAATTACAATCCCTAAAAAATAAAGTTTTATTTCTCTGTGAAACATTTCAAGAGTTCGCAGTAGCTGTGTTGAGAATTCTCCGGTCTCCTTCTCCTCTGTTCGGTCTCCTTGAGGTAAGAATTCGATTTCTCCAGTCTCCTTATCCTTTTGACTGCTCTCGTCTCTTTCTCTCTTTTCAATTTCTCTCGTCTTAGGTGAAATTGTTCCCGTCTCAAGTTCACGGTGAAATTGCTCTTGTTTCCTTCATCCTCAGGTGAAAGGCGATCTTCTACCTTTGGTATTTCTCTTTTTTCATATGTTCGGTGAGCTTCTAGTGCGGTGAAGAGGAGGGTTTTGACTTCTATTTGGTGAAAAATAAATGGGAAAACGGGATTGGGTTATCAGGGAAGAACATTAGTCTTCTGGAAATTTTCTTGGATACGTAATGTTAGGCATATTGATAAACCACATTGTCTACTGAACTCACTCTAACACAATGAAATATCATCGGTAAAATCACTTCTGATGGAAGTTCTTCTTCTACTTCACCACCTAAAGCTTGTAAGTAGTGTTTCAAAATTAAAATGATACTTGCTATTGATACACACATTATAAGATACTTGTATTTATTTATGTATGTTCTCTTTAAGCATTGCAGGTAGCTTAGCAAATCTTATAGATATAACTTGCTTAAAGTTGATAGAAAAAGAGAATCCAAAAAAAGATAAATAGGTATTGACATGATTTATCAATTAGATTCTAATGATAAGTACATATCTCAATGATTTTTTAAGGTAAGAGTGTGTGCTCTATCTACTTTAGCATTCACAGTGAGATATGAGATGAGAATGAGGCGTTTTAATGGCTTAAATTAGCTTCTACGTTCATTAGCAAAAGAAGAGATTTTCTATAGTTCTTAGTCTCTTCTTATGAAATTGTTAGTAAAAGCTTCAACACTAGTTGTTTGTACGTTTTTTTCTAAAGGTTTTATGTGTTAGTTATAAACTTTTATCATTATCTCGATGAAATGTATGTGTTTTCCTTGTGTCTTTTCTTTAAGTGTTGAAAGGATTGAGTTAACTATTTTTATTTAATATTTTACTTTCTTTTGTTATTGTTGTTTACTTCTACTTTGCTCTAGTTTCTTATTTTGAAAATTTTTCAGATTTTTTTTTTACTCTAACCTTGCTTGCTTCTACATTGCTTGACGAAATTCTCGATATCTCGAAATAACAATGACAAGAAGTCTCCAAGCTTTTCACTGTCTAGTCAGTGCCTGGAGAAAGGTAACATTTGCTCCGTAATCTTCTCCTCGTCTTCTTCTATTTATGATATGCATCGCTAGTCTGTTTTTGTATCACTGTTGTTTGTAGATGAGAATTGATGACTCTAATTTTCTATACGTGGGTTCTTAATAGATTTTGTTGTTTCATATTATGAAACTTGGATTTTATCGTTTAGTAATTAGTATTGACGCTTATTTGTTCCTTTTTATTTGAATCTATTGTTGGTGACTACTCTTTTCTATGTCATAGAATCTCTGTTCTTCATTTTCATTGTGTTTAAGCCTACGTTTTACATTCAATTTTGTTACTGTTAATGATGCTTTCTTTTCAACTGTAATGCTTTAATACCTTTTGTTTGTCATCAATTTTATGGGACTAAGTATGCCTAGTGAAGAACTATAGAAATTATTTTTGTTTTCCTTAAATTCATGTTTTGTTCTTATTTGATGAATGTGAATGATAGTACCTTCTGGTCCACATTTTCTGCTTGTTACTGATTTTTTATTCTTGGAAATTTAAACTTTATTACGAACATGAATAATCTAGAGCGTGGTTGGATGTATGATAGGTTGGATGGTCGAGGGGCTAAATTCTAGTTTTGTATTGGAGTGGATAAATTTATCCAATTTGCATGTTTGCAACAGAATCGCATGAGCGGCAATAAAGTTAGATGTCCATTGTAATAAATGTCACAACTTTAGGTTTATGGATGTTGAAACGATTAAGCATCAACTTTATAAATCTAGATTTGTTGATAACTATTTTATCTGGAAACATCAAGGAGAAAAAAATATGATGGTGAGATTTCTTGTGATCAATATTTGAATGGTGGTGCTACACCTGAATTAGGATATGATAATCCATACCGTCAAATGATTTTAGATGCAACTGTTCCTAACTTTCCCCAAGGTTCAAGTTGGCAATCTTTTGGCAATACTGAAGATGAGTCGTCTCATCCTTGTGAACCTTCAATGGAGGAATATCCTAATCCTGAGTCCCAAAAATTATATGATTTGCTGCAAGTAGCTGATGCAAAATTATATCCCTATTCTTCCCTTTCTCAACTTGTTGTTGTCTCTCGAATGTTAAATATTAAAATGGAGAACAACATGTCACAGAGAGGTTATAACCAAATGATGCAATTGTTGAAAGAGGCTTTACCTGAATATAACACAGAGCTTGATAGCTTCTATCAGACTAAGAAGCTAGTGTGTATCTTGGGTTTGCCAGTTGAAAAGATTGATTGTTGTGAATCAGGATGTATGTTGTATTAGGGTGACGATGAACACCCTACATCTTGTACATCTTGAGGACATGATAGATACAAGCGTCATGTTGGCTCTCTTAAGAGGGAATTGATGCCTTACAAGAAAATGTATTATTTTCCTTTGATTCGTAGATTGCAAAGATTGTATGCATCTCATCCTACAGCTGTCGACATGAGATGGCATCATGAGCATACAAAAGAGGATGGTGTAATGCATCATCCATCAGACTCTGTGGCTTGGAAGCACTTTAATGACACTCATCCTTTTTTTGATAATGAACTAAGAACTGTAAGATTGGGATTATGTACTAATGGTTTCTGATTATTTAGTCAGTCAGGGAGCAGATACTCTTCATGGCCAATGATTGTCACACCTTATAATTTACCTCTAGGAATGTGTATGAAAGAGGCTTATATGTTCTTAACAGTCGTTGTTCCAGGGCCAAACAATCCCAAACATAAAATTGATGTTTATTTGCAGCCTCTAATAAAGGAATTGACTTTGTTATGGGAGACAGGCGTGCAAGAATTTGACATCTCAAAAAAGCAAAACTTTCAATTAATGGCAGCTTTGATATGGAAAATCAGTGACTTTCCAGCATATTATATGTTATCAAGATGGAATAATGCAGGTAAGTTTGCATGTCCCTATTGTATGAAGGAAACGGAATCTTTTAGATTGACCCATGGTCGGAAAACATCTTGGTTAAACTTTCATCGGATGTTTCTTAACCAACATCACCTATTTAGGAGAGATCGTAAGAACTTTCTTAAAAGCAAGATTATCCAAAGATCACCTCCGCCCTATAGAACAGAAGAGGAAATATTGAATCAAATTTGTTATTTGTACATAAGAAAAGTAACGGAGTTAGATGCATAACAAGTCAATCGAAGAGTATGTAAGTCTTGCAGATGGAAAAAAAGAGAAGCATCTTTTGGGATTTGCCTTATTCGAGTTCTAACATGATTCGACATAATCATGATGTCATGCATATTGAAAAAAATGTCTTTAATAATGTGTTTAACACCGTTCTTAGTTTTGATGACAAAACTAAAGACAATCCACAATCACGTCAAGATACAGTAAAGTTTTGTAATCGACCTCAATTGGCAAAGGATAGTAATGGAAAATATCTCAAAGCTATATATACGATAGACAAGGAAGCAAGAGTTATCTTGTTCAATTGGGTGAAAGGCTTAAAGTTTCCAGATGGGTATGTTTCCAATTTGGGTAGATGTCCAGACAAAAACGCGAAAAGGATATATGGCATGAAAAGTCATGATTGTCACGTGTTCATGCAACGACTATTGCCTATTGCCTTTGCGAACTACTCCCTAGTAATGTGTCGCAAGCACTTACAGAATTGAGCTTATTTATAAACGATCTTACTTCTACAACTCTACAAGTTTATGATATGGAGAGATCAGAGAGAGACATCCCACAAATCTTGTGCAAGTTAGAACGTATATTTCCTCACGGATTCTTTGACTCAATGGAACATCTTCCTATACACCTTCCATATGAAGCAAGGATAGCTGGACCTGTACAATATCAATGGATGTACCCTTTTGAAAGGTAAATGTAAAGCTTTATATAATATTAGTGACTAGTATGTCATATATTTTTATCTTCTAATGTAATGTTCCATACATCTTATATATTGAGGTATCTAGGAACTCAAAAGGATGATTGGAAATAAAGCTAGTGTTGAGTGTTCCATTTGTTAAGCGTACTTGACGACAGAGTCAACACAACTATTTTCTCATTATTTTGAACCTCATGTCATGACACATAATCATAACGTGGACAGTAATGATGATGGCGGGGATAAAGAAGATATTGAAGGAAATTTATCAATATTCTCCCATCCAGGTAAACTATGGGGAGAAGCAAAAAAAAGGGATTTATCCCTGGAAGAAATAAAGGTTTCCCAAACTTATCTTACTAAATTGTGATAAGGTTGAGCCATTTGTGAGGTAACGAAAGTTAATTTTATTTTCTTAATAATGTAAAATATCCTTAAACACGACTTTTCAATTGAATTTATTTTGTTGTAATGAAGTATGTTCAAGCAACGTTTGCAAGAAGAATTTCCGAATCTATCTCAGGGTCAAATAGATAAGAGTCTTGAAGAAAGTTCCTCTATATTGTTCAAGGAATTTGTGACTATTGTGAAATTATCTTTTATACAGTAACATACTTCAATTTATTTTTAAAATTAACCAAGTCTTACAAATTTTTAAAAATAGGTCCAATGCAATCCCATTAAGAATGAATTATTGTGTAGTCTTGCTCGTGGACCATTAATAGACGCTACATGTTATTATGTGTATTTTGTGAATGGATACAAATTTCACACAGAATATCATGGTAGCACAAGATCAACAAGGAATAGTGGAGTTTGTATCTCAGATTAAATTTTGGTAATTACTATGGACAGATAAAAGAGATAAGACAAGTGGAATATAGTGAATCACCTTTAAAACAAACTGTATTATTCAAATGTGAATGGTTTGACCCAACAATGTATGCTGGTGTTAAAAGGCACAGTTAATACAAATTGGTTGATATTAACCATTGTCGTCGATATAAAAATATGAACCTTTTATTCTTGCAATGCAAGCAACACATGTGTGTTATGTACCTTATCCTAACAAGAAAAAGGACAATGATTATAAGGTACTTGTGATGAAGGTCAAACCTAAAAATTTTATGGAATTACCTAATGAGGAAGTTGCAATAGTTTCAGAAGTAAATGTTTCCTTTCAAGTTGAAGAAGTTGTAGTCCATGAGAGAGATATGACAGTTTTGGTTGATGAGTTTCTACTCTTAAATGATCCAAATGGGGATTTAATTGAAATGGATGAACCCATTGATGATGGACTTTTGCAAGAGAATTATGAAATACACATAGTATCGACAGTAGAAGAGTATGAAACTGATGAGGATGAGGGTGAGGATGAGGACGAGGATGAGGAAGAGGAAGAGTTTGAAAAAGATAGTGACTAGTGCTTGATCATTTGTTATTGTATTTTACTATATTTTGTTTGTTTCTGATTTTCAATCGAGGATAATTTGTTGTAGTTTCTGCTTTTCAGTTTAGGATTTAAAAAAGGAATAGTTCTTATCTGTGAACTACATGTTCTTAATTTCTTATTTAAAATCCTAATTAAATCTTTGGGAGACTTATTCTTATATAATTTTTTGATCATTTCTTTGAATTGAATGACATTACTTGACAATGATTGTGTAACCATCAGTTTCTGGATCCTTATCAGAAGCACATGATAGATTTCATATCAACAAGCTCTTACAGAGAGTTTTCATATTTAATCTTTGTTCCAAATTATCTAACAACAGTGTTCTTTTTGTTTATAGGTATGTCTGGAGGCAGATGTCTTGGAAAATCCTCAAGTAGGAGTAATCCTACTATTCGTGTAAGCATGCCAACTATTCCCAAGCCCACTAAATTTCTCCTCGAAAAGGTGGTACCCAACCAATATTGTAACGTCAACTCAGAGTATTAGCCCAATCATCTCTGAGACACCTCCAGTTACACCAAATGAGAGTAACCGAACATGTTAGGGTCTTTATGCCCACAACAATGTTCTGGTGCCTTATCAGAAATTCATTCTTAGTGTAAAGCTTCTAATATAATTTCATGAACCCTTCACTGTTGTTACTTTTGTCTTAGATAGTTACTCTTGTTACTCTTGTATGTCCAAGTACTAATTCTTTTACTTGATCAACAAGCTCTAAATTACAGAGACAATTTTCATATTTCAGCATTATTATTCCATGTAATCTCATTATCTAATAACAGTGTTTTTTTTGTTTATAGGTATGGCTGGAGGCAGAGGTCGTGGAATATCCTCAGGTAAGAATAATTTTTTAATTCGTGTAAACATGCCAACTATTCCCAAGCCCACTACAGTATCTCCTCAACAAGGTGGTACCCCGACAAATATTGAAACGTCAACTCAAAGTACTAGCCCAACCATCTCCGTGATACCTCCATCTACACCAAATGACAGTAACCTAATAGGTCAAGTTCTTTTTACCCGTAGCAATGTTCGAACAGGTCATACAAATACAGTTGCTGAAGGCGAATCCAACAGTAGCCATCCAAGGACCCTTGTCTTTCTAACTTCTGCAGGGTTAGTCCATTCTTTTAATTTTATTCCTACTTGTTGTGTTGATGACACTTGTTGTCTTTGGTTCTGATTTATGATATCCCTCCTAATAACCTCTTCTAATTTATACAGACTAAAACCTTCTCAAATATGCTCTAGTTTCATATCCAAATCTTTCAAAAGTGAGGTTATCCCAATGGAATCAATTGGAAAGGTGTTTCAAATGATGTAATAAATGGTTATTTTGGAGAATTTAAGGTATAAGTTTTCATCATAAGTGATTTTAGAAAGTGTCTTCACATATATAGGTAGGACATTAATGTACTACTTTCAATACTTGTTTCAGAAAAGTTCTGCGAGGATGTTTCCATTAGTGAAGTCAAAACACAATGGATGGTTAAGGCAGCATTGAACTATAGGAATTTCATTTCTAAAATTGAAAAAGGAGGAGTTAGGCTAGGTTACATACCAGAAGATGTGTGGGAAATATGGATGGAGCTTTGGGGAAGTGCAGAGTCTATTAGGAAATCAGAAATTAATTCACAAAATCATCGTGGCTGTCGTGAAACTGTTTTTAAGACTCACACTGGTGGCTTTATTTCTATCAGAGAACATCGCAAGAAACTTGTGAGTATATATATATTCAACAAACTCTATAACTAACATCTTCTCTTATATGATATATATAACGTGATTTCTTTTGTATAGGCTATTGAAAAACGCCGAGATCGACCCAAGTGATTTACATCTGCATGTTCATACACATGGACATGATGGAAAAATATTTGTTGGTGAGCGTTCTCAAGATATACATGTAAGTCTAAAACTAGGATGAGTTTAGGTACTTTCCTACTACAATTTATTGTGCCTTTCTTCAATGTTTTAAAGTGAATTTGTTGTTGCAGTTTGGTATAGTCCTAATAATTTTTTGAGACTTTTTGATGCGATTTTAGTATCGTTTTAGAGAGAAACTATTTCCACTGTTTTGAGGCTTTTCTGGTGTAATTTTTTACTATTTTTTGGTGTAATTGTACTGTTGTTTTACTGTGACTCTAGCTTCCAAAAGTTGCTCACTGATGAAATGAGCGAGTGTTGAGGTGGGGTGATGGGGAGGGGGACTTCCCTGAATAGTTAGTTGTCATTGTCTGTGTGATACTGTGATAAGAGATAACTCTTTTGGCATGATCTTATCTTGGTGTGGATGTTGTTAGGAATTACTTGGCTACCCACTGTTTATTATCACAGACACAACAACTGCTACACTTGATAGAGGCATTGATAAGTTTTCTTAGAGTGTATGCCAAATTCTAGACAAATGGTGTACACATCTATGAATTCCATTCTAGTCAACTTGTGAAGTTTTTTATTTCTATTAGTTTGCTCAGTTTCAAAGGGATGCCTCATCCTGCACTCACATATACTACTTTACCTTTGTAAAGAGCAACTGGTATATTTTAAAGAATCATAGGAATAGTACCAAACTTAACTGAAAGGGACATCTTTATTCTTAGTGTCTTTGCTAATCTCTACACTGTACTGAGCATGACTTCGTCTATTTTCTGCATTTTCCTTCAAAATTGATTTGTTCCATATTATTATTACTTTCTCATTTTATCTACTTATTATAGGAAAAATATGAAGAAATATTAAAGGAAGAACATTTTCTGAAACTGATATTGATGAATATGAAGCATATTACCAAGCTGCGGGAGGAGAAAAGAAAAGAAGAATATGCGGTCTTGGATCTAAATCAAAAAATTACTATGGGCAGAAACTTTGTGGGTCATCACATTACCTCATCCATTTTGTCAATTAACATCGACAACAAATATGGACGAGTTTGTAAAGAAAATTATGTCTGCACTAACTAGTCATCTTGTTCCTATTATTGTTGAGTAGGTGAAAGCATCAATTACTCCATTCGGCAATCCATCGTCTGCGGCGCCCATGCCTCCTGCTAGTAATGTGGATTAGATTGATACCTCTATTTTAAGTTAATGCCTCCACTTCAGTTATTGATAATGTCATACTTTTTGGAAACTAGAAATTGCGCGTAGTAATATTTTGATGAACATGGGTTTATTTAAGATTACTTGATAGTTTTCTTTGTATATTTTAACCAGAAATATGTTATTTGGAGTTTTCTATTTATATATTATGAATCATCTATGGGTATTATATTATATGAATGTTTGTTAATTTTGGAGTATTTAGTAATTTTAATTTAATATATTTCAGCAGTGCATAAGAACAATTCTAGCAACAAATTTAGTTACTATTTGGTCGTTGCTGCAAAAAAAGATATTGGTGACGGATAAACGATGAATTATTAAAGGCCTAATATGTTGTTAAAAAATATGTTGCGACGAAAATTTTGTTGCAAAATAACAAAATGAATTATGAAATTAGCAACAAAACAATAAAAATACAATGACGAATCTTTCAGTCGCTAACATGTGGCTACGGAAATGTTTCCTCACTATGACGTCGCTAAAATTGAGACGAAACATCATTTTTTGTCATAGAATTATGGAATTAGCAACAAAATTATATAAATATAATGACGAATCATTCCGTCACTACAATATGGCGACGGACGTAGTTTGTCACTAAGACGTTGCTAAATTTGTGACGAAACTCATATTTTGTCACTATGAGCTTACAGACGAGCATAATAGAAACAGTCAATATTCTGTAGCTAATCCGTCGCTAATCGTGATTAGTGACGGATTTTCTTCATTAAGTGATGGATTGTTTCGTTGCTAAACACTGTTTTTTTGTAGTGGCACTTTTATTTTTTATTTGATACTTTCATTGATAAACATGATAAAAAGAAATTGTCAAGTCTTTGTGCTAATTTTTGTTCATGTCTATTGAGTTGTGATTGGTAAACTACATAGATTAAGTCGATCTATTTGCTTCTATCTATAAATATGTACATATTTAATTGTAATGCCACATACGTATGTAGAGTAACTATAACAGAGATAACATCAACTTACAAACAAAAGTGCAATGCATTTCATGAATTTCTATTAACTTTTCTCATCAGTGTGAAAATCAAAATAAACTAAAAAATGAAAGCACTAATAAAAGAAATGAACTAACGTGAATTTCAAATTTATTATGATGAATTACTATAATTAATGGTATGAATGTTCAACTTGAACTGATTATTCATTTTTTTAATAAAATCAAAAGTTTAATTTTAAATAAATTTATTATTGTATTCAATAATTTTTAAAATTTAAAAAAAATGACATAATCATATTGAATATATTTATAGATATTTAAAAAAAATACACAATTTAATCAAAATATAATCCACATTTAAATGAATTGTGGGTGATAAATTTCATTCATTTGTGTATGAGTATAAATAATCATAATATATTGTTTCTACAAAAGTTAAATTTGAAAGAAGTGAATGAAGTATAAAATAAAACAAAAATGAACGACAAATTCACTTCCAACCTTAAGGTTGTGAGTTCGACCCCCAATATATATATATATATATATATATATATATATATATATATATATATATATATATATATATATATATATATATATATATATATATATATATATATATATATATATATATATATATATATATATATATATATATATATATATATATATTTATATATATATATATATATAAAACTTTTTGTATATAAAATACAGTCTTTAGTGACTAAATTAGATTTTGTTTAACTACGAAATGCATATAACTTTAGAGACAATTGATTTCGTCACTTATTGACGTAAAATAATTAGCAGCGAATAATTTTGTCGGTAGTAATAACCTTTTTAGTGACAATGCATACTATTAACTACAAAAAATATACTTTTTACAACAAATAAATTTGTCACAAATGTTTAAGCATTTGCGGATAATTTTTCTTTTTGTAGTTAATATAATACTTTTAGCGACGAAGCACTAATCGTCTTTGCATACGTTTAGAGACACACATTTAGTAAATTCGTCACTCAAGATTTTTAGTGATGAAATATGATTTATTAATGACACAATTATTTGTCCCTGATAATCGAATTTGTTATAGTGATTCTTTGGTGAATGATGAAACCTTTTGATACCCTCGAGTGCAACAACCATGTCATTATATTCAACAATATTCTCAACATCAAAATTCATTACCATAGACGCTAATGCCTCAAAACCTAATCTTTCTTCAATCGACACTTCTCATTATTCCTTCATAATCAAATTTACAATAGACACCACCTTGAGATAAGTTTGATGCTTGATTGTCATATAGATGTTGAAAGTTACTTCTTCATTATTCATTTTGAACCTAATTTTTCCTTTCTCCATATCAATCAAAGCACAAACAATAACAAGGAATGATCTTCCTAAGATGATGAGCACTTCAAATCCACCTCACATTCCAAGATCACAAAGTTTACATAAAATATTAGTGCCTCGACTTTAACCATAACATCTTGAAGGACACCAATTGATTTCTTTACAGTATGAGCATCAATAAGTAGTTGTGTTACAGTCGGTTTGGGGGATCCCAAGGCTAACTTCTTGAACACAAATAGCGGTATCAATTTAATGTTACTTCCAAGTCACGTAGGGCTTTAGCAAAATCTATTGCACTAATCGTACATAATTGCTTAAGGCTCCTAGATTCTCTTTATTTGCACTACATATTTAGTAGCAAAGGCGCTGCAATAATGAAATTTGTTATCCTCTTCAAAACTAACTACTCCTTTTTTGGTCAATAGATCTTTCATAATCTTAGCATATCCTATCATCTATTTTAGTGCTTCAATCAAGGAAACGATGATCAAGAGTTGTTTCAATCTTTGGGGAAAAGGAGAAGGATCTTTTTAGTCGCTTCTTCTTCTTTCCCAACTTGATATTTGGGCTTCTCTGCTTCCTCAATTTCACCATCTTTAAGTTCCTTCGCATCTTTCATTACAGTTGGCACAGAAGGGTCAACGATTTTCTTTCCACCTCGAATAGTAACTACTATGCATTGGTCATCATTCAGTATATTCTGGATCATATTGCTAGGGAGTTTTCCTTGTTGGCGTGGATTCATGGATAAAGGTAGTTCACTTAACTGCTGCTCAATTTGTCTAATGAAAACTGCATATAAATCTACTTTTTGCCTAATGCTTGATAGATCAATACACATCTCCTTCACGTTATCATATGTCGAGTATAATCTTTTCATCATCTTCGATATCATATCGTGTTGTTCAAACTTTATTTTCATGTCGATTCCATTTTGAAATGTATGGTCCACCCTAATTGTTCTTATTGTTACACCCATTCCTAATTGTTATCGCGGTTATAGTTCCCTTCCGTTTGAAGCTTTTGTTGTTCCAACCTATTTTCTTCACCCTTTGCGCTAAATATCCTGATTGGATGCTTGGGTTTAACTCTAGAAACCCTAATCTATATGTGTTTGTGTGTGTACTCATCAAGAGATGGTGTTGTATTCTGGTAGTGTACTATGTTTACTTTCTTAATACTCCACCTTAAATGTTCACTAACCCATCCTTTGTTCTTAACTATTCTACCTCTTGATGCATATCCTGGTTGCTTGTACTGAGAAGGAGCTCGTCGTGGTGGTGGTATCTCTGGTACTTCATGCTCTATAATTTGTGGCAATCTTTTCAAGTTTCTCTACAGAATGCTAAAATGTGTTACATCCTCTAGTAATAGTTTTCAACATCGCTTACCACTGTCATCCAATTCTCTATTGAAGAACTTCTTGGGTGATTCATCATCATTCGGTGGTTCAGGATCTTCTCAGGTAGCCTATAAATATTTCCCATGAGTCCCACACCGACTCGCAAGTATATTTGCAAAGTTGTTGATTTTATCCTTATGCTTTAACTTCTTTTATAACGGGAAGTATTTTTCAAGGAATACTTTATGAAACTGCTCCTTTGTGGTACTTGAGTTATATGAAAGCTAAGATAGACACATGGTAGCATCACAATTCAATGATGATCGGAGTACAGGTAACCCGATAGCATATATGTTTAAGTCTAGCGTTTCACACACTACTCTTACTAACGCGAGTGACTTTACTTATATAAGCATATTGGTCTTAAGATGGTAGACCAACAAACATCCCTCTGGAGGTAAGCATTTGCATCAGGTTGCTAGTGATAACGAACATATGTACGAGTGGCAGTAGAAATTTGACGCACCCATTGATCCAACAACATTATGATCAACCCCGTAATTATCATCTAATACTGAACTATCACAAATTTGTTCTAGTTGTTTCTTGATACCTCTCCAACCCAGGCTCCATGGTTACCCTCTAGTCCCTTTCTGATTTGATCGATGTTCAGTCCTAGATTCTTGCCACATCAGGTGTTGGCCATCCTTCGGAATGTTTTATTTAGTTCTAGATTGAAAGTGGTCAGCGGATTGCCTTGACTCGTATTTGGAATACATTAGGTTGACTTGTCTTGGTGGGATAAGACGTAAATGAGCAAAATGATGTATATAAATGAGATGTATCTTTTTTATAAATGAGTGTATTTGTGTATATGATAGAAATTGTATAAATAATGTATACACATTCATATACACAATTATACAATATAGATATATTGTATAACAATGTATAAAGATTGTATAAATATTGTATAACTGAATGTAAATAATGTATAAACAATGTATCCACAGTACTATACACAAATCAAGTGAATAAGAAAATGACTCTTGATTCTAATATTAATTTATTTTAATGAAAAAATCACTAAAAAAACATTTAGAAAAAAATAACAAAATTCATGAATGGAAGAGAGTAAAATAAGTGGCGGGATGATACACGACCGTTTCAAATTATCAATTATCTAGTTAAGACCTGATGCTTTGATTGTGGATTATAATTTTGTATCCGAAGTTTTTCAAAAAAAAAAAAAACAAGATTAGGAATTTCAAAACATGATTTTGATTTTCTAAAAATGTTAAACTTGATCCATAAGTTTGTATTTTCTTCTAAAATAATAATTTATTTTAAATTTTGTAAAAAAAAAAAAAAAGATAAAGAGATTATTCATACTATTTGGAAGGATTAAATTAAAGTACACATAGTTATAAATAATTGTGTAAAAGAATAAATAGTTACTACTATTATTGACTAGTGATTTTTTGTAAAATTATGTGTGTATTTGAAAGTTTAGAATTGCAAACATTCAGTTATAAAAAATTATATGGAGATATGTGATTATCAATGTGGTGTCTTAGGATATTATGATATCTTGTTTATGAACTATGATTTTCTCATTCGGTACAATTGTATAAGAATTGAGGAAATTTTGGTAGTTTTTAGAACTTGTGGGGTTTCATGTTTATGGAATAATAAACACAACTTAAAAAAAAATCAAATATCCAAACAAAACATAAACTTCAAATAATTTGATTTCATATTATGATTCTATATCACATGTCCAAACGAGTGCTTAGTGATTGATTATTTTACTACTTGGACGTAGAACATCCCATACAAATAATGGAATAGGAAGATCCAGGACAAACTTGGAATAGAAAATTGCTACATATATTAGTTTTCTGGTGGAAACATGCATTAACAATAATATATATAGTACCATACTTAGTTGTAGTCAAATTGAATTTTGACATATTTAGAGTTCATAATAAGCAGAGTAGCTGGTTTTCATCCATATTTAAATATTTATCATGATTTCTATCTAAAATATGGAATCTTTGAAAACAAAAACTACCAAGTAGTCTATATCTTAAATTGATTTGGACTTTTTGAAAAATAGACCATTTATGAAAAGATTTCCTACTACACCTAGAAACATCTCAATGGAAGTGGATATAAGTCCACTTGTTGTTTATAAATGTGACTAATGCTATTAGGTTTTGTTGCAATTTATAGGCTTTCTCCAAATTTTTATAGTTCATATTTCAAAGATAATGCAAGTCAATTGATTGACCTTTAGCCTTTGTTTTGATAGTACATTTATTTGACTATTAGAGTAAATTAGGTTTATAATGTAGATTAAAATGGTTCATTACATATTAATTAATTCTAACATTTGGTTAGGGACACTCAAACTAAATTCATTTGTTTGACTTTACTTTGATTAATTGTAATGTAGATATTTTTTAGATCAATTTAAACAAAGCATGTTAATTAATTTTTTATTACTATTTTCTAACAAATATAAATGGTTTTTTTGCTTTTGAAACTAATTTGTGTGTAAAGGAGACGGGGTAGCAAACACAAGTTCATGCACCTTATAAAAGTTAATCTATTTAATAATAATGATTAATTAATATCAAGCAACCTAGATAGATCACTTAATTAATAATTTAATTCAAGATTGAAAAATAGTAATAGTAATCCATTGTTATAAGCTTCCTTTGTTGACAACAAATGTACACTATGTTCAACCACAAAGAGATGTCTTTGACTTTGTAGATCAGTGTTAAGACAAAAATGTAGTAGGAAAATAATTAAATTATAAAATCTCAACATGAAAATAAAGGAGTGGCACAATATTTTTTAAAGGCTTAGAGTGAAGTAGTGTTATAGTTTAAAATAGAAAAAAAAAATGTGACAAGTAGGAATAATGGTTAATTAAAATGTTGGGGCTTTTGGAAACCCAATGTCTCATGTTTGAAGAGCAAGGATGAATAAAGAAAGTAAAAGAAAGAAAGTGGAAGAATAGCCTTGTGTTCTACTAGGACAGCCTTGTTGTGTTCATACTTGACAATCTTTTCTTTGTTATAATGGAGTAATATTTAACTCTTTACTTTCTTCAACTTTTATATTACACATGCTTGCTAACTTTTAGCTAACTTATTACTCTATAGATCTAATACTTCTATAGGTTCTATTTTGTGTTCTAATGTGCTTTTGAATTCCGATCGATCGAGTATGAGCATATATATGTTTGTATTTATGCAAATAAAGTAAACATGATTATAAGTAATCGAAAAGTTATTTGAAAGTAGCGGTTTTAAATTTGTTTAGAATTTACTATTATCTTTTAATTAGTGATATTGTCCACACTTCGATGGCTATAAGAAAATACAACAAATTTATATATTAAATTAATTATATAATAACTCTTTATTTAATAAGTAGTATATAATATTTGTATTTAGGTTAATGTCATATAAGACAATATTGATATATCTCTTCATATGCGACATAATATGTTTTTACACTTCTTTTACATACAAAATAGAAATTTTGTGCATCCTTTTCAGTACAAAATATTCATATCTATATAATAGAACAAAACACTTATGTTGGTGAAGTAAATGGAATGAGAAGTCATATTTCAAAATAATAATATATAGTATTATGTTCGAAAATCTTATTTTATGTTTAATATTTTCTATCTTTTGTAGGAGCGCTTATTTCCTATTCAAATCCCGTTTTCATAATGATCATTGAACTTGTTACTTTGTGTCTTTATTATAATTACATTTTTATTATTAATTTTTTTAATATTATTTAAATATTTTTAAGAATTATGATAATGACACACATAAAATGTATAAATAATAATCAAGAGTAGAAGTTTAAAATATAAATTTTTTTAGACAATGAGTATATTAATAATTATGCATTAATTTTATTGTAAAATAAATAAATGAATTGTGAAAATATGGAGTATAAGTAAAAATAATGATAAAAAAAAAAGTAAATGATTGGTGGTTGCATAAGAGATGTGTCATGTTACTTTTTCATAAACCGCAATCATATGATATATAGATGATAAATTTTATTAATTATGTAGCTAAGACATCAAAATAACCTACACTACTAAACTCACACAGTAATTAAAAATGTAAAGAAAAAGTTATAAATATTTTTCAAATAAAAAGGAATAGTGACGAAAACATATTGTTACATACGTAAAAAGACTAGACAATGACTACAAAATTTGTAAATTTATCCTTTGCCCAGTATTGGGACAGCAGCCTCATGAATGATATGGCGTCGTAGGTACATGATCATAAAACTGTAACACATCAGTCCTAGAAAGTGCTGTAGAAAGAACTAAATTGGAAAGAGCCAATTTGAGATGTTACATAATCCATCACTATGAAAAGAATTGAGTTCATGTCGACAATCCTCAAAGATTGTATGGATCTAAAAACTACACCTAAATCATTCCAACCATGTAGTCATCATTGGTATTAAAGGATCATACTTTTTAGATGATCACTTAAGTTAAGCTAGTGGATCCACTAAGTTAAGTAATTCTATGCGGCGGCAAAATATAGGAAAGTTCTGACAACATGGGAAAGATGTTGTATCAAAACTTAGGCTCATAGTGATGGTTGTCGGTTAGAGAATATCCCACAGAAACTATGTTACTTCATTATAAGTAAATTTGAGTTTGTTATTGCATTTTCTTTAACGAACTAAGTTGTTTTCCACTGTTTTACAAGATTTATATATATAGCATATGTCTTATTGCTTCATATTGAGTTAAGTTATTTATGAGCTGACAAAATCCAAGGTAAGTGTTTCCTTCATATTTTTTTCAAGCTTAAGTTGTGTTTAGCATTCCAACTCGCATACTCGTACATTCAATGTGATGAAGCCGGGGTGCCTGTATCGTCTTATGATGCAGACGCAGGTAACTAGGATTGGCCTCCGGGGTACCGTTGATCGAGTGAGCAGCTTAGAGTCAGTTGGCAAACCTCTTTACATTCCAGAGGACTTCTTTTATCACTTTCTTTCTAGTTTTCAATTGTTAGGATGATTGGGGTTCATGTACCAACAACCCTCTTTATTTTAGATGCTTTATAGAAAGATAGTATTAGTTCTTTAGTCTTATTCATTTCAGTTTTAAACATTTAAAACATGATTTGCCACTTTGGGTAAGTTACTTCTTTTAAGTAATTTTTAAAAGTTATCTCTTGTATTTAAGTCTTTCGCTGAGTAAGTAAGTCAGGTTAAGGGTCCGCTCGAGGCCAGTAATGGTCTTCGAGTGCCAGTCCCGTCCAGAGTGTAGGCTCAGTGACATATTACTTCACCCTCACACAAATCATGAGTTCCTTTATCAAATTCGTCCATGAAATCTGTGTATTAAAGTTCTTGATGAGTTTTGAAGTTTCGTTCTTCAATATTTATTATTGGAGTTTGATAAGTTCTTGAGGCGAGGGTTTGATTTTGAGGATTGTTTTGGAAGAGATTTGAGTAGATTTTCATTTATTTATGTGGGGCGTACAAATCTAATCGATTTTGAAAGAAATCAAATGATTTTAGGTGAATTAGGGCCATAAAATCAAGAATAAAAATTTTCCATAACATTTTGGGGAGGGGTGGCGGTACACACCACTGATACGAAAGAAGGGTTGGCGTGCCATGCTTGCAATGCTCCAGAAACAGGCTGCAATTTATATAGGGTTGGCGCTCTGCGCTAGGGCCGCCTACTCCCGTTCATTTTTCATCGTTCGTTCTGTCTAAGTTACTTTAAAACATATTTTCACTCTCTTCGTGATTTTAATCATCAAACTACATCAAAACAATGAGAAACCCTATATATCCAAATCATAATTCTTGAATTCACATTTAAAATTCAAGATTGAGTTTAGAGTAAAGTTCGAGGGAGTTTTTTGAGTCGTTTTGAGAAGTCTTTAGAAAAGTTTTAAAACTTATTTTAAGACTTGAATACTTGAGTATAAAATTACTATAAGGGAACTAAGTATTACGAAGAATAAATGTTTTGCATTTAAAATGAGAAGGAAACTTTGATTTCCAAATTAGTTCATGAGGATTTATTGAGCACTATCTCTTTTAATAGAACCTTTTCAGCAATAATCTCCAAGTTTGAGGATGAGAAAATATTTTTAAACTATGAGCATGAGTTATATTATTGGGAGTAGTATTCCACACCGATATGCGGACGAGTTTACACAACTCAAAGTTCTCATAAATCTTGTATGCCAACATGGGTAAAGGGTCATACTTTTTAGATGATTTCTTATTGATCTTAAGCATAGCTTAGTGGATTCATTTAGTTGAGAATGTCTTATACTCCGGCAAGGTATAGGACAATTATGGCAGCGTGGACGAGCCATTGTATCATCACATAACTCAAAGTGATGATTGTCGGTTCGAGAATATCTCAAATAAGAGTAAAAGAGTTGTTATGTTATATTTTTAAATACATTGAGTTATCATCTACTGTTTTAAAAGCTTTCTTTATAATGCATCTCTATTGTTGTTTTTATATTGAACTGAGTTGTGTATTTCTGAGTTTGAATATCTTTAAGTATCCTTGAGTTGAGTTGAGTTGAGTCCAGATGAAGTGAGTACATGCTTCCCTTTTTATCATGTTCAAGCTTATGTATGTGATTTAGAGTTCCTCTTGCATGCTTGTACATTTTATGTACTTATGTTATTTGGCCTGCAACATTCATGACACAAATACAAGAAATTAGGTTCATCAACATGTGCTCCATTGATACCACTTGCAGTTCCAGAGTTGCTTTGGTGAGTCTCCTTGTTTCAGAGGGTTCCATATGTATTTTTAGTGTTGTTAGGAGGTTGTGGATCTTATCTCAATTTCCCTCATGGTTATTAGAGTCTTCATAGGCAATAGTGTTTTGAGAGTCTTTGCATTTCCATTGTTAAATGATTAAGACTTAAGTTTCCTCTTTCGGCCAGTTGGATTTTTTCTAAATATTCTGAGTTATGTATTTGAGACATTTGAGTTAAGTCTTTGCATTTGAGTTCCTATACTGTTGAGTAATTCTTCCGGTGAGTATTGATCAAGACAAAGATTCACTTGGAGACCAACAATAATTCTCGAGTGTCGACCACGTTTAGGGTGTAGATTTGGGGGCGTGACACATATCCATTAACATTTATTGGGAGGGTATTTTTAGTATGATCCCAATTGTGCATTCTTCCATCTTTATCTATATTTGTTGCAACTTTATTTTCTCCGTGTTAGTATCAAACATGATATCCCGCTATAAAATATTATTTTAATATATGTCCATAGACAGTACGAACATTTTCAAAATTTCTATTTTAATTTTTTTCTGATTATATGGAACCTTGGTCTCTCACCATCTCTCCCTTCTAGTTGATTCATAGAGGACTCAATAAATTCTTCTATACCCCATACGAATTCAGAATCATTTAGACCTTTCATTAATTTTTTACACTGATGATTTTAACTCATTGTACTTATAAACCTTCTTTTTTGATAATGTTAACGGGTAAATAGTGAAATAAAACCACGTAGAGGATTGAAAAGAAAATTTTTGCAGTATGACAGAAAGTGACACATAAAAGAATTTTATTTGTTTAAACATTGAACTTGAACTCTTTTTTTACAACAAGTATGCAAGTTACATATATCGATAAAATAATAACCTTTTCTCCTAAAATATTTCAAGCAAAGTCCTATTCAAATAAGTAATTAATCTAGTATTATTTCTAAATAATGAGAACTGATATATTTGGTCCAGTCAACTTAAAAATTATACGTTAAAAGTAAAAGAAAACATATAAAGAAACAACTAATTTTTAACAAAAAGCATTTCAATCAACATATTTGAATAACTGAAAAAAAAGGTCCAATATAATCAAGCCAGAAGGACATATGTTTTTACACAAACTTCCTTTCTTTCTTTTTTAGTAGGTTAGTTTAATCCAAACTTCATAAAACATGTAACTCAACATATGAAGGCAATGAAAAATATTATGTTCTTCTACGTCTTATGTGATCTTAAATTTCTTCTCTATCAGTTTCAAATTTGGGTGACTGCTCAACCAACTTACAAGTATCTTAATTAGAGAAATCTCTTTATCAAAAAAATTCAAAAATAAAAGTTTATAATCGATCCTATTAAGTCAATAACCCATCAACCACGTACTGTATAAACACTATATATCAACCAAGAAAATAAAGCATGTCAGAAGATTTACAATTAATCAAATAAAATAAAAAAGAATAAACGTGATAAAGAACATATAATGCTTAGCCGAAAGGATTGTAGAACTAAGAATTCAAGAGTGGTAGATGAATTGCACTTTAAAAAATTACATGAAGTGTCAATATGGGCAACAATTTGAACAAGAAATAAAATGAATAATGGCGTGAGTATAGCTCTAAATTTTAGGAAGGTGAATTATTTTAGAGTCAAACTTTTCTTTTGGACTATTTTTACGAAAAAGAATTAGATTCTTGTATGATATTCTTGAACTATAAAATACAAATTGAGTCCATAATAATTATAGCTAATCGTTTTAAAGATGGATACGTCATGAAATCATTAATATAAATATACATATTAAAATGTGCTAAGAATTTAAAGAAGCATCATAGTGTACACAACAATTACCTCAGCACAAAACAAGCAACACGTGCAATCATTTCAACAAAAAGAGGATGAAAGGATAACAAGACATATGCTAGACACACCAATATGGGTATTATAGATTTTGAAATGCAAATTAGAGGATTTCTAATTGATGTGGATTTTTACTTCAGCTGTAGCTCTCCAATCTAGGCGATTTATAGATCTCGTCCATGTAGCGATTTGTGGCTCTCTGATTTAGATGATTTGTAGCGCCGATGTGACAAACTATGAAAATATAGTGATGGATGAAAGGAAATTTACATTTCCAATCTAAATTCAACGAATTTGTATTTAATCAGCTCTCTAAATGAAACATTAGCAAAAGCCTCGAAACATGAAAAGCCCATCTTATTAAACCAAAATGGATCTTCCAAAGTTAACTCGCTGATAAAACTTTCATTTTAGTACGTTTACCAAGAATAATGATCGAAGTGTTGGGAATTAAACACACAACACACACAAATAATCTAGAGAAAAAGAGAAACGGAACGCAAACGGGGCACACAAGAATTTAACGTGGTTCGGTTTCCCTACTCCACGACTGTAACAGGAGGATTTTATTTCACTTGTGCTGCTCAAGAATTACAAATACAAGGATCATATTTATAAGAAAACCAAATGGTTAACCTAGGGTTTCAGTAATGGGTCGGGCCGGCTCACAAGCCTCCACAAAGCCCAACAATCTCCCACTTGGAGGCTTGAAGAATTTCAACTGTCATCCACTTAGAACACTTGTATGTCTAGTAATCTTTTTCAACTCTCTCCTGCTACAGCGGCCTTCTCATCAGTCAACTGAAAGGCCCGTTGAAACTCCCCGAAGCTTCAACATCAGTCACGGCTGAAACTGCCCTTGACTCGTCCTCGGTCCCTACCGGCTCCCACTTGAGACACGAACTGCCGGATCCTAGAACTCCCTGAGAACAAACACTCTCCATACTCAGCAAGATATTTTCTGGAGACGTATCAACAGCTGGAATACTGGTTCTCTTGACCCACTGTCTTCTAGGAGCCTTGGCTGAAGCACGGCCGGTGCTCCCACTGCCACAAACGCCTCTGACTGGTCTTCCTGAACCTTTCCTTGCTCGTTCATCCTGAATCTGACCTGTGGCTCTGGGTTTCTTTCTTGCAAAGACAACCTTCTTCTGCCCACGAGATTCTGTGAACCGGACTTTGTTTTTCTTCTGAACTGGGATGGTCACTTCCTCAGACGGTAATCCGACAATATACAACGATCCTCTTTTTGTTCCACGAGCCATGACAAGATTGCCCTTCACGACCTTCCACTGCCCATTTCCGAACTTCACATGATGTCCCTGTTCATCCAACTGCCTAACAGAAATCAAACTTTTCGTCAAGCTTGGAACAACTCTGACATCCTTCAAGGTCCAGAAACCGACTGGCGTCTTCAGCACCATGTCACCCATGCCCGTAACATCAAGAGCTCTATCGTCTGCAAGCCTTACCTTTCCAAAGTCTCCAATAACCAGATTCTGCAGTGCTTCACTGCTGTGGGTAGCGTGAAAAGAAGCACCAGAATCCATGACCCAGGAATCCACATTGCTCTCCGCGCAACAGATAAACAAATCCTCGTTGGCGCTGTCTTTTGCAATGTTGACTTGTTTGTCTTTCTGGCATTGATTCCTGAAATGCCCCACCTCCTTGCAGTTCCAACATGTTACACCTGAGCCATCCCGAGCCTTCGACTGACTCATTCTTCGGTTCCTGCTCCCACTACCTCTGTTATTTCCTCTGCCTCTGACGACGTTTAGCATATCACCTGATGATTCTCCAGAACTCCTTCTTCTGACATCCTCGCCAAGAACGAGATCACGAATCTTCTCAAAGGTGAATCCATTAGGTCCCACTGAACTGGCAACTGCTGTAACCGTTCCGGACCAACTGTCAGGCAATGATGATAACAGTAGTAAAGCTTGAACTTCATCATCGAACTTAATGCCAACTGACAAAAGTCTGGCTAAGATCGAATTCAATGAGTTGATGTGCTCGGTAACTGAACTGCCTTCCTTCATCTTTGTGTTCACCAACTCTCTAATCAGAAAAATTTTGTTTGCTGCAGATGGCTTCTCGTACATGTTAGACAAGGCTTCCAAGATGCCTTTCGCTGTCTTCTCCTTAAGAATGTTGAAAGCAACATTCTTGGTCAACGAGAGTCGGATAACTGACATAGCTTTCCGATCCAAACCTGCCCACTCTGCATCAGACAATTTTCCTGGCTTGTCACCCAACACTACGTCCAAATCTTTCTGAACCAGCAAATCTTCAATCTGCATCTTCCACCAACTGAAATCTGTACCATCGAACTTCTCAATTCGGAACTTCCCATCTTCTGCCATCTCAAAGGACTAAATGAGATACTCGGTACAACTAATTTCAGATCTTCGGCAATTCCCTTAACGGCGTTTTCTGACAGCGGGCGGCGATTTGGACGATGCTCACGATCTGGACGCTCGCGGCTGGATCTGAGGCTCCTCGACGCGGCGGCCACTGGACGGCAGCGGCGTTCTCTGCCTCGCTACTGCTGCGCGGCTTTCTCCCTCGCTGGGCTACGATCTGCGGCAGATCTCCTTCGATCTGGGCTGCCTGGTTCGCGGCGGCTGCTGCTCGCGAATGGCGGTTCCAGATCCTCGGCGTCTTGCACGGCTGTAGCTTGCGAACGGCGGCGGCACACTCCTTGCACACAGTTCTTCACACAAGAACCCTAGGTGACAATTTCTCACAGTTTGTGTTACAGTGTTGTTGAAACCTCGCTCTGATACCAATTGTTGGGAATTAAACACACAACACACACAAATAATCTAGAGAAAAAGAGAAACGGAACGCAAACGGGGCACACAAGAATTTAACGTGGTTCGGTTTCCCTACTCCACGACTGTAACAGGAGGATTTTATTTCACTTGTGCTGCTCAAGAATTACAAATACAAGGATCATATTTATAAGAAAACCAAATGGTTAACCTAGGGTTTCAGTAATGGGTCGGGCCGGCTCACAAGCCTCCACAAAGCCCAACACGAAGTCAAATTTTTGTGAAAATTTCAGAATTAAAACGCCTAAAAGCACAAAAAAAATGAAAATCTAAAAATTTGAACCAACCATGCTACTAGACAGAAAAGGACCTTCTAGAGTTGATCGGTCTAAAGAAAAAATAATCCGAGATGTTTACTAAGAATGTTGACATAAGTTAAAATTTAGCCATAATTTCAAAGATAATATGTCTATTGATCAAAACTCAAATGAAAGCCTCAAATTTCAACCCAATTATCCTGCTAGATTAAAAAGGACCTTCTGGAGCTAGCCTCATAGACATAATTTTCATCTGAGTACATTTACCAAGAATGTTTACCGAAGTTAAACTTTGGCCAAACTTCAAAGTTAAAATGTCCAACACCACTAGCTCAAAATAAAAGCATCAAAACCTTAACCAACCATCCTATTAGACCAACAAGGACCTTCAGAGCTAACCATGCTAACATAAGTCTCATCCAAGTATTTTACAAATAATTTTGATCGAAGTCAAATTTGACAAGAACTTTAAAAGTAAAATGCCTAATGGTACAACGTCAAAACAAAAGCCTCTAAATTCGAACCAACTATCCTACTAGTTCGAAAAGAAGCTTCCACAGTTAACCATGCCGATAGAATTCTCATTCGAGCAAGTTTACCAACAATGTTGACTAGAATCAAGGTTTGATTAAAAATTCAAAGTTAGAACAACTAACGACACAAACTAAAAATGAAAGCCTCTAACCCTAAACTAGCCATGATACTAGACCAAAAAAGACCTTAAGGATCTAACCTCGATGATGAATTCTCATTTGAGCATGTTTGCCAAGAACTTTTGCCTATGTCAAACAATGGAAAAAATTTTAATGTCGAAACATTTAATGGCACATACTCAAAATGACAACCTGCAAACCTAAACCAACCATCTACTATACGAAAAAGGATCTTTGTGATCTTACCATGCTGATGAAATTCTCATATAAGTATGTTTATCAAGAATGTTGATAAAGTTAAATGTTGGTCAAAACATCAAAGTTAAACGTCTGACAATACAAACTCAAAACAAAAACCTCAAAACCCAAATTACATATCCTCATAGACCAAAAAGGACCTTCCAGAGCTAACAACACTAACAAAATTCTCATGCAATCCCATTTATCAAGAATATTGGCTGAAGTCAAATTTTGGCCAAAATATCAAAGTTAAAACACGTAATGCAATGAACTTAAGATAAAAGTCTTAAAATCCAATCCAACAATTATGTTAGACCAATAAGGACATTGCACATCCAACTAATTTGACTTAATTTTCATTCGAGCATGTTTACCAAAAATATAAATCAAAGTCAAACTTTTGTTAAAATGTCAAAAGACACAAACTGAAAATAAAAGCCTTACAACTCAAATGAATCATCCTATTAGACCAAAAATGTCCATCTTAATCTAAACTCGTTGATGTAATTTCCATTGAAGAACTTTTACCAACTATGTTGACTGATATACCGTGGTTTCATGGTTTTTTTTAATGCTTTTTCCTTAAGTTTAGTGTGTCCAAAAGCCTTTTTGTATTAATTTTTTATGTAAGTTTCTCTTTATTTGCAGGAAATCTGTCTAAAAGATGAATGCTGAGGTTTTTGAGCAAGAAATGCAGAAAAGTACCACCTACGGAGCTTGTGACAGTCCGTCGTGCCCGTGACGGTCCGTAGGTGGCATCATAGTGCAGCTGCTAATGGAAGATGGGGAAGTCTGACCAAGTGCGGGGTTATGAAGTGCATGACGGACCGTTGTAGCCATGACGGTCCGTCCTGCTGGTTCTTCATGAAGATCAGAGAAGTAGTCCAGTACCAAATTTTCAAGAGTTCAAGTGTTATGGAAAGGAGACCCCCGACGGACCGTTGTGCCTGTGACGATCCGTCATACCTGCCGTCGAGGGTAATGAAGAGAGTAGCAGAAGAAATTGCACAAGTATGGGATGACGGAGTCCATGACGGTCCGTAGTGACCACGACGATCCGTTGCGAGGTCTGTCAACCCAGTCGCGTTTTGACAAATTTCCAGCAAATAGAGTCCTTATTTAATTATGTTTTTATTTTTTATAAATAGTTCGAAAAAACCTCGTTTTTGGGGTTAGACTCTTGATTATTTTTAGACACTTGGTTAGACTCTTGATTATTTTTAGACTCTTTGCTTGACTCTTGGTTATTTGAGCTTCTTTTGTGGATTAGACTTTGTCATTATTATTACACTTTTGGAGAATCTTTAGTCTTGAATTAATTTCAGTAATTGATTGTTGGTGATTTTTGTTGATTAATCAAGTGAACTTTTGGATTTTGTTCTTTCTCATTGAAGTAAGTGCATGAATTCTTTTATTACATATTTGAATATTGTGATTATGACTATGGGTAACTAAACTCCATAACTAGGGTTGTTGGAACCATAGGTGAATAATGAGGTAAAACTTAACTAAAATAACAATTCTAGAATAGTGTGTTGCATGTATTGATAATTCTTTTGTTTAGAAGTCTTTTTAACGGATGACCAACGTTAGAACTCGCCTTAATGCTACTTTCCAGACCAATGAGGTAGATAATAGGAAAAGAATTATCAACATAGATTTAGTGTATACTATCTAATAGACTAGTATTGATTGGTACGAGGTAATAACTTAGTCAAATATTGAATATGATGCTTAATATAAGGTAAAGGTAAGGGTTAGTATAGCAACATATGTAGCCGGACCAACGTGCGGAGTGAAATTTTTCAGATGCCAGACCAAGGATTTAGAAATACATAACTTATCACTCTGCATGCAAGATACTAGGAAAGAATTGTTATAGTTAGAATTATCAAGTTAGAAACCTGTGGGGAACACATAAACCCTAGTTACTTTTATTAATTGATTAAACTCCAACATTTGAAGCTGTTAGTTGTCTCATTTAATTTAGATAGTTATTTTCATTCATTTAGAAGTAAAAGAAAACCCTTTTATTGTCTTTGCTTTCCAAAGAAATAATTGACTAAATAGTAGTTATAATAGATTGAAGTTAAGTCTGAACTATTTTCCTCGTGGGAACGATCCCAACCTCATTATTTGGGTTCTTTACTTGATACGACCGCTTTACTTCTTATTTGAGAAGTAAGTTTGAGCGTATCAAATTTTGGCGCCGCTGCCGGGGAAAGTAGCTTTTGGATTAACTTAAACTTATTACTATAGTTTAGTCAATATTTTCTTGATTTTACTTAGTTTTATTGTTTTTGATTTTTGCAGAATCATCTTCCTTGTATGCCAAATACACGGAGAGGAAGAGAACCCTTGTTTTCCTACGATCACGAATTAGAGCGTACACTACGCAACATGAATCGAAACTTGGGTATTAATGATGATGATCCGAACCAGAACATCCAAGCTCCAGTTGATGTTCATGGTCAGTTGTTACCCGATGCTCCGGGTGAGAATCAAAAGAGGGGAAAGAATCCCGCTCCACGTCCCCAAGAATAATACAGAGGCTATGACGATATAGTAGACTCCGATGGGCCGCTTGTCTTGCCCCCTCTACCACTAGGCCACACCTTTGTGGTAACTAGTAGCCTTATGCAAATGCTAACTGCCAGAGGTTTGTTTTCAGGGCTACCTTCTGAGGATCCACATGCCCATGTAGCTAAGATAAGGGCAGTGTGTAAAATCTATGTAGGTAGGCCTGACTTGGACTTGGATGTAATAGGGCTAAGAGTGTTTCCTCTCTCACTAACGGGAGAGGCTGCTATTTGGTTCACTGAGCTCCCTTACAACTCAATTTTCACTTGGAACCAAAAGCACGCTACTACCCGGTCTCCAAGAAACTAAACCACAAAGACAGAGTAAACAACTATGTGGCACTACCAGGAGAGTCAATTAGTAGTTCTTGAGATAGATTCACCTCGTATTTTAGAAGCGTCCCCAATCACCACATAGATGATGAGTCACTAAAGGAATACTTCTATCAAGGACAGGATGATAATAATAAAGTGGTGTTGGATACTAGAGCGGGTGGTTCTTATGGGGAGTGTCCTTATACTGAGATTGCTGAAAAGTTAGAGAAAATCTCCCAGAACAACAAAAGCTTGGAGTACTAGGAAGTCAGATACTGGAAGAAACACCTTCGCAGTGTAATCCACTCACAACCCAGCCACAGATGAGATTCGTGAAGAGATGGCACGGATGAGAACTGAGCTTGGGTTGGTATTAAAACATATCATTAGGGGTGAAGAAAAGATAAATGAGCAGACAGGGGGTTTCCGGCCGAGTGCCCAAGGCTCAAATCAGGATAATTGGCGCCAGGGTCAAGGGAACCAAGGTCAGATGTATGGTAACTATAACTGTGAGGGTCATTATATCTAAGATGGAAACTACAACCGCGACAACAACTTTAACAGGGGTAACTATGGTAACAGAAATGATAGGAATGGGCCCTATGTCCCTCCTCAAAATCGTGAAGTTACTCCTAGGGATGGTGGAGATAGTATGGCGCGAGTTGAGGATATGTTGCACAAAATGATGAGGAGGTTTGATCCTAATTATGATCACATTAAAGAGTTAAGGAGTGAGTTAGCGGGTTATGGGCAGAAAGTCGATACACATGCAATAGCGATTAAGAAGATCGAGTTGTAAATTGCCCAATTATCTGCGACTGTGAGCACACGGCAACCGGGCACTCTTCTTAGCAACACTGTCCAAAATCCGAAAAATGATGCACACTATATGGCAATCACTACTCGGGGTGGTAAGCAAACCATTGACCCACCTATGTCGTCTAATGATGAAAAGGTGAGAACGGATAATGATAAGGTGGTAGAGCGTAGTGGTGAAGCAGAAGATAGCACTGGAAAAGATGCAGAAGTCCCTATAAAGGTAATTCCCATGACTAGACCACCACCCCCTTTCCTTAGAGATTAGTGAAAAAGACCGAGGATGGTAAATATCGGCGTTTAATAACAATGTTGAAGCAGCTTACTATCAATGTCCCTTTGGTAGAAGCTCTAGAACAAATGCCCGGTTATGCCAAGTTTATGAAAGATCTAGTTACAAAGAAAAGATTGGTCACTTTCGAGGATAATGATAGAATGCAGCATTGTAGTGCTATTGCTACAAGATCTCTCATACAAAATAAAGAAGATCCGGGTACGTTCACTATTCCTTGTGGGTCATTACATTTTGCGAAAGCATTATGTGATCTGGGGGCAAGCATAAATCTCATGCCCCTCTCGATTTACAAGAAGTTGGGTTTGGGTGACCCAAAGCCCACTGCGATGCGGCTATTCATGGCTGATCAAACAGTGAAAAGGCCTATAGGGATACTTCACGATGTGCTAGTAAAAGTGGAGTCGTTCATATTTCCGACAGATTTTGTTATTCTTGATTGTGAAGTCGATTTTGAAGTGCCTATTATTCTTGGGAGGCCATTCCTTGCTACGGGTAGAGCCTTAGTTGAGATGGAAAAGGGGCAGATGAAATTTTAGTTGAATAATGAAGAAGCGACCTTCAACATTTGTAGGTCCATGAGGCAGAGTGGTGAGCTCCAATCGGTATCTGTTATATCCTACAAAGAAAAGATGAAGAAGGATAATGACCTAAAAAGTGAAAAACGAGAGTTTATGGTTGGGGATTTGGTGCTTTTAGACAGTTCTAAGTTGCGTTGGCTTTCGGGAAAGTTCAAGTCCAAATGGACTGGCCCTTACGTGATTACCCAAGTATTCCCTCATGGAGTAGTTGAGTTAGAAACCAAGGAGGGAGTATGGTTTAAGGTGAATGGAGAACGAATAAAACTCTATTTTGGGCATACTGCATTGGTGAATGAAGTAATAAAGTGTCCTCAGTCGTGCCGCGACGTAAAATCAGGGGCTTGTTGGGAGGCAACTGATATACCGTGGTTTCACGGTATAATTAATACTTTTTCCTTAAGTTTAGTGTGTCCGAAAGCCTTTTTGTGATA
>CM064963.1:72284638-72341103 GCA_032847665.1 Solanum chilense
AAAACTAATTGTCCTCTTTTTAGTCACTAGATCTTTCATTAACTTAGCTTATCATGACATATATTTTAGTGTTTAAATCAAGGGAACGATGATCAAGAGTTGTTTCATTCTTTGAGGAAAAGGAGAAGGATATTTTTAGATGATTCCTCTTCTTTCCCAATTTGATATTGTGGCTTCTCTACTTCTTCAATTTTAGTGACTTATAGTTTCTTCGCATCTTTAATTATAGTTAGCATAGAAGGGGAACGAGTTTCTTTCCACCTCAAGTAGTAACTACCATGCATTGGTCATCATTCTATAGATTCTGGATGATATTATTAGGGAGTGTTCCTTGTTGACGTAGATTCACAGATAAAGATAGTTTACTCAAATGCTACTCAATTTGTGTAATGAAAATTGCATATGAATCTATGTTTGTCCTAATGTTTGATAGATCAGTATACATCTCCTTTACGTTATCATATGTCGAGTTAAATCTTTTCATCATCTTGGACATCACATCGTGTTGTTCACATTTTATCCTCCATGTCAATTCCCTTTTAAAATTTATGATCCATCCTTATTCTTCTTGTTGTTACAACCATTCCGATTGTAATTGCTATCGCGAGTATAGTTCCCTT
The DNA here is from genome assembly GCA_032847665.1 of Solanum chilense. Lineage (NCBI taxonomy): Eukaryota > Viridiplantae > Streptophyta > Magnoliopsida > Solanales > Solanaceae > Solanum > Solanum chilense. The sequence goes on from CM064963.1 coordinate 72,285,259, forward strand.
ACCAATTGAAGTTGTTGCAGTTCCAACCTTGATTTTCTTGAACCTTGCGCTAATTATACCCTTATTGGATGCTTGGGTATTACTCTAGAAACCCCCCCCCCCCATCTACTCATTTATATCTACATATACATATACATACATATATATATATATATACACACACACACACACATAGACACACACACACACACACACACATATATATATATATAAACTTACTTAACACTCCTCCTTAAATATTCTAACACCAACCCAAACTATATTTTTAACTAATATACCTTTTGATGCATATCTCGAGTAGCATGGCGTGAGTTGCTCGTACCGAGAAAGAGCTCTTTGTGGTAGTTTTACCTCTTGTGATCCATGCTTTATTATTTTAGGTAATCTTTTCAAGTTTATATACCAAATGCAAAAATGTGTTAGCTTCCAATGATCCTCCAGTAACAGTATCAAACATTGCTTACCATTGTCATCCAATCCTCTCTTGAAGAACTCCTTGAGTGATTTATCATCAATTCGGTGGTTCAGAAAACTTCTCAAGTAGCCCATTAATATTTCCCATAAGTCACTCACCGACTCCCAGATAGTTTTGCGAAGTTGTTGATTTTATCCTTAAGCTTCAACTTCTTTAATAATGGAAAGTATCTTTCAATGAATAATTTTTGCAAGTTCTCCCATCTGGTAATTGAGTTACATGGAATCTTAGATAGCCACATGATATCATCGCTAGTCAATGATGATGGTAACATATGTACCCATAGCATCTATGTTTAAGTCCGGCCCACACTACTCTTACAAACGCGGGTGACTTTACTCAGATGAGCATATGGGTCTTCAGATGGTAGACCAACAAACAACCCTCTAGATATAAGAATTTGCATCAGGCTGCTAGTGATAATGAACGTATGTACGGGTGTCACTGGAAGTACGATACACCCATTGATCCAACCACATTATGATCAACCCCATAATTATCATGCATATCTAGTACTATCCTCTCTCTGATCAGAGGTTGATCGTGCACTATCACAAGGTTATACCTCTCCCACACCCAAAAGCCAGGCTCTATGATTACCCTCTAGTCCTCTCTGATTTGATCAATGTTGATTCCTAGATTCTTGTCACATCCGATGTTGCACATCCTTCACAATGTTTTATTTATTTCTAGATCTAAAGTGGTCAGGTAATTGCCTTGACTCGTGTTCTTGGCATACATTAGGTTGACTTGTCTAGGTGGAATAAGACGAGGGTCATCACACCCTTTTTTGGATCGTGACAGCTACAATGGTTGTTGGGTTATGGTTCAGACCATATATAAGGTATCTTATAATAATGTACCATGCACCAAAAATAATTTTGAAAAATGATGTATATTATATTGATGTATCTGTCATTATTAATGATTGTGTATAATTATGTACAAACGATAACAATTGTATAAATAATGTATCCACATTTATATACATTGTTATTCAATATACATATATTTTATAACAATGTATCAATATGGTATAATTGGATATAAATAATGTATAAACAATATGCATCCACAATATTATACACAAAATGAATAAGAAAAATGACCCTTGATTCTAATAATAATTTATCATAATGAAAAAATCACTAAAACATATTTAGAAACAAATAACAAAATTTAAGAATGGAAGAGAGTAAAATAAGAGTGGAGGGATGATCAACAATTTTTTCAAATTATATAGTTAGGACTTGTTGCTTTGAGTTCAGATTATAAATTTGTATCCCAATTTTTTCAAAAAAAAAAAATAGGAATTTTAAATGATAATTTTATTTTTTTAAAAAAATGTTAAACTTGATCCATAAGTTTTTATTTTCTTTTAAAAATAAGACTTGTCATTATAAATTTTGTAAAAAAAAACTAATGTTTTGATAAAAGAGATTATACGTACCATTAGAAATTGCTCCATAGGTGAGGACTATCACACCAAGAAGTTCAAAGTCCTTAAGCATTTGATGAATTGGAGATTTTATCTAGAAACCCTAACTTGACTTCTTCTTCTCCTTAGAGAGAGAAATCTTTGAGAGGGTGACTTTATTCGCTTCTGGAAATTTGAGAGAACGAATTGCATTGGATGATTTTGGGAGTTAAAATTCTTATATAGGTCTTTAGGTAGAAGGCAATATGATGTAACATTATGTTAAGACAATTGAGAAAAGACCCAGAACCCCTGACTTAAAAGCTGAGGAAATGACTTCAAGGAAGTCTTCACGGGTCATCTTGCACCACCACGGCCCATCTACCAGGTCATGAAGAAAGTTTACCTAATGGGTCTTCACTATTTAAGGCATAAATCATTACTCTTAGTTTGAAATTAAGAAAACTCAGTGGCGTTGAAAATAGAACTCAGAGATCTTTAATTTGATAGGTTATATGTCATTTAATTCATTTTGTACTAAAACATATAGTTGTTTAAAGTTGATCCTATACTCTAAGTTTGATGAACACCCTTCACATTCCGTGTGGGGCTTCACGGGTCATTTAGACATCTATGGTCCTTGACTAGTGACTAGGGTAGAAATCTCTTCTAAGTAGGCCACTTGACGATCCCTTGGATTATATGTCAACCTCACCACGGTCCATTTAGGCGTTTGTAGAACGGATAACTGCCTAGGACAGGTTCAAGAACACACCACGAGTTCCCAAATTGACTGTGGCCCCCTATTTTAGAGCTTCGTGAAGGGCTCCTGGTCCACTTTTCAGTACTTAACATGCCTTTTTGACCCTTTTCTATACTTTCTCTAATTCGAGGTGTTACATTTTTTCCATAAGGTGCCTCAAATTTGCATGATCAGTGTGCACAATGACTTAGGTTCCCAACCAATAGGATCAAATTCTCGAATGGAAAGACTACAACAAGCAATACTTGTTTGGTGATTGTTTAGTTCTTTTTAGCTACATTCAAGTATTTTCTTGCATAATATTTGTGATGAAGAATCTTCTCACGCCTTTGATCTAACACTACGCAAATGGCATCCTCATGAATGGTTGTTGGTGCATTACACAATACAAATGAATAAATATTGAAAGAATATGTCCTATTTGGGTAAATGAAAGTGGTCTTCTCTTGGTCTTCCAAGGCTATAAATATTTTATTGTATCCGGAATACCCATAAAAAAAACTCTACCAACCTTTAATAGCAAGACGATCTAACATTTGATCCATGAGCTAAATTTGGACGTTATCCTTCTCAATCCATGCCTTCAACTTGTGATAATCCATGCACACTGTCCAACAAGTAACTGGTATTATTTGTATAAGCTCATCTTTGCATTGGGAACCATAGTGATTCATCCCTTTTTCGGCACACATTGAACATGGATCACCGAATCACTATTGGAAATTTGATAGGCCGCTCCAACATCCAACCATTTGAAGATTTTCTTTTTCACAACTTCTTGCATAAGTGGATTTAGTCTCCTCTGATTCTCAATGCTCAATTCACGAAAGGATACGAGTTGGATCTTATGTGAACATATGCACGGTGGAATGCCTTTGATGTTATAAATAGTCCATACAATCGCTCTCTTAAATTGCCTCAATGCCGACATAAAAGTCTTTACTTGACCTCCAGCTAAATCAACAACGTTAATTACTGTAAAAGTATTTGTGTTTGCTCAAAAACACATACCTCACGTGAGATAGGAGCACCATTAGTTATAACTTCAGGGGCTCAACAAATATGGTTTTGTTGGTGAGGTTTTCCTATTTTTTAAAGATCCAGATCTAGATTCACTGCAACAAATATGATATTTAGCTAAGAAATTATTAGCTACGACATCAAATTTGTCACTAATTATTAGCTTTTAGTGAAAAAAATTACTTTTCGTGCTTAAATATATGAGTCACATACTTTTAGTGACAAAACATAAGAATTTGTAGCAAACTTTTGTTCACTAAAGTTATCCACCAAAAATTATTTGGTGTCATTTTGTTAAGTCGTTTTAGTGACGCATTTAAAGTTATCGGTGACACATTATTTAGTCACTAATAGTGTATCTAATTCACAACAAACTATGACATCAACTTCGTCACTAATTATTCGCTTTTAGTGATAAAATTTACTCTTGGTGCTTTAATATATGAGACACATACTTTTAGTGACGAAACACAATCCGTAAAAAAGTTTTTCCACTAAAGTTTCCCACCAAAAAAATCATTGGCGTCTAAGTACTATTAGTCACGAATTTAAAGTTATTAGTGACACATTATTTTTCACTAATAATGTATCTAATTCATGACAAATATTTTTTGTCTTATAATATATTAAATTTTTGGACACAAAAAAATATTTCGTTACAATATCAACAAATTACACTTCGTAGTTAAATATTAAAACTTTTACTTTGAAAATTTATATTTAATTATGACATTTATTTCGTTACTAATAATATAAATAAGTGGAGACAAATATTTTATCGTCTCTAATCAATCTATGATTTAGTGACAACAAAAAAATTATCAAAAAATATATAAGGTGTAAAATAGTTACGACTTAAAATTTGTAGTGAATAATTAAACTATTTGCTACAAATAATTCATAGCTTAATACAATTTTTTTGCTACAATTGTTCATAATTAAAAATGACAACATACAAAGAAGAATAATACAAGTGCTTCATAAGAAGTAGACAGAGCCCATGCGTTAATTGGCAAGTGAAAACATTAAAACAAATGAATTCAGTCGATTTTGTAAAAATGAAAAACTTCAATACATCAATTTTGTTAAATAACGCAATTAAAAAATGCATCATTTGGAAAATACAATCCGCATTATAAGTATTGTGATTGGGCACGGTTCTGCTACTAGATCACTAATATTTGTTGGTTTAGCACACTACAAAATAACGATGTTTACAGATTTTTGTGGCGTAATCAATTCCGTCGCTATATAACTACGGATTAGCAATGAAGTAGTCATTTCGTTGCAAAATTTACAAATATTTTTTTGACTTAAAATATAGCAACGGATTGACGATGGAATATGTTCTTTGTCACGAAATAATAGCGGGAAACTTTGGCGCCTTAAATGTTGATATAGATTTTGCAACAAAGTAAGTGTTACAAATTTAATAATATATTGCGACGGAATTAATGAAGGACAAGCATTGCTAGAATGTAAAATATATTTTTATGGAATTTAAATTATGTATTGACGGAAATTTCTATCTCTAAAAATTAATGTAAATAATTATATTTATTTATAGCGGCGGTTATCAGAATTCGTCTCTAAGTTCATTGCAATAATTTTACCAAATCATCAGTCATTGAAAGAACAAAAAGGAAACAAAAATTACAATCCCTAAAAAATAAAGTTTTATTTCTCTGTGAAACATTTCAAGAGTTGGCAGTAGCTGTCTTGAGAATTCTCCGGTCTCCTTCTCCTCTGTTCGGTCTCCTTGAGGTAAGAATTTGATATCTCCAGTCTCCTTATCCTTTCGATTGCTCTCGTCTCTTTCTCTCTTTTCGAATTCTCTCGTCTTAGGTGAAATTGTTCCCGTCTCAAGTTCACGGTGAAATTGCTCCTGTTTCCTTCATCCTCAGGTGAAAGGCGAGCTTCTACCTTTGGTATTTCTCTTTTTTCATATGTTCGGTGAGCTTCTAGTGCGGTGAAGAGGAGGGTCTTGACTTCTATTTGGTGAAAAATAACAGGGAAAATGGGATTGGGTTATCAGGGAAGAACATTAGTCTTCTGGAAATTTTCTTGGATACGTAATGTTAGGCATATTGATAAACCACATTGTCTACTGAACTCACACTAACACAATGAAATATCGCCGGTAAAATCACTTCTGATGGAAGTTCTTCTTCTACTTCACCACCTAAAGCTTGTAAGTAGTGTTCCAAAATTAAAATGATATTTGCTATTGATACACACATTATAAGATACTTGTATTTATTTATAGTATGTTCTCTTTAAGCATTGCAGGTAGCTTAGCAAATCTTATAGATATAACTTGCTAAAAGTTGATAGAAAAAGAGAATCCAAAAAAAGATAAATAGGTATTGACATGATTTAGCAATTAGATTCTAATGATAAGTACATATCTCAATGATTTTTTAAGGTAAGAGTGTGTGGTCTATCTACTTTAGCATTCACAGTGAGATATGAGATGAGAATGAGGCGTTTTAATGGCTTAAATTAGCTTCTACGTTCATTAGTAAAAGAAGAGATTTTCTATTGTTCTTAGTCTCTTCTTATGAAATTGTTAGTAAAAGCTTCAACACTAGTTGTTTGTAGGTTTTTTTCTAAAGGTTTTATGTGTTAGTTATAAACTTTTATCATTATCTCGATGAAATGTATGTGTTTTCCTTGTGTCTTTTCTTTTAGTGTTGAAAGGATTGAGTTAAATATTTTTATTTAATATTTTACTTTCTTTTGTTATTGTTGTTTACTTCTACTTTGCTCTAGTTTCTTATTTTGAAAATTTTTCAGATTTTTTTTTACTCTAACCTTGCTTGTTTCTACATTGCTTGACGAAATTCTCGATATCTCAAAATAACAGTGACAAGAAGTCTCCAAGCTTTTCACTGTCTAGTCAGTGCCTGGAGAAAGGTAACATTTGCTCCGTAATCTTCTCCTCGTCTTCTTCTATTTATGATATGCGTCGCTAGTATGTTTTTGTATCACTGTTGTTTGTAGATGAGAATTGATGACTCTAATTTTCTATACGTGGGTTCTTAATAGATTTTGTTGTTTCATATTAATATGAAACTTGGATTTTATCGTTTAGTAATTAGTATTGACGCTTATTTGTTCCTTTTTATTTGAATCTATTGTTGGTGACTACTCTTTTCTATGTCATAGAATCTCTGTTCTTCATTTTCATTGTGTGTAAGCCTACGTTTTACATTCAATTTTGCTACTGTTAATGATGCTTTCTTTTCAACTGTAATGCTTTAATACCTTTTGTTTGTCATCAATTTTATGGGACTAAGTATGCCTAGTGAAGAACTATAGAAATTATTTTTGTTTTCCTTAAATGCATGTTTTGTTCTTATTTGATGAATGTGAATGATAGTACCTTCTGGTCCACATTTTCTGCTTGTTACTGATTTTTTATTCTTGGAAATTTAAACTTTATTACGAACATGAATAATCTAGAGCGTGGTTGGATGTATGATAGGTTGGATGGTCGAGGGGCTAAATTCTAGTTTTGTATTGGAGTGGATAAATTTATCCAATTTGCATGTTTGCAACAGAATCGAATGATCGGCAATACAGTTAGATGTCCATTGTAATAAATGTCACAACTTTAGGTTTATGGATGTTGAAACGATTAAGCATCAACTTTATAAATCTAGATTTGTTGATAACTATTTTATCTGGAAACATCAAGGAGAAAAAAATATGATGGTGAGATTTCTTGTGATCAATATTTGAATGGTGGTGCTACACCTGAATTAGGATATGATAATCCATACCGTCAAATGATTTTAGATGCAACTGTTCCTAACTTTCCCCAAGGTTCAAGTTGGCAATCTTTTGGCAATACTGAAGATGAGTCGTCTCATCCTTGTGAACCTTCAATGGAGGAATATCCTAATCCTGAGTCCCAAAAATTATATGATTTGCTGCAAGTAGCTGATGCAAAATTATATCCCTATTCTTCCCTTTCTCAACTTGTTGTTGTCTCTCGAATGTTAAATATTAAAATGGAGAACAACATGTCACAGAGAGGTTAAAACCAAATGATGCAATTGTTGAAAGAGGCTTTACCTGAATATAACACAGAGATTGATAGCTTCTATCAGACTAAGAAGCTAGTGTGTATCTTGGGTTTGCCAATTAAAAAGATTGATTGTTGTGAATCAGGATGTATGTTGTATTAGGGTGACGATGAACACCCTACATCTTGTACATCTTGAGGACATGATAGATACAAGCGTCATGTTGGCTCTCTTAAGAGGAAATTGATCCCTTACAAGAAAATGTTTATTTTCCTTTGATTCGTAGATTGCAAAGATTGTATGCATCTCATGCTACAGCTGTCGACATGAGATGGCATCATGAGCATACAAAAGAGGATGGTGTAATGCATCATCCATTAGACTCTGTGGCTTGGAAGCACTTTAATGACACTCATCCTTTTTTTGATAATGAACCAAGAACTGTAAGATTGGGATTATGTACTAATGGTTTCTGATTATTTAGTCATTCCGGGAGCAGATACTCTTCATGGCCAATGATTGTCACACCTTATAATTTACCTCTAGGAATGTGTATGAAAGAGGCTTATATGTTCTTAACAGTCGTTGTTCCAGGGCCAAACAATCCCAAACATAAAATTGATGTTTATTTGCAGCCTCTAATAAAGGAATTGACTTTGTTATGGGAGACAGGCGTGCAAGAATTTGACATCTCAAAAAAGCAAAACTTTCAACTAACGGCAGCTTTGATATGGAAAATCAGTGACTTTCCAGCATATTATATGTTATCAAGATGGAATAATGCAGGTAAGTTTGCATGTCCCTATTGTATGAAGGAAACGGAATCTTTTAGATTGACCCATGGTCGGAAAACATCTTGGTTAAACTTTCATCGGATGTTTCTTAACCAACATCACCTATTTAGGAGAGATCGTAAGAACTTTCTTAAAAGCAAGATTATCCAAAGATCACCTCCGCCCTATAGAACAGAAGTGGAAATATTGAATCAAATTTGTTATTTGGACATAAGAAAAGTAACGGAGTTAGATGCATAACAAGTCAATCGAAGAGTATGTAAGTCTTGCGGATGGAAAAAAAAGAGAAGCATCTTTTGGGATTTGCCTTATTGGAGTTCTAACATGATTCGACATAATCATGATGTCATGCATATTGAAAAAAATGTCTTTAATAATGTGTTTAACACCGTTCTTAGTTTTGATGACAAAACTAAAGACAATCCACAATCACGTCAAGATACAGTAAAGTTTTGTAATCGACCTCAATTGGCAAAGGATAGTAATGGAAAATATCTCAAAGCTATATATACGATAGACAAGGAAGCAAGAGTTATCTTGTTCAATTGGGTGAAAGGCTTAAAGTTTCCAGATGGGTATGTTTCCAATTTGGGTAGATGTCCAGACAAAAACGCGAAAAGGATATATGGCATGAAAAGTCATGATTGTCACGTGTTCATGCAACGACTATTGCCTATTGCCTTTGCGAACTACTCCCTAGTAATGTGTCGCAAGCACTTACAGAATTGAGCTTATTTTTAAACGATCTTACTTCTACAACTCTACAAGTTTATGACATGGAGAGATGAGAGAGAAACATCCCACAAATCTTGTGCAAGTTAAAACGTATATTTCCTCCCGGATTCTTTGACTCAAAGGAACATCTTCCTATACACCTTCCATATGAACCAAGGATAGCTGGACCTGTACAATATCAATGGATGTACCCTTTTGAAAGGTAAATGTAAAGCTTTATATAATATTAGTGACTAGTATGTCATATATTTTTATCTTCTAATGTAATGGTCCATACATGTTATATATTGAGGTATCTAGGAACTCAAAAGGATGATTGGAAATAAAGCTAGTGTTGCGTGTTCCATTTGTCAAGCGTACTTGACGACAGAGTCAACACAACTATTTTCTTATTATTTTGAACCTCATGTCATGACACATAATCATAACGTGGACAGTAATGATGATGGCGGGGATAAAGAAGATATTGAAGGAAATTTATCAATATTCTCCCATCCAGGTAAACTATGGGGAGAAGCAAAAAAAAAGGATTTATCCCTGGAAGAAATAAAGGCTTCCCAAACTTATATCTTACTAAATTGTGATAAGGTTGAGCCGTTTGTGAGGTAACGAAAGCTAATTTTATTTTCTTAATAATATAAAATATCCTTAAACACGACTTTTCAATTGAATTTATTTTGTTGTAATGAAGTATGTTCAAGCAACGTTTGCAAGAAGAATTTCCGAATCTATCTCAGGGTCAAATAGATAAGAGTCTTGAAGAAAGTTCCTCTATATTGTTCAAGGAATTTGTGACTATTGTGAAATTATCTTTTATACAGTAACATACTTCAATTTAGTTTTAAAATTAACCAAGTCTTACAAATTTTTAAAAATAGGTCCAATGCAATCCCATTAAGAATGAATTATTGTGTAGTCTTGCTCGTGGACCATTAATAGATGCTACATGTTATTATGTGTATTTTATGAATGGATACAAATTTCACACAGAATATCATGGTAGCACAAGATCAACAAGGAATAGTGGAGTTTGTATCTCAGATTAAATTTTGGTAATTACTATGGACAGATAAAAGAGATAAGACAAGTGGAATACAAGGAAACACCTTTAAAACAAACTGTATTATTCAAATGTGAATGGTTTGACCCAACAATGTATGCTGGTGTTAAAAGGCACAGTCAATACAAATTGGTTGATATTAACCATTGTCGTCGATATAAAAATATGAACCTTTTATTCTTGCAATGCAAGCAACACATGTGTGTTATGTACCTTATCCAAACAAGAAAAAGGACAATGATTATAAGGTACTTGTGATGAAGGTCAAACCTAAAAATTTTATGGAATTACCTAATGAGGAAGTTGCAATAGTTTCAGAAGTAAATGTTTCCTTTCAAGTTGAAGAAGTTGAAGTCCATGAGATAGATATGACAGTTTTGGTTGATGAGTTTCTACTCTTAAATGATCCAAATGGGGATTTAATTGAAATGGATGAACCCATTGATGATGGACTTTTGCAAGAGAATTATGAAATACACATAGTATCGACAGCAGAAGAGTATGAAACTGATGAGGATGAGGGTGACGATGAGGACGAGGATGAGGAAGAGGAAGAGTTTGAAAAAGATAGTGACTAGTGCTTGATCATTTGCTATTGTATTTTTACTATATTTTGTTTGTTTCTGATTTTCAATCGAGGATAATTTGTTGTAGTTTCTGCTTTTCAGTTTAGGATTTAAAAAGGAATAGTTCTTATCTTTGAACTACGTGTTCTTAATTTCTTATTTAAAATCCTAATTAAATCTTTGGGAGACTTATTCTTATATAATTTTTTGATCATTTCTTTGAATGAATGACATTACTTGACAATGATTGTGTAACCATCAGTTTCTGGATCCTTATCAGAAGCACATGATAGATTTCATATCAACAAGCTCTTACAGAGAGTTTTCATATTTAATCTTTGTTCCAAATTATCTAACAACAGTGTTCTTTTTGTTTATAGGTATGTCTGGAGGCAGATGTCTTGGAAAATCCTCAAGTAGGAGTAATCCTGCTATTCGTGTAAGCATGCCAACTATTCCCAAGCCCACTAAATTTCTCCTCGAAGAGGTGGTACCCGACCAATATTGTAACGTCAACTCAGAGTATTAGCCCAATCATCTCTGAGACACCTCCAGTTACACCAAATGAGAGTAACCGAACAGGTTAGGGTCTTTATACCCACAACAATGTTCTGGTGCCTTATCAGAAATTCATTGTTTGTGTAAAGCTTCTAATATAAGTTCATGAACCCTTCACTGTTGTTACTTTTGTCTTAGATAGTTACTCTTGTTACTCTTGTATCTCCAAGTACTAATTCTTTTACTTGATCAATAAGCTCTAAATTACAGAGACAATTTTCATATTTCAGCATTATTATTCCATGTAATCTCATTATCTAATAACAGTGTTTTTTTTGTTTATAGGTATGGCTGGAGGCAGAGGTCGTGGAATATCCTCAGGTAAGAATAATTTTTTAATTCGTGTAAACATGCCAACTATTCCCAAGCCCACTACAGTATCTCCTCAACAAGGTGGTACCCCGACAAATATTGAAACGTCAACTCAAAGTACTAGCCCAACCATCTCCGAGATACCTCCATCTACACCAAATGACAGTAACCTAATAGGTCAAGTTCTTTTTACCCGTAGCAATGTTCGAACAGGTCATACAAATACAGTTGCTGAAGGCAAATCCAACAGTAGCCATCCAAGGACCCTTGTCTTTCTAACTTCTGCAGGGTTAGTCCATTCTTTTAATTTTATTCCTACTTGTTGTGTCGATGACACTTGTTGTCTTTGGTTCTGATTTATGATATCCCTCCTAATAACCTCTTCTAATTTATATAGACTAAAACCTTCTCAAATATGCTCTAGTTTCATATCCAAATCTTTCAAAAGTGAGGTTATCCCAATGGAATCAATTGGAAAGGTGTTTCAAATGATGTAAGAAATGGTTATTTTGGAGAATTTAAGGTATAAGTTTTCATCATAAGTGATTTTAGAAAGTGCATTCACATATATAGATAGGACATTAATGTACTACTTTCAATACTTGTTTCAGAAAAGTTCTGCTAGGATGTTTCCATTAGTGAAGTCAAAACACAATGGATGGTTAAGGCAGCATTGAACTATAGGAATTTCATTTCTAAAATTGAAAAAGGAGGAGTTAGGCTAGGTTACATACCAGAAGATGTGTGGGAAAGATGGATGGAGCTTTGGGGAAGTGCAGAGTCTATTAGGAAATCAGAAATTAATTCGCAAAATCATCGTGGCTGTCGTGAAACTGTTTTTAAGACTCACACTGGTGGCTTTATTTCTATCAGAGAACATCGCAAGAAACTTGTGAGTATATATATATTCAACAAACTCTATAACTAACATCTTCTCTTATATGATATATATAACGTGATTTCTTTTGTATAGGCTATTGAAAAACGCCGAGATCGACCCAAGTGATTTACATCTGCATGTTCATACACATGGACATGATGGAAAAATATTTGTTGGTGAGCGTTCTCAAGATATACATGTAAGTCTAAAACTAGGAGGAGTTTCGGTACTTTCCTACTACAATTTATTGTGCCTTTCTTCAATATTTTAAAGTGAATTTGTTGTTGCAGTTTGGTATAGTCCTAATAATTTTTTGAGACTTTTCGATGCGATTCTAGTATCGTTTTAGAGAGAAACTATTTCCACTATTTTGAGGCTTTTCTGGTGTAATTTTTTACTATTTTTTGGTGTAATTGTACTGTTGTTTTACTGTGACTCTAGCTTCCAAAAGTTGCTCACTGATGAAATGAGCGAGTGTTGGGGTGGGGTGATGGGGAGGGGGACTTCCCTGAATAGTTAGTTGTCATTGTCTGTGTGATACTGTGATAAGAGATAACTCTTTTGGCATGATCTTCTCTTGGTGTGGATGTTGTTAGCAATTACTTGGCTACCCACTGTTTATTATCACAGACACAACAACTGCTACACTTGATAGAGGCATTGATAAGTTCTCTTAGAGTGTATGCCAAATTCTAGACAAATGGTGTACACATCTATGAATTCCAATCTAGTCAACTTGTGAAGTTTTTTATTTCTATTAGTTTGCTCAGTTTCAAAGGGATGCCTCATCCTGCACTCACATATACTACTTTATCTTTGTAAAGAGCAACTGGTATATTTTAAAGAATCATAGGAATAGTACCAAACTTAACTGAAAGGGACATCTTTATTCTTAGTGTCTTTGCCAATCTCTACACTGTACTGAGCATGACTTCGTCTATTTTCTGCATTTTCCTTCAAAATTGATTTGTTCCATATTATTATTACTTTCTCATTTTATCTATTTATTATAGGAAAAATATGAAGAAATATTAAAGGAAGAACATTTTCTGAAACTGATATTGATGAATATGAAGCATATTACCAAGCTGCGGGAGGAGAAAAGAAAAAAAGAATATGCGGTCTTGGATCTAAATCAAAAAATTACTATGGGCAGAAACTTTGTGGGTCATCACATTACCTCATCCATTTTGTCAATCAACATCGACAACAAATATGGACGAGTTTGTAAAGAAAATGATGTCTGCACTAACTAGTCATCTTGTTCCTATTATTGTTGAGCAGGTGAAAGCATCGATTACTCCATTCGGCAATCCATCGTCTGCGGCGCCCATGCCTCCTGCTAGTAATGTGGATGAGATTGATACCTCTATTTTAAGTTAATGCCTCCACTTCAGTTATTGATAATGTCATACTTTTTGGAAACTAGAAATTGCGCGTAGTAATAATTTGATGAACATGGGTTTATTTAAGATTACTTGATAGTTTTCTTTGTATTTTTTAACCAGAAATATGTTATTTTGGAGTTTTCTATTTATATATTATGAATCATCTATGGGTATTATATTATATGAATGTTTGTTAATTTTGGAGTATTTAGTAATTTTAATTTAATATATTTCAGCAGTGCATAAGAACAATTCTAGCAACAAATTTAGTTACTATTTGGTCGTTGCTGCAAAAAAAGATATTGGTGACGGATAAACGACGAATATTAAAGGCCTAATATGTTGTTAAAAAATATGTTGCGACGAAAATTTTGTTGCAAAATAACAAAATGAATTATGAAATTAGCAACAAAACAATAAAAATACAATGACGAATCTTTCAGTCGCTAACATGTGGCTACGGAAATGTTTCCTCACTATGACGTCGCTAAAATTGAGACGAAACATCATTTTTTGTCATAGAATTATGGAATTAGCAACAAAATTATATAAATATAATGACGAATCTTTCCGTCACTACAATATGGCGACGGACGTAGTTTGTCACTAACACGTTGCTAAATTTGTGACGAAACTCATATTTCGTCACTATGAGCTTACTGACGAGCATAATAGCAACAGTCAATATTCTGTAGCTAATCCGTCGCTAATCGTGATTAGTGACGGATTTTCTTCATTAAGTGATGGATTGTTTCGTTGCTAAACACTGTTTTTTTTGTAGTGGCACTTTTATTTTTTATTTGATACTTTCATTGATAAACACGATAAAAAAAATTGTCAAGTCTTTGTGCTAATTTTTGTTCATGTCTATTGAGTTGTGATTGGTAAACTACATAGATTAAGTCGATCTATTTGCTTCTATCTATAAATATGTACATATTTAATTGTAATGCCACATACGTATGTAGAGTAACTATAACAGAGATAACATCAACTTAGAAACAAAAGTGCAATGCAT
The DNA here is from genome assembly GCA_032847665.1 of Solanum chilense. Classification (NCBI taxonomy): domain Eukaryota; kingdom Viridiplantae; phylum Streptophyta; class Magnoliopsida; order Solanales; family Solanaceae; genus Solanum; species Solanum chilense. The sequence goes on from CM064963.1 coordinate 72,300,276, forward strand.
TTCATGAATTTCTATTAACTTTTCTCATCAGTGTGAAAATCAAAATAAACTAAAAAATGAAAGCACTAATAAAAGAAATGAACTAACGTGAATTTCAAATTTATTATGATGAATTACTATAATTAATGGTATGAATGTTCAACTTGAACCGATTATTCATTTTTTTAATAAAATCAAAAGTTTAATTTTAAATAAATTTATTATTGTATTCAATAATTTTTAAAATTTAAAAAAAAAATGACATAATCATATTGAATATATTTATAGATATTAAAAAAAATACACAATTTAATTAAAATATAATCCACATTTGAATGAATTGTGGGTGATAAATTTCATTCATTTGTGTATGAGTATAAATAATCATAATATATTGTTTCTACAAAAGTTAAATTTGAAAGAAGTGAATGAAGTATAAAATAAAACAAAAATGAACGACAAATTCACTTCCAACCTTAAGGTTGTGAGTTCGACCCCCAATATATAATATATATATATATATATATATATATATATATATATATATATATATATATATATATATATAACTTTTTGTATATAAAATACAGTCTTTAGTGACTAAATTAGATTTTGTTTAACTACGAAATGCATATAACTTTAGAGACAATTGATTTCGTCACTTATTGACGTAAAATAATTAGCAGCGAATAATTTTGTCGGTAGTAATAACCTTTTTAGTGACAAAGCATACTATTAACAACAAAAAATATACTTTTTACAACAAATAAATTTGTCACAAATGTTTAAGCATTTGCGGACAATTTTTCTTTTTGTAGTTAATATAATACTTTTAGCGACGAAGCACTAATCGTCTTTGTATACGTTTAGAGACACATATTTAGTAAATTCGTCACTCAAGATTTTTAGTGATGAAATATGATTTATTAATGACACAATTATTTGTCCCTGATAATCGAATTTGTTGCAGTGATTCTTTGGTGAATGATGAAACCTTTTGATACCCTCGAGTGCAACAACCATGTCATTATATTCAACAATATTCTCAACATCAAAATTCATTACCATAGACGCTAATGCCTCAAAACCTAATCTTTCTTCAATCGACACTTCTCATTATTCCTTCATAATCAAATTTACAATAGACACCACCTTGAGATAAGTTTGATGCTTGAATGTCATATAGATGTTGAAAGTTACTTCTTCATTATTCATTTTGAACCTAATTTTTCCTTTCTCCATATCAATCAAAGCACAAACAATAACAAGGAATGATCTTCCTAAGATGATGAGCACTTCAAATCCACCTCACATTCCAAGATCATAAAGTTTACATAAAATATTAGTGCCTCGACTTTAACCATAACATCTTGAAGGACACCAATTGATTTCTTTACAGTATGAGCATCAATAAGTAGTTGTGTTACAGTCGGTTTGGGGGATCCCAAGGCTAACTTCTTGAACACAAATAGCGGTATCAAGTTAATGTTACTTCCAAGTCACGTAGGGCTTTAGCAAAATCTATTGCACTAATCGTACATAATTGCTTAAGGCTCCTAGATTCTCTTTATTTGCACTACATATTTAGTAGCAAAGGCGCTGCAATAATGAAATTTGTTATCCTCTTCAAAACTAACTACTCCTTTTTTGGTCAATAGATCTTTCATAATCTTTGCATATCCTATCATCTATTTTAGTGCTTCAATCAAGGAAACGATGATCAAGAGTTGTTTCAATCTTTGGGGAAAAGGAGAAGGATCTTTTTAGTCGCTTCTTCTTCTTTCCCAACTTGATATTTGGGCTTCTCTGCTTCCTCAATTTCACCATCTTTAAGTTCCTTCGCATCTTTCATTACAGTTGACACAGAAGGGTCAACGATTTTCTTTCCACCTCGAATAGTAACTACTATGCATTGGTCATCATTCAGTATATTCTGGATCATATTGCTAGGGAGTTTTCCTTGTTGGCGTGGATTCACGGATAAAGGTAGTTCACTTAACTGCTGCTCAATTTGTCTAATGAAAACTGCATATAAATCTACTTTTTGCCTAATGCTTGATAGATCAATACACATCTCCTTCACGTTATCATATGTCGAGTATAATCTTTTCATCATCTTCGATATCATATCGTGTTGTTCAAACTTTATTTTCATGTCGATTCCATTTTGAAATGTATGGTCCACCCTAATTGTTCTTATTGTTACACCCATTCCTATTGTAATTGTTATCGCGGTTATAGTTCCCTTCCGTTTGAAGCTTTTGTTGTTCCAACCTATTTTCTTGACCCTTTGCGCTAAATATCCTGATTGGATGCTTGGGTTTAACTCTAGAAACCCTAATCTATATGTGTTTGTGTGTGTACTCATCAAGAGATGGTGTTGTATTCTGGTAGTGTACTATGTTTACTTTCTTGATACTCCACCTTAAATGTTCACTAACCCATCCTTTGTTCTTAACTATTCTACCTCTTGATGCATATCCTTGTTGCTTGTACTGAGAAGGAGCTCGTCGTGGTGGTGGTATCTCTGGTACTTCATGCTCTATAATTTGTGGCAATCTTTTCAAGTTTCTCTACAGAATGCTAAAATGTGTTACATCCTCAAGATCCTCTAGTAATAGTTTTCAACATCGCTTACCACTGTCATCCAATTCTCTATTGAAGAACTTCTTGGGTGATTCATCATCATTCGGTGGTTCAGGATCTTCTCAGGTAGCCTATAAATATTTCCCATGAGTCCCACACCGACTCGCAAGTATATTTGCAAAGTTGTTGATTTTATCCTTATGCTTTAACTTCTTTTATAACGGGAAGTATTTTTCAAGGAATACTTTATGAAACTGCTCCTTTGTGGTACTTGAGTTATATGAAAGCTAAGATAGACACATGGTAGCATCACAATTCAATGATGATCGGAGCACAGGTAACCCGATAGCATATATGTTTAAGTCTAGCGTACCCACACTACTCTTACTAACGCGAGTGACTTTACTTATATAAGCATATTGGTCTTCAGATGGTAGACCAACAAACATCCCTCTGGATGTAAGCATTTGCATCAGGTTGCTAGTGATAACGAACATATGTACGGGTGGCAGTAGAAATTTGACGCACCCATTCATCCAACAACATTATGATCAACCCCGTAATTATCATGCACATCTAATACTGAACTATCACAAATTTGTTCTAATTGTTTCTTGATACCTCTCCAACCCAGGCTCCATGGTTACCCTCTAGTCCCTCTCTGATTTGATCGATGTTCAGTCCTAGATTCTTGCCACATCAGGTGTTGGCCATCCTTCACAATGTTTTATTTAGTTCTAGATTGAAAGTGGTCCGCGGATTGACTTGACTCGTATTTGGAATACATTAGGTTGACTTATCTTGGTGGGATAAGACGAGTGTGATCACACTCATTTTTGGATCGTTACAATTACAATGGTTGTAAGGTTATGGGTTGGACCGCATATAAGGTATCTTATAACAATGTACCGTGTACCGAAAACAAATCAGCAAAATGATGTATATAAATTTGATGTATCTTTTTTTATAAATGAGTGTATAATTTTGTGTATACGATAGAAATTGTATAAATAATGTATACACATTCATATACACAATTATACAATATAGGTATATTGTATAACAATGTATAAAGATTGTATAAATATTGTATAACTGAACATAAATAATGTATAAACAATGTATCCACAGTACTATACACAAATCAAGTGAATAAGAAAATGACGCTTGATTCTAATATTAATTTATTTTAATGAAAAAATCACTAAAAAACATAAATAACAAAATTTATGAATGGAAGAGAGTAAAATAAGTGGCGGGATGATCAACGACCTTTTCAAATTATCAATTATCTAGTTAGGACCTGATGCTTTGATTGTGGATTATAATTTTGTATCCGAAGTTTTTCAAAAAAAAAAAGCAAGATTAGGAATTTCAAAACATGATTTTGATTTTCTAAAAATGTTAAACTTGATCCATAAGTTTGTATTTTCTTCTAAAAATAATAATTTATTTTAAATTTTGTAAAAAAAAAAAGATAAAGAGATTATTCATACTATTTGGAAGGATTAAATTAAGGGAAAATTGTATATAATAGCAAACTAATAACCTAAATTAAATGGAATAGCTAGGGTTTGATTTAATTGTACTCCATAGCAAACATTAGCTAAAATTTGCCAGCGTCTCTCTCCCAAAAATCTCGCTCGCCGCTCTCCATTCTCGCTCGCCTCTCTCGCTTTATACACAGAAGTGTATAATTCTGTTTCTGTTTTGTATAAAGCGAGAGAAAATTGTATATACACATGCAAAAATGTATATCTTCGTGTTATACACTTAATTATACAATTTACAAATATTTTACTTCAAATATTGCAGAGAAAAGGGCCAACGAATTATACAATTGCGAATTATACAATTGTAGTGAAATACAATTTTCTCTAGCTTTATACAACAGAAGTGTATATATTGTGTTTCTGTTTTTTTATAAAGCGAGAAAAACATATATCTTCTTGCTATACACTTATAATTATGCAATATACATACATTATAATTCGATTCAACTGTATGCAAAGCAAATTATACAATTGCAGCGAAATAGGCCAGCGAATTATACAATTTAGGCCAGCGAATTATATTCTTGTATATGTATAGCGAATTATACAGTTTTTATGTTTGCTATGGAGCGCAATTATGCAAAGTTTGTTATAGCATACAAATATGAATTTTTTGTTTGCTATATGTGAAAGTTGCCCTTAAATTAAAGAACACGTAGTTACTAAATAATTGTGTAAAAGAATAAATAGTTACTACTATTATTGACTAGTGATTTTTTGTAAATTAATGTGTGTATTTGAAAGTTTATAATTGCAAACATTCATTTATAAAAAATTATATGGAGATATGTGATTTATCAATGTGGTGTCTTAGGATATTATGATATCTTGTTTATGAACTATGATTTGCTCATTCGGTACGATTGTATAAGAATCGAGGAAATTTTGGTAGTTTTTAGAATTTGTGGGGTTTCATGTTTATGGAATAATAAACACAACTTAAAAAAAAACAAATATCCAAACAAAACATAAACTTCAAATAATTTGATTTCATATTATGATTCTATATCACATGTCCACACGAGTGCTTAGTGATTGATTATTTTACTACTTGGACGTAGAACATCCCATACAAATAATGGAATAGGAAGATCCAGGACAAACTTGGAATAGAAAATTGCTACATATATTACTTTTCTGGTGGAAACATGCATTAACAATAATATATATAGTACCATACTTAGTTGTAGTCAAATTGAATTTTGACATATTTAGAGTTCATAATAAGCAGAGTAGCTGGTTTTCATCCATATTTAAATATTTATCATGATTTCTATCTAAAATATGGAATCTTTGAAAACAAAAACTACCAAGTAGTCTATATCTTAAATTGATTTGGACTTTTTGAAAAATAGACCATTTATGAAAAGATTTCCTACTACACCTAGAAACATCTCAATGGAAGTGGATATAAGTCCACTTGTTGTTTATAAATGTGACTAATGCTATTAGGTTTTGTTGCAATTTATACGCTTTCTCCAAATTTTTATAGTTCATATTTCAAAGATAATGCAAGTCAATTGATTGACCTTTAGCCTTTGTTTTGATAGTACATTTATTTGACTATTAGAGTAAATTAGGTTTATAATGTAGATTAAAATGGTTCATTACATATTAATTAATTCTAACATTTGGTGAGGGACACTCAAACTCAATTCATTTGTTTGACTTTACTTTGATTAATTGTAATGTAGATATTTTTTAGATCAATTTAAACAAAGCATGTTAATTAATTTTTTATTACTATTTTCTAACAAATATAAATGGTTTTTTTTGCTTTTGAAACTAATTTGTGTGTAAAGGAGACGGGGTAGCAAACACAAGTTCATGCACCTTATAAAAGTTAATCTATTTAATAATAATGATTAATTAGTATTAAGCAACCTAGATTGATCACTTAATTACTAATTTAATTCAAGATTGAAAAATAGTAATAGTAATCCATTGTTATAAGCTTCCTTTGTTGACAACAAATGTACACTATGTTCAACCACAAAGAGATGTCTTTGACTTTGTAGATCAGTGTTAAGACAAAAATATAGTAGGAAAATAATTAAATTATAAAATCTCAACATGAAAATAAAGGATAGTGGCAAAAATATTTTTAAAAGGCTTAGAGTGAAGTAGTGTTATAGTTTAAAATAGAAAAAAAAATGTGACAAGTAGGAATAATGGTTAATTAAAATGTTGGGGCTTTTGGAAACCCAATGTCTCATGTTTGAAGAGCAAGGATGAATAAAGAAAGTAAAAGAAAGAAAGTGGAAGAATTAGTTTGTGTTCTACTAGGACAGCCTTGTTGAGTTCATACTTGACAATCTTTTCATTGTTATAATGGAGTAATATTTAACTCTTTACTTTCTTCAACTTTTATATTACACATGCTTGCTAACTTTTAGCTAACTTATTACTCTATAGATCTAATACTTTTATAGGTTCTATTTTGTGTTCTAATGTGCTTTTCAATTCCGATCGATCGAGTATGAGCATATATATGTTTGTATTTATGCAAATAAAGTAAACATGATTATAAGTAATCGAAAAGTTATTTGAAAGTAGCGGTTTTAAATTTGTTTAGAATTTACTATTATCTTTTTATTAGTGATATTGTCCACACTTCGATGGCTATAAGAAAATACAACAAATTTATACATTAAATTAATTATATAATAACTCTTTATTTAATAAGTAGTATATAATATTTGTATTTAGGTTAATGTCAGATAAGACAATATTTGATATATCTCTTCATATGTGACATAATATGTTTTTACACTTCTTTTACATACAAAATAGAAATTTTGTGCATCCTTTTCAGTACAAAATATTCATATTTATATAATAGAACAAAACACTTGTGTTGGTGAAGTAAATGGAATGAGAAGTCATATTTCAAAATAACAATATATTGTATTACGTTGAAAATGTTATTTTATGTTTAATATTTTCTATCTTTTGTAGGAGTGCTTATTTCCTATTCAAATCCCGGTTTCATAATGATCATTGAACTTCTTACTTGTGTCTTTATTATAATTACATTTTATTATTAATTTTTTAAAATTATTAAAAAAATTTAAGAATTATGATAATGGCACACATAAAAAGCAAGAGTAGAAGTTTAAAATATAAATTTTTTTAGACAATGAGAATATTAATAATCATGCATTAATTTTATTGTAAAATAAATAAATGAATTGTGAAAATATGGAGTATAAGTAAAAATATTGATAAAAAAAGTAAATGATTGGTGGTTGCGTAAGAGATGTGTCATGTTACTATTTCATAAACCGCAATCATATGATATATAGATAATAAATTTTATTAATTATGTAGCTAAGACATCAAAATAACCTACACTACTAAACTCACACAGTAATTAAAAATGTAAAGAAAAAGTTATAAATATTTTTCAAATAGAAAGGAATAGTGACGAAAACATATTGTTACATACGTAAAAGACTAGACAATGACTACAAAATTTGTAACTTACACATTCACTATCCTTTGCCCAGTAAATCATGCACATATTGACAAAATATGAATTTTTTCAACTAGCACGTTCATTACCCTCATTAAATTTTAGTTTCATAGAAATTTTTTTATATCACATTATCAGGCAGAATCATCTCATTGACATATTGACAAATGTCATCAAAAACATCTTTTGAAGAAGTCGTATTCAACCTTGATATGCAATAAACTAGCAACAACTGATAATTTTGAGTGTGTTTTACAATGAGGCCACACTTTTGATTTGCAGAATCATATCATAAAAATATTGAGCATATGATTAGGTGATTCTTTCATATCATCTAGCACAAAAGCGGGACAGCAGCCTCATGAATGATATGGCGTCGTAGGTACATGATCATAAAACTGTAACACATCGGTCCTAGAAAGAGCTGTAGAAAGAACTAAATTAGAAAGAGCCAATTTGAGATATGTTCAAGTTATGCTTAATTTTTGAGTATTGGATTAACTTCAAATGACCATAACTTTCAGCATAGGATGAGTAAGGTGGTCAATGAAATACATTGAATCCTCTTTCAAATGCTATCGAGTTTGCTAAATTTCAAGTTCGGATAAGGGAGATATGCTTTTTTGAGTTCAGCCTATCCGATTAAGAAAATTCATCCGAATTAAGAAGGGATATTTTGGTCTTTTCCTTACGCCATTAGCCTTAAGCGTGTTTTTCATCCAATTAGAGTTCAAAGCTGATTAAAATCAGTTTACACCCAAGTTTAAAGTGCTCAAGAAACTAGGGCTAAGTTCAAGAGGAGAAAAAGAGAGAAAAGCTACAAGGGTTTGAGATCCTTACAAGCTTTGAGGATTGTCGACATGAACTCAATTCTTTCGGGGTATGTAACTTTTCATAGTGATGGATTATGTAACATCTCGCAACTAGAAAGGGACTAGAAGTAAGTTTAAAATCTAGAAATAGTTATTCTAGAAAATATATGGAAACCTGGAAATTTTAAGTAAGTTAAAAAGTGAGTTTTTGGTCAACTTCAAACGATCATAACTCCTAGCTTGGAATGATTTAGGTGTAGTTCCAAATATGGATGAAATTTCTTGGAACGATCTTTCTAACGCCACCAAGTTTGCGCAATTCCGAGTTTGTATTAGTGAGTTATGCCTTTCGAAAGTTAGGTTGTCAGATGAGGAAAGTCTAATCCAGATTTTGAAGGGGTAAGTTATTATTTTTCATACCTAATTATGTTAATTAGTTTTTAGGAATTAATTGGGGTAAAACAAGATTTTGGGGTCAGGTTAGGAAAGTTAGAGTTCACGCTAGGGCTTGGAGCGCCAAGAAACTTTCGAGCTTTGAGTGTGGATTTCGCCGGGGGAAAATCCCTAAAAAGGTACGTGGGTCTTTTATCAAGTTGGATTTTTTCACCCATATGTCAAGCATGTTTGATTCAGCGTGAAATAGTTTTAAAAAGATTGAAATTTGAATGTTCTTGATGATTATTCTTGAATTTTTTTTGTTCTTGAACATGAGTTGAAATGTAGGAGTTTCTTAATGATTAAAGCGTTGTTCCTTGAGTTCTTTGAGTTATATCCCTGTGTATATGATTTGGGTACATGAATCTAAAGTGAATTGGAGTAAACGAATCGAATAAAAACGATTCAATAGTGCATGGCAGGCTGGGGAGGGCTGGCGGACGCGCCTTATAGAGCATGGCAGGCTGGGCGGAGTGCCTCAGTCAAGTGAGTCTGGTGCGACGCGCCCAAAATGTCGTGTTTCATCCAACTTTTGTCATTCAGTCCGTTTAAGCCCTTCTAAAGTGTATTAACACTTTCTAATGATTCTAAGTACTCTAAATGACTTCTAAACATATAGAAATCATCCAACAACATGAATCACAACCTTGAATCCATAAATTCAAATTCAAGGATCAGTTAACAGTCAAGTCAAGAGCAATTAAGTTCAAAGCCAAAGAAGTTAAGAGTAACCTCTAGAAGTTAACAAGCAAGTCATAGCAACGTTCTTAAAAGTTTTGAAGAGTTTTAGCAATGTTTTAACTTTGTTTTTAAGACTCAAGTTTCAAGTTAAGTAAAGAGTGAAGAGTTGAGTTCATTCCTCAAAAAGTAATAAGCGAACTAAGTATTCCCTAAGAGTTCATAAATACTTTCACATTTGAGAAAGAAATGGAACATCAATTCCAAGAGAGCATTTAAGCTAAGATTTGAGTAATTATCTCAAATCAAAGAAAGAAGTTTTTTTTAAAAACACTCTAAGTATATTTTTGGAAGTAGTATTAAGCACCAATATGGGGATGCGAGTTTATATTAACTCAAGTATCCATAAACCATGTAATCATCATTGGTATTAAAGGATCATACTTTTTAGATGATCACTTAAGTTAAGCTAGTGGATCCTCTAAGTTAAGTAGTTCTATGCGGCGGCAAAATATAGGAAAGTTCTGACAACATGGGAAAGACGTTGTATCACAACTTAGTCTCATAGTGATGGTTGTCGGTTAGAGAATATCCCACAGAAAATATGTTACTTCAATATATAAGTAAAGTTGAGTTTGTTATTGCATTTTCTTTAACGAACTAAGTTGTTTTCCACTTTTTTACAAGATTTATATATATTGCATATGTCTTATTGCTTCATATTGAGTTAAGTTATTTATGGGTTGACAAAATCCAAGGTAAGTGTTTCCTTCATATTATTTTCAAGCTTAAGTTGTGTTTAGCATTCCAACTCGCATACTCGTACATTCAATGTGATGATGCCGGGGTGCCTGTATCGTCTTATGATGCAGACGCAGGTAACTAGGATTGGCCTCTGGGGTACCGTTGATCGAGTGAGTAGCTTAGAGTCAGTTGGTAAACCTCCTTACATTCTAAAGGACTTCTTTTATCACTTTCTTTCTAGTTTTCAATCGTTAGGATGATTGGGGTTCATGTACCAACAACCCTCTTTGTTTTTGAGGCTTCATAGAAAGATAGTATTAGTTCTTTAGTCTTATTCATTTCAGTTTTAAACATTTAAGACATGATTTTCCACTTTGGGTAAGTTACTTCTTTTAAGTAATTTTTAAAAGTTATCTCTTGTATTTAAGTCTTTCGCTAAGTATGTAAGACAGGTCAAGGGTCCGCTCGAGGCCAGTAATGATCTTCGAGTGCCAGTCCCGTCCAAAGTGTAGGCTCAGTGACACATTAGTTCACCCTCACACAAATCATGAGTTCGTTTATCGAATTCGTCCATGAAATCTGTGTATTAAAGTTCTTGATGAGTTTTTTCGAAGTTTCGTTCTTCAATATTTATTATTGGAGTTTATAAGTTCTTGAGGCGAGGGTTTGATTTTAAGGATTGTTTTGGAAGAGATTTGAGTAGATTTTCATTTATTTATGTGGGTCGTACAAATCTAATCGATTTTGAAAGAAATCAAACGATTTAAGGTGAATTAGGGCCATAAAATCAAGAATAAAAGTTTTCCATAACATTTTGGGGAGGGTTAGCGCTACACACCACTGATACGAAAGAAGGGTTGGCGTGCTATGCCTGCAGTGCTCCAGAAACGGGCTGCAGTTTATATAGGGTTCGCGCTCTGCGCTACGGCCGCCTACTCCCGTTCATTTTTCATCGTTCGTTCCGTCTAAGTTACTTTAAAACATATTTTCGCTCTCTGCGTGATTTTAATCATCAAACTACATCAAATCAATGAGAAATCCTATATATCCAAATCTAATTCTTTAATTCACATTTAAAATTCAAGATTGAGTTTAGAGTAAAGTTCGAGGGAGTTTTTTGAGTCATTTTGAGAAGTCTTTAGAAAAGTTTTAAAACTTATTTTAAGACTTGAATACTTGAGTATAAAATGACTATAAGGGAACTAATTATTACCAAGACTAAATGTTTTGCATTTAAAATGAGAAGGAAACTTTGATTTCCAAATTAGTTCATGAGGAGTTATTGAGTACTATCTCTTTTAAGAGAACCTTTTCAGCAATAATCTCCAAGTTGGAGGATGAGAAAATATTTTCAAACATATGAGCATGAGTTATATTATTGGGAATAGTATTCCACACCGATATGGGGACGAGTTTACACAATTTAAAGTCCTCATAAATCATGTATGTCAACATGGGTAAAGGGTCATACTTTTTAGATGATTTCTTATTGATTTTAAGCATAGTTTAGTGGATTCATTTAGTTGAGAATGTCTTATACTCCGGCAAGGTATAGGAAAATTATGGCAGCGTGGATGAGCCATTGTGTCATCACATAACTCAAAGTGATGATTGTCGGTCAGAGAATATCTCAAATAAGAGTAAAAGAGTTGTTATGTTATATTTTTAAATACATTGAGTTATTATCTACTGTTTTAAAAGCTTTCTTTATAATGCATCTCTATTGTTGCTTTTATATTGAACTGAGTTGTGTATTTCTGAGTTTGAATATCTTTAAGTATCCTTGAGTTGAGTTGAGTTGAGTCCAGATGAAGTGAGTACATGCTTCCCTTTTTATCATGTTCAAGCTTATGTATGTGATTTAGAGTTCCTCTTGCATGCTTGTACATTCTATGTACTGATGTTATTATGCCTGCAACTTTCATGACACAAATACAAGAAATTAGGTTCATCAACATGCGCTCCATTGATACCACTTGCAGTTCCAGAGTTGCTTTGGTGAGCCTCCTTGTTTCAGAGGGTTCCATATGTATTTTTAGTGTTGTTAGGAGGTTGTGAATCTTATCTTAATTTCCCTCATAGTTATTAGAGTCTTCATAGGCAACTTTGCATTTCCATTGTTAAATGTTTAAGACTTAAGTTTCCTCTTTCGGCCAGATGAATTTTTTCTAAATATTCTGAGTTATGTACTTGAGACATTTGAGTTAAGTCTTTGCATTTGAGTTCCTATACTGTTGAGTAATTCTTTCGGTGAGTATTGATCAAGACAAGGATTCACTTGGGGACTAACAATAATTTTCGAGTGTCGACCACGTTCAGGGTGTAGATTTGGGGGCGTGACACATATCCATTAACATTTATTGGGAGGGTATTTTTAGTATGATCCCAGTTGTGCATTCTTCCATCTTTATCTATATTTCTGGCAACTTTATTTTCTCCATGTTAGTATCAAACATGATATCCCGCTATAAATTATTCTTTTAATATATGTCCATAGACAGTACGAACATTTTCAAAATTTCTATTTTAAATTTTTTTCTGATTATATGGAACTTTGGTCTCTCACCATCTCTCCCTTCTGGTTGATTCATAGAGGACTCAATAAATTGTTCTACACCCCATACGAATTCAGAATCATTTAGACCTTTCATTAATTTTTTACATTGATGATTTTAACTCATTGTACTTATAAACCTTCTTTTTTGATAATGTTAACGGGTAAATAGTGAAATAAAACCACGTAGAGGATTGAAAAGAAAATTTTTGCAGTATGACAGAAAGTGAAACATAAAAGAATTTTATTTGTTTAAACATTGAACTTGAACTCTTTTTTTACAACAAGTATGCAAGTTACATATATCGATAAAATAATAACATTTTCTCCTAAAATAATTCAAGCAAAGTCCTATTCAAGTAAGTAATTAATCTAGTATTATTTCTAAATAATGAGAACTGATATATTAGGTCCAGTCAACTTAAAAATTATACGTTAAAAAGAAACAACTATTTTTTAACAAAAAGCATTTCAATCAACATATTTGAATAATTAAAAAAAAAAAAAAGGTCCAATATAATCAAGCCAGAAGGACATATGTTTTTACACAAACTTCCTTTCTTTCTTTTTTAGTAGGTTAGTTTAATCCAAATTACATAAAACATGTAACTCAACATATGAAGGCAATGAAAAATATTATGTTCTTCTACGTCTTATGTGATCTTAAATTTCTTCTCTATCAGTTTCAAATTCGGGTGACTCCTCAACCAACTTACAAGTATCTTAATTAGAGAAATCTCTTTATCAAAAAAATTCAAAAATAAAAGTTTATAATCGATCCTATTAAGTCAATAACCCATCAACCACATACTGTATAAACACTATATATCAACCAAGAAAATAAAGCATGTCAGAAGATTTACAACTAATCAAATAAAATAAAAAAGAATAAATGTGATAAAGCATACATATGTCTAGCCGAAAGGATTGTAGAACTAAGAATTCAAGAGTGGTAAATGAATTGCACTTCAAAAAACTACATGAAGTGTGAATATGGGCAACAATTTGAACAAGAAATAAAATGAATAATGGCGTGAGTATAGCTCTATATTTTAGGAAGGTGAATTATTTTAGAGTCAAACTTTTTTATTTGGACTATTTTTACGAAAAAGAATTAGATTCTTGAATTATATTCTTGCACTATAAAATACAAATTGAGTCCAAAATAATTATAGCTAATCGTTTCAAAGATGGATACGTCATGACATCATTAATATAAATATACATATTAAAATGTGCAAGAATTTAAAGAAGCATCATAGTCTACACAACAATTACCTCAGCACAAAACAAGCAACACGTGCAATCATTTCAACAAAAAGATAGATGAAAGGATAACAAGAGATATGCTAGACATACCAATATGGGTATTATAGATTTTGAAATGCAAATTTAGAGGATTTATAATTGATGTGGATTTTTACTTCAGCTGTAGCTCTCCAATCTAGGCGATTTATAGATCTCGTCCATGTAGCGATTTGTGACGAACTATGAAAATATAGTGATGGATGAAAGGAAATTTACAATTTCCAATCTAAATTTAACGAATTTGTATTTAATCAGCTCTCTAACATGAAACATTAGCAAAAGCCTCGAAACATGAAAAACCCATCTTATTAAACCAAAATGGATCTTCCAAAGTTAACTCGCTGATAAAACTTTCATTTTAATACGTTTACCAAGAATAATGATCGAAGTCAAACTTTCGTCAAAATTTCAAAGTTAAAACACCTAAAAGCATAAAAAAAATGAAAATCTAAAAATTTGAACCAACCATGCTACTAGACAGAAAAGGACCTTCTAGAGTTGATCGCTCTAAAGAAATTCTAATCCGAGATGTTTACTAAGAATGTTGACATAAGTCAAAATTTAGCCATAATTTCAAAGATAAAATGTCTAATGATCAAAACTCAAATGAAAGCCTCAAATTTCAACCCAATTATCCTGCTAGATTAAAAAGGACCTTCTGGAGCTAACCTCATAGACATAATTTTCATCTGTGTACATTTACCAAGAATGTTTACGGAAGTTAAACTTTGGCCAAACTTCAAAGTTAAAATGCCCAACACCACAAACTCAAAATAAAAGCATCAAAACCTTAACCAACCATCCTATTAGACCAACAAGGACCTTCAGAGCTAACCATGCTAACATAAGTCTCATCCGAGTATTTTACAAATAATTTTGATCGAAGTCAAATTTGACAAGAACTTTAAAAGTAAAATGCCTAATGGTACAACGTCAAAACAAAAGCCTCTAAATTCGAACCAACTATCCTACTAGTTCGGAAAGAAGCTTCCGCAGTTAACCATGCCGATAGAATTCTCATTCGAGCAAGTTTGCCAAGAATGTTGACTAGAATCAAGGTTTGATTAAAACTTCAAAGTTAGAACAACTAACGACACAAACTAAAAATGAAAGCCTCTAACCCTAAACTAGCCATAATACTAGACCAAAAAAGATCTTAAGGATCTAACCTCGGTGATAAATTCTCATTTGAGCATGTTTACCAAGAACTTTTGCCTATGTGAAACAATGAACAAAATTTTAATGTCGAAACATTTAATGGCAAAAACTCAAAATGACAACCTTGAAACCTAAACCAACCATCTACTATACGAAAAAGGATCTTTGTGATCTTACCATGCTGATGAAATTCTCATATGAGTATGTTTATCAAGAATGTTGACAAAGTCAAATGTTGGTCAAAACATCAAAGTTAAACGTTTGACAATACAAACTCAAAACAAAAGCCTCAAAACCCAAATTACATATCCTCATAGACCAAAAAGGACCTTCCAGAGCTAACAACACTAACAAAATTCTCATCCAATCCCATTTACCAAGAATATTGGCTGGAGTCAAACTTTGGCCAAAATATCAAAGTTAAAACACCTAATGCAATGAACTTAAGATAAAAGTCTCAAAATCCAATCCAACCATCATGGTTAGACCAATAAGGACATTGCGCATCCAACTAATTTGACTTAATTTTCATTCGAGCACGTTTATCGAAAATATAAATCAAAGTCAAACTTTTGTCAAAATGTCTAACGACACAAACAGAAAATAAAAGCCTTAAAACTCATTCAAGAACTTTTACCAACTATGTTGACTGATATACCGTGGTTTCACAGTATTTTTAATGTTTTTTCCTTAAGTTTAGTGTGTCCAAAAACCTTTTTGTATTAATTTTTAAGTAAGTTTCTCTTTATTTGCAGGAAATCTGTCTAAAAGATGAATGCGAAGGTTTTTGAGCAAGAAATACAGAAAAGTACCACTTACGGAGCTTGTGACGGTCCATCGTGCCCGTGACGGTCCGTAGGTGGCATCGTAGTGGAGCTGCTAAAGGAAGATGGGGAAGTCTGATCAAGTGTGGGGTTAAGGAGTGCGTGACGGACCGTCGTAGACATGATGGTCCGTCCTACTGGTTCGTCATGAAGATCAGAGAAGTAGTCCCAGTACCAAATTTTCAAGAGTTCAAGTGTTATGGAACGGAGACCCCCCACAGACCGTTGTGTATGTGATGATCCGTCATACCTGCCGTCGAGGGTAATGAAGAGAGCAGAACAAGAAATTGCACAAGTATGGGATGACGGAGTCCATGACGGCCCGTAGTGACCACGACGATCCGTTGCGAGGTCCGTCGACCCAGCCACGTTTTGACAGATTTTCAGCAAATAGAGTCCTTATTTAATTAGATTTTTATTTTGTTTCATAAATAGTTCGAAAAAACCTCGTTTTTGGGGTTAGACTCTTGATTATTTTAGACTCTTGGTTAGACTCATGATTATTTTTAGACTCTTGGTTAGACTCTTGATTATTTTTAGACTCTTGTTTATTTGAGCTTCTTTTGTGGATTAGACTTTGTGATTATTATTACACTTTTGGCGAATCTTCAGTCTTGAATTAATTTCAGTAATTGATTGTTGGTGATTTTTGTTGATTAATCAAGTGAACTTTTGGATTTTATTCTTTCTCATTGAAGTAAGTGCATGAATTCTTATGTTACATATTTGAATATTGTGGTTATGACTATGGGTAACTAAACTCCATAACTAGGGTTGTGGGAACCATATGTGAATAATGAGGTAAAACTTAACTAAAATAACAATTCTAGAATAGTGTCTTGCATGTATTGATAATTCTTTCGTTTAGAAGTCCTTTTAACAGATGGACAACGTTAGAACTCGTCTTAATGCTACTTGCCGGACCAAGGAGGTAGATAATAGGAAAAGAATTATCAACAGAGATTTAGTGTATACTATCTGATAGGCTAGTATTGATTGGTACGAGGTAATAACTTAGTCAAATATTGAATACGATAATTAATATGAGGTAAAGGTAAGGGTTAGTATAGCAACACACATAGCCGGATCAAGGTGCGGAGTGAAATTTTCTAGATGCCGGACCAATGATTTAGAAATACATAGCTTATCACTTTGCATGCAAGATACTAGGAAAGAATTGATATAGTTAGAATTATCAAGTTAGAAACTTGTGGGGAACACGTAAACCCTAGTTACTTTTATTAATTGATCAAACTCCAACATTTGAAGTTGTTAGTTTTCTCCTTTAATTTAGATAGTTATTTTCATTCATTTAGAATACCAACCTCATGAGTTGGGTTCTTTACTTGATACGACCGCTTTACTTCTTATTTGAGAAGTAAGTTTGAGCATATCAAATTTTGGCGCCGCTGCTGGGGAAAGTAGCTTTTGGATTAACTTAAACTTATTACTATGGTTTAGTCAATATTTTCTTGATTTTACTTTGTTTTATTGTTTTTTATTTTTGCAGAACCATCTTCCTTGTATGCCTAATACACGGAGAGGAAGAGAACTCTTATTTCCCTACGATCACAAATTAGAGCATACACTATGCAACATGAATCGAAACTTGGGGATTAATGATGATGATCCAAACCAGAACATCCTAGCTCCGGTTGATGTTCATGGCTAGTTGTTACCCGATGCTTTGGGTGAGAACCAACAGAGGGGACAGAACCCCGCTCCACGTCCCCAAGAATACTACAGAGGCTATGACAATATAGCAGACTCCGATGGGCCGTTTGTCTTGCCCCCTCTACCACCAGGCCACACCTTTTTGGTAACTAATAGCCTGATGCAAATGCTAACTGCCAGAGGTTTGTTTTCATGGCTACCTTCTGAGGATCCACATGCCCATATATCTAAGGTAAGGGCAGTGTGTAAAAGTTGTGTAGGGAGGCCTGACTTGGACTTGGATGTAATAAGGCTAAGAGTTTTTCCTCTCTCACTAACGGGAGAGGCTGCTATTTAGTTCACTGAGCTCCCTTACAACTCAATTTTCACTTGGAACCAACTAAGGGACGTTTCTTAGCATGCTACTACCCGGTCTCCAAGAAACTAAGCCATAAAGACAGAGTGAACAACTTTGTGGCACTACCAGGAGAGTCAATTAGTAGTTCTTGGGATAGATTCACCTCATTTTTTATAAGCGTCCCCAATCACCGCTTAGATGATGAGTCACTGAAGGAATACTTCTATCGGGGACCATATGATAATAATATAGCGGTGTTGGATACTATAGCGGGTGGTTCTTATGGGAAGTGTCCTTATGCTGAGATTGCTGAAAAGTTAGAGAAAATCTCCCAAAACAATAAAGCTTGGAGTACTAGGAAGTCAGATACTGGGAGAGACACCTTCGCAGTGCAATCCACTCACAACCCAGCCACAGATGAGATTCGTGAAGAGATGGCACAGATGAGAACTGAGCTTGGGTTGGTATTAAAACATATCATTAGGGTGCAGAAAAGATAAATGCAGTTAAATACTTGTCTAAACCACCACCACCAAATGATGAATATTATTATGCGGAGGATTCCTATGCAGTAAATGAGCAGACGGGGGGTTTCCGACCGAGTGCCCAAGGCTCAAATCAGGATAATTGGCGCCAAGGTCAAGGGAACCAAGGTCGGATCTATGGTAACTATAACCGTGAGGGCCATTATATCCGAGATGGAAACTACAACCGCGACAACAACTTCAATAGGGGTAACTACGGTAACATAAATGATAGGAATGGGCCCTATGTCTCTCCTTAAAATCGTGAAGTTACTCCTAGGGATGGTGGAGATAGTATGATGCGAGTTGAGGATATGTTGCACAAAATGATGAGGAGGTTCGATGCTAATGATGAGCACATTAAAGAGTTAAGGAGTGATTTAGCGGGTATTGGGCAGAAAGTCGATACACATGCAATATCGATTAAGCAGATCGAGTTGCAAATGGCCCAATTATCTGCGACTGTGAACACACGGCAACCGGGCACTCTTCTTAGCAACACTATCCAAAATCCGAAAAATGATGCACACTGTATGGCAATCACTACTCGGGGTGGTAGGCGAATCATTGACCCACATATGCCGTCTAATGAGGAAAAGGTGAGAAAAGATAATGATAAGGTGGTAGAGGGTAGTGGGTGAAGCAGTTGATAGAACTGAAAAAGATGCAGAAGTCCCTATAAAGGTAATTCCCATGCCTAGACCACTACCTCCTTTCCTCAAAGAGTAGTGAAAAAGACCGAGGATGGTAAATATCGGCGTTTTATAACAATGTTGAAGCAGCTTTCTATCAATGTCCCTTTGGTAGAAGCTCTAGAACAAATGCCCGGTTATGCCAAGTTTATGAAAGATCTGGTTACAAAGAAAAGATCGGTCACTTTCGAGGATAAGGATAGAATGCAGCATTGTAGTGCTATTGCTACAAGATCTCTTGTACAAAATAAAGAAGATCCGGGTGCATTCACTATTCTTTGTACAGTCGGGTCATCACATTTTGCGAAAGCATTATGTGATATGGGGGAAAGCATAAATCTCATGCCCCTCTTGGTTAAAAAGAAGTTGGGTTTGGGTGACCCAAAGCCCACTGCGATGTGGCTACTGATGGCTGATCGAACAGTGAAAAGGCCTATAGGGATACTCCACGATGTGCTAGTAAAAGTGGAGTCGTTCATATTTCCGGCAGATTTTATTATTCTTGATTGTGAAGTCTATTTTGAAGTACCTATTATTCTTGGGAGGCCATTCCTTGCTACGGGTAGAGCCTTAGTTGATATGGAAAAGGGGCAGATCAAATTTCGGTTGAACCATGAAGAAGCGACCTTCAACATTTGTAGGTCCATAAGGCAGAATGGTGAGCTCCAATCGGTATCTGCTATATCCTACAAAGAAAAGATGAAGAAGGATAATGACCTAAAAAGTGAAAAACACGAGTTTATGGTTGGGGATTTGGTGCTTTTAGACAGTTCTAGGTTGCGTTGGCTTCCGAGCAAGTTCAAGTCCAAACAGACTGGCCCTTACGTGATTACCCAAGTATTCCCTCATTGAGCGGTTGAGTTAGAAACCAAGGAGGGAGTGCGATTTAACGTTAATGGAGAACGAATAAAACTCTATTTTGGGCATACTGCATTGGTGAATGATGTGATAGAGGCATACCATCTTGATGAAGGCTGAGTAATCAAGTGCCTTTAGTCGTGCCGCGACGTTAAATCAGGTGCTTGTAGGGAGGAAACCCAATACTTATAGTTTTTCTTTTTAGTAATGGTAGCATTTTCTACTAATGGGTTTTAAATTTGCAGGCACATCACCAGGAAATTCTGCAGAAAATCACTCCATAGCAGTCACTGACGGATACATCGACGGTCCGTCACGCTTGCGACGGACCGTCACATGAATCCGTCGTGTCAGGTACGTCTTTCTGTTATTTTCAATACTAGGGCACACGCGACGGAACCAATGACGGACCATCATCAGGGACTCGTCACGTCATTAATGAAGCGTACCGACCCGACCCGGCTGGGGGTTTTGAAAATCCTTAACATTTAAAAACCCCACCCCCTTCATTTCACCCATTTTCTTCCCTCCTCCTCCCATTTCCCTCCCTTTTCAACTTCCAATTCCTACCTCTCTTTCTTTCAACCGATCATATTCTCAACTTCCCCGATTTCTAAAGTCCACTCTCTACTAGTTGGAGTCTGCTGTTGTGGTTCTATACTTGATCACCAAGTACCTTCCTCGCTTGTTTTTCTCAAATTCTCAGGTATATGTCTCTGATTTCTATCCATTTACATTGCATTTTTGTTTATCAATTAGTATTAGCCTATTTTTTATTGATGAGTTCATTCTTTAATACATATTCTTTTTGACCTAGGTTGAGAATCCTCAAAATTGCCTTGTTAAAACTCTAGAAGTAGGAGTTTTAGCATTGCTAGTTTAGTAGGTATTTGGGTTAGACAAATGTAGGTTAAAACACTAACAATTCCATTTGGGTAATAGGGGATGAATGGGGCATCCCCAGTTCTGTCCCTGAATAACAGAACGAGACCCCGATGACGGACCGTCATACCTACGACAGACCGTCATTGGGTCCGTCCCGACATCCCCAACACCCCACTGTCCATTTTCTCCAAGTGTCCACCAACGGACACATGCGACGGACCGTTGTTTCCACGACGGTCCATCCTGCACAACTTTTTTGGTTGTCAGAGACCCTGTTCCTAAGGGTGTCTCACTTTTTCTAAGTGTTCTTCAACGGACACATGCGATGGACCGTCATTCCCACGACAGTCCGTCCTGCACATACCGTCATGATAGTTAGAGACCCTATTTCTAAGGGTCTCTCACTTTTTCTAAGTGTCCTCCAACGGATATCTATGATGGACCGTCATACCCTCGACGATGCGTCCTGCATAACCGTTATGACGGTCAGAGACCCCTCTCCTAATGGTCTCAATACTTTTTTCTAAGTGTTCCACGATGGACATCGACGATGGACCGTCATAATCACAACGGTCCGTCCTGCTTATCCATCATACTTGTTAGAGACTTTCCTTCAGGGGTCTCCACATAAACATAGTTTAAAGTAATACATGACGGACCCCATGACGGTCCGTCGTACTCACGATGAGCCGTCACCTGGTCCGTCGTGTTTCACTGTTATTATAGAAATGTCATTACATCTTAACTCTTTTATTTATTTTGTGTCGTTTTGCTTGTCTTGTTTGCTCCTTCTAGTACTAATAATGATTCTTTACAGGTACTATCTATTATGGCACCAAAACAAGATCGAGTCTACGCACGTGGGCGATCGAAGTCTGTCGCCCTGTCTGCCCGCTTGGTCATTGGCTCTGATGATGAGTGTGACTCGAGTACGTTCCCCCAAGCACTTCCACCCCATCCCGAGCTACACGTGCTGCCAGAGCCACACCTAGAAAGGTGGCGTCCGACGTAGCCACTGCCTCTCAGTCTGATGAGGAGCGCACACTCACCGGCACACCTTCTGGGTCAGCTACTCATGAAGAAGGAGCGTCTGGATACTTAGGAGTTTCGTGGTCAGAGGAAGCCTCCGGATCTGCTGAGGTCCCTGCACCCGCCACAGCTGCACAGTCTGCCTCGTCTGATGAGGCTGACAGTTCTGAATCCACACATGGCTCACCGACTCGTGCTCTCACCCTGGTTACCAACCAGCCTAACTGGTGGTGTGTCGACGGGCATTATCAAGTCTATTCAGATGCAAAGTTTTTGAATGACAAAGGAGTCATGACATGGACCCTTACATTGGAGCGGTGGGTCTTTACGGGAAGTCTCCCAACTATGCCAAAGATCCACAATCTCTTCACCGGACATCAACTGGAGTGGACAGTGCGTTCGTTGGGCCGTTATAATGAAGAATTGGTCTGAGAGTTCTACGCTCCTACGTGGCTACTCTCAGATCACAGATTGATAGGCGGGCTGCCCCCGCCAAACAGGCCCCAGAGGAGCATGTCCAAGTATGTGGCATTCAGGTTGATATCTCCCTGCCTGCCAGCCGCCGGTATCTATACGGCGAGGATGTTGATGCAAACTGGACCCCTCTCACCGCCGAGTTTGACTACCAGTGGCAAATTATCAAAGATGGCCAATTCTTAGGTGAGCCATCGCTGAGGGAGACCACCAAGAGGTGGATGGCCCTGCACTTGTCTGTTGATGGAGAGGGTGGTGACTAGGTGACCGAGCCGAAGGGAGCCATCAAGAAGGATAACCTGACCTTCACGGCGAAGTTCTTATGGTTGATCGTCAGCCACTGCCTTTCCCCCACAGCCGCTGATAATATAGTCACATGGGATCGTGCAGTACTGATGGCGGCGATGATAGCCGGGTTTGAGGTGGACTTTGCTTGGCTTCTACAGGCGGTCATGCACGAGAGGGCTTTTAAGGTCACAACTACTTACCCTTTCCCGTGCATGATATTTTCTTTATGCAGGTCCGCAGGTGTGCCTATATGGCACGTTGATCAGATCAAGACCCCGCTGGACACTATTGATATCGGCCTCATCAGGGATGAGGCCAATAAGTTGGCTCCACGCAGAGGGCCCCGTCCAAAATTGCCAACACTTGGTGACAATCTTGCTGATACGGTAGCACAGGCCCGCATGGCTACACAGGCTGCTTCCACTGACACTACCCCGGTCGAGTCTATCCCGGGTAGTAGCACTGCCCCGAGCTCCTCTCACTCTGCCCCTTTCCCCGAATGGGTCCCGCTTGCTAGGGTCCAGAAATTAGAGGCACAGATGGCTACACTTCTGCATCACATCCAGCTTTGGATGCAGAGGTCTATTGCTGAGGCAGAAGAGCGCTTGGAGCGGAGAATGGTCCAGCACAGAGAGCGAAAGATCGCTGAGGTTCATCAGCGCTGGGATGCTTTTGAGTTGCGGGTGCTAGCCCGGCCAGCCCCTCAGGTGGATGTGTCAACCCTTCAGGCTGTGGTTGACAGTCTTCACGCAGACATCGATATGATCTTAGAGGCTAGGGTGCCTGAGTCTGAGGCCTCTTCTGCAGAGCCTGCTGAAGACATAGTGATGGCGGCCTTATTCGCCACTTCTGAGATTCCACCACCTCCCTCTCGAGAGCATGCCAAGAGGCGTAGGGGTCGAGAGGAGGATGAGGCTCGAGCACGGAAGAAGGAGCGTTGTGAGATGGAGGCTGGGAGGAGAGCCTCACTTGCTGATGAGGAGGCGCGTCGGATGAGGGTCGTAGAGTCAGCTGCTGGGGCATCTAGCTCCAGAAATGTGGAGATAGCGGGAGGACACTACTGAGGGTGTCCAGATTACAGAGGTAGTGGGTTCCGGGGAATCGGACCCACTAGCTTGCTGATCGTCGGCGCTTCGCGCCCCTAGTTTGCTTCACCTACCACTCTTGTATTTCATTTTTTTTATGCATTGGGTACAATTGCATATCTTTTTGTTGGGGGTGGGGTAAATAGAAAGTGAGTGCTAGGGTGAAGTCTGAGTAGCCCAATTCACTATCCTCTTTTGGGGTTTTCTTGCCTGTGTTCTTTTTCCCCAAGAGACTGATTATTTTTACTGTTGAACCGACATGTATATATCTTGTGTACATAGTTTAATTCTGAAGCATGATGGCTAAAATGATATCCTGAAGAAATGAAAATGATGCATGACTAGGCATAGTAATTGATAAATGTGTGGCTCTAAGCATGACATAGAGGTACACCGCTGCATGACCCTAAGTCTAAAATTCAAACTAGGTGTCTTATAATCTGGTAGAGTAATGAGATGTCAAGTGAGTGTGAGGAAGATTTGAATAGTCCACTATATGTACTGAGTTAGAACTTGCCTGGTTAGTCCTGCTAAAAGTAAGTTGTAATAGACAATTACGAAAGGATCATAGGCCCTTGTTCAATATAGCCCATTTTTAGCCTAAATAAAAGAAAACCAAATGAAATTAATCCTTCTTTGATCCAAATAATTTGATCTTAAAATAGACCTTTCTTTTTCACCCCAACTGATCTTTTTCTGAGAATAATGTGTTTGCCCTGGTCCCTCCTTGAACATGTGCACCTCAGATAATGCCAAAAGCATAAGTTGAGGGTGGATAATGCAGTAAACAACCCTTTTTATGGCCCTGACCCAACTTTGGGTATTGTGTTCTTTGTCTCATGGAAAAGCCATGAGTTGAGGGTGGCTATTATGAGGAATTCTCTAGAAAGTGGGGTTGAAAGAACAAAGAGAGAGAAAGAACAAAAGTAAAGTGACTCAAGAATCAGTTGAAAGAAAAGTGAAAAAAAATTATAAAATGCAAGAAATACTAGCAAGAAAAGAAGAGAGTCACTTACACAAATGAAGAAAGAAGGGAAAACAGTAAAGTGAAAGAATATGAGAAACTGGGCGAAATAAAATGATAAAAAGTGGTATGTTTAGCCGATATGTCAAAGAGGGCAAAAAGTCACTAAAGTATACCTAAATATACCCTATCTGGCCCTGAGGCTATGTTACAAGCTAAGAAAGTCCTATCCTGATCCTAAGAGTTGTATAGCGAACTTAAAGCAGTAAAAATAAGGGAAAGCTTATGGCAATATGTATGAATGAGTGTGAATTTGTTCTGAGAGTGAGTGTTGAAAAATAATATTTATACTAAAACTGAAATCATTGTGTGAAAAATGAGGATATTGTTTAGAAGTGAGGACACTAGTTGCAATACAGGAAATATTAGCACCTCGGTGAGAAATTGAAGAGGATAGATGTTAGTGTTGAGTCTGTGTCATGGTCTGATTCCACATAATTCAAGCCTAATAGTGATAGCATGCATAAATATGATGAGATTGATCAGGATTGATAGCCAAATGATTGCGAAAGATAAAGCATGGATACTATTATACAAAGATTTTGTATTGAATCATAGTGTGTTGCTTGAGGACAAACAATGAATTTAAGTTGAGGGTGTTGATATACCGTGGTTTCACGGTATTTTTAATGCTTTTTCCTTAAGTTTAGTGTGTCCAAAAGCCTTTTTGTATTAATTTTTATGTAAGTTTCTCTTTATTTGCAGGAAATCTGTCTAAAAGATGAATACGGAGGTTTTTGAGCAAGAAATGCCGAAAAGTACCACCTACAGAGCTTGTGACGGTCTGTCGTGTCCGTGACGGTCTGTAGGTGGCATCGTAGTGCAGCTGCTAAAGAAAGATGAGGAAGTCTGACCAAGTGTGGGGTTACGGAGTGCGTGACGGACCGTCATAGCCATGACGGTCCGTCCTACTGGTTCGTCATGAAGATCAGAGAAGTAGTCCTAGTACCCAATTTTCAAGAGTTCAAGTGTTATGGAACGGAGACCCCCGACGGACCGTTGTACCTGTGATGATCCGTCATACCTGCCGTCGAGGGTAATGAAGAGAGCAGCAGAAGAAATTGCACAAGTATGGGACGACGGAGTACATGACGGTCCTTCGTGACCACGACGATCCGTCGCGAGGTCTGTCGACCCAGCCGCGTTTTGACAGATTTCCAGCAAATAGAGTCCTTATTTAATTAGGTTTTTATTTTTTTATAAATAGTTCGAAAAAAACTCGTTTTTGGGGTTAGACACTTGATTATTTTTAGACTCTTGGTTAGACTCTTGATTATTTTTAGACTCTTTGTTAGACTCTTGGTTATTTGAGCTTCTTTTGTGGATTAGAATTTGTGAATATTATTACACTTTTGGCAAATCTTTAGTCTTGAATTAATTTCAGTAATTGATTGTTGGTGATTTTTGTTGATTAATCAAGTGAACTTTTGGATTTTATTCTTTCTCATTGAAGTAAGTGCATGAATTCTTATGTTACATATTTGAATATTGTGATTATGACTATGGGTAACTAAAATCCATAACTAGGGTTGTGGGAACCATAGGTGTTGAGGTAAAACTTAACTAAAATAACAATTCTAGAATAGTGTCTTGCATGTATTGATAATTCTTTCGTTTAGAAGTCTTTTTAACGGATGGCCAACGTTAAAACTCATCTTAATGCTACTTGCCGGACCAAGGAGGTAGATAATAGGAAAAGAATTATCAACATAGATATAGTGTATACTATCTAATAGGCTAGTATTGATTGGTACGAGGTAATAACTTAGTCAAATATTGAAGACGATGCTTAATATGAGGTAAAGGTAAGGGTTAGTATAGCAACACACGTAGCCGAATCAAGGTGCGGAGTAAAATTTTCTAGATGCCGGACCAAGGATATAGAATTACATAACTTATCACATTACATGCAAGATACTAGGAAAGAATTGTTATAGTTAGAATTATCAGGTTAGAAACTTGTGGGGAACACGTAAACCCTAGTTACTTTTATTAATTGATTAAACTCCAATATTTGAAGCTGTTAGTTGTCTCCTTTAATTTAAATAGTTATTTTCATTCATTTAGAAGTTAAAAACCCCCCTTTATTGTCTTTGCTTTCCAAAGAAATGATTGACTAAATAGTAGTAATAATAGATTGAAGTTAAGTCTAAACTATTTTCCTCATGGGAACGATCCCAACCTCATTAGTTGAGTTCTTTACTTGATACGACCGCTTTACTTCTTATTTGAGAAGTAAGTTTGAGCGTATCATTGAATGAAATCAAACTTTGGCCAAAACTTCAAAGTTAAAACTCTAACACCACAAAATCAAAATGAAATCTTCGAAATTAGGTTGACAAAATTTTCATCAAAGTAAGTTTATCAAGAATTTTGATCAAAGTTACTTTGGTCAAAACTTCAAAGTTAAATTGTCTAACGACACAAACTTAAAATGAAAGCTTCAAACTCGAACAAACCATCCTACTTATAACACCCCGAATTAGAAACAAGGCAAAATCAGCTTTGGGAAAAAATTGCTGATGTGACCCACAAGGTCAACCACACCACGTGGTTGGACCCATGCCCTGTAGGTGGGTGTCATTCATAGGAACCTTGAGAACTGCCAAAGACAGTGACTTACGCCAGAACCCACGACCCTTTGTTAGGCCGATGGTCCGTGGCTTGGGGTTCGTAGGTCCTAACCTCAATTTTCAGGTCTTTGATCCCCGAACCACGGTTGACCAGGACGGACCATAGGTACATACATCCATGGTCCATCGGTCATGGTCTCGTGGATTAGGCCTAAAATTTATTTTTAAGGACTTACAGGTATTTTAGGATTTTAATAAAATTGATGTGGTGTCATTTTGCCTAGACATAGACCACCCATATAAGTATTTTTAACCCCCAAAATCCCCCAATCAAGTCATTCTCTCAATCCCCAAAAATAAAAACCCAAACTCCACTGAAATATTCTCCTCTAGAAGGATTAAGGAAGAAGATGAAGGTAGGTCAAGTTGAACCCAATTTTCAAGATTTTTTGGAAAATTTGGCTAAGGTATGATGGCTTTTAAACCATTCAATCCTTCCTCCCATGGAGTCCCTTATAATTCTACAATTTGAAGAATAATTATCCCAATTCTAGTTAGGGTTTTTTCCACTGTTGTGGATTATGATGAATGTTGATCTAAATAGTTGGATTATGATTGTTTACGATTAAATTGATAGAATTGCATGTATTTAGGATGAAATTACATGTACTCATGTCTATGCTATGATTTTAGGGTTTAGTTGATATGTTGGGTTTGATTGCAAGTGATGGAAACTCTATGGGGTAGATATCTCCTTATAGGATTGATGATTTGTGACTAGAATTGCTTTAGAATGAAGCCTATATAATGAATTTGATGTTAATTGCTTGAGAGTAAAGCATATATAATGGTCATGAGATGTAGTTTTTTAGAGAAAATTCTAGACTATGAATTATTGATTGATAAATGTTATGATGTGGAAGAGTTACTTCTCATAATGAATTGCTAAGCATGACTGAATGAATGTGAAAGGTTTACTCACATGAATGGTTCTAGTTTGAAAGAATTTCTCACCTAAAATGAATCTAGACTAAAATTCTTAATGAATGATGAGGCTAAAAGAGATTAACCTTGACCTCTATGTGAAAGGAAATGAGGCGATTCTCATACTCCTTAGAATTGAACAAGAGGTAATTCCCCATGTTCTTACTATGATGAATGGACATGGAGGTGAGTATCCATTATCCTTATGACATGATGTAGAGGTGAGTACCCACATCATATGGTAATTGTGGACCTGAGTACCCGCAGTCTAAAAGTAATTAAGGCAAGAGTTGAATACCCATTCACCTTTATGAACTAGGCATTGAGGCGAATCCACATGTCTTTAAAACTAAGAATAACTTATGTTATTATGCTATGAAGTTGATTAACTTGCAGTATTGCTAGATATGTCTTCCATGGCGTAATATTGACTAGAGGCGAATGTCCTAAGTCTTGGATAAGATTAAGTAAGGTTAAGTACGGTCACTCAAGGGACTATTCCTCTTCGATTATGATGGTTATTGTGTCTTGATTATGATTATGGCTTATGTCTTATGATTGACTAATTCTTATGTTATGTTGTTTATTCTAGCCATCATATTTAGTACTTGATTTTACTAACGCATACTCTTGCCTACATTCTTATAAAATGTAGGGTATCCTAATTTCACATACTTATGGCTAGGTTCCTAGCGGATTGTGAAGTGAAGATTTGGTGAGTCCTCATTGTGTTCGAGGATTAGATCACCGTATAGTTTATGTCTTTCTTTTATGTTAAGACTAGTGCATAGGGTGCATCCCAGTATTTATATTCTCTTATGTTTAGATGGTTTGAGACAGTGTCATGTTAGACTTCCGTGTGTTGTTATAAAGACTTTGATTGTATCAAAAGGTTTTAAATTTCTGCACCTTTTTTATTACTTTATGTTATGATATGCTAAGTGTCTTATATGGAGACTCCCGGGGTCTTACACGCCTTGTTACATGTAGGGGAGTAACCCTGGGTTGTGACACTGCTAGACTAAAAATGTCTTTCTTAGCTGACAAAATTGACAAAAATTTCACACGACATAAGAACTTTAGAGATGTCAAAATGGATTGGCACACCCCATCCGGCCTAATCCATTCATGTTTTGAAATTTGAAGGGCCAGGTCATGGTAGCCAATTTTTTGGTGTGGTCCAGAAAATGGTCGTCCCAGCCCACAAGTACGTGGGCTACAGGCTTTGTCGGGCTAACCCTCTTTTCTTAAAAGTGTATCTTTTTTATAATTTTTAAAATTAAATTATAATTTAAAAATATTGTGATAAGTTAATCAATTCTACAAATAAAACTATTTTTAAAGTACTTACTAAGTTTGATTTCAAGTAAAAGAATAACTAGCTAAATAAAAATATTACCCTAATTTTTTTTCAATGATCATAATAAAATAAAAAAATTCTGACAGTAGTAAATTGATAACGGCCTATATAGTGATTACCTGGACACTTTAGGGAATTTTTATTTTATGTAGTACATAATTTATAAAAATATTTTGTATTTAAATAATAATTTTTCAAACTTTAAACAAATTTTAAGTTTAGACTCTTATTATTTTTAATACTCTATTTTATTTTTAGTTTTTCATTAATTTTCATTTGGCCCACGGGCCGACCCTATCCATATTTCTCAAGCCCCACAAATGGGCAGGCTTATTCAGGTCGAGTTAAAAAAGTTTTTTTCTTAAATAGGCTCCAAATATTGTAGCTCATCCCTATCAAATCATGGATTAGTCCAGGCCGGCCCAATGGGCCTAGCCCATAGTGATAGCTCTAAGAATTTTAGAATGATCAGCTAGATGATTTTAAAGTTTAAAGGTTTTACAGTGCCATTATTGTTGTTCCTCGAGCTTGATATATATTTGATGAGAATATATTTCAAAGTAAATTAGTTATTTAGAATTAACTACAGTAAAGTTAGTTGCTACAGTAGAGTTAGTTACTGTCAAGAAATTAGTTAAGTTGTTGCTCAAAGTTATTTAGATATCTTTTCTTATTTTATGTATATATACTTCATCTTATGAATGATTTTGAATCATTCATTTTTTTCAATACTAGAAAAGTGCAATGCACACAATTCTTCTCCCACAAAGAGTTAATTGTTGATTTCTTCTTTGCTGCATTCAATCCTCAATTAATGGAGGAAAGCAATAGCTTATGCTCTTAGTTTTCTCATAGCATCAGATATAGGAGGTTGCTTCCTGATCGATTTTCACATTACAATTATCTTCGTGAGTATCAAGTTTCTTCATTCTATCCAATTTGTTTCTAGTCCAGTTAATCTCTATGGGTTTGTATCTTCGACTGTTTTTGAATTTCATCTCTGTGGATTTGTTTTCGATTGTTTTTGTGTTGAAATTTTGATTGTCCGATCTTTGTTTTTTCGACATTCAGTTGTGTGTCGTAATCACTTTTCTCTTCCTGCTAAACCTACTTTTCCGGTTCATGGTTAATATTCAAGTTGATCCAACATTAGATACTTCTAGTTCTACACTGCCTCCTAGAATGAACATCACAAGTCCTTTCTATTTGCATCCATCAGAAAGTGCAGGTTCCACTCTATTACCAATAATTTTGATGAAACTGGTTACAGATCCTGGAGACGTGCTATTCTTCGAGCATTATCTGTTTAAAACAAAACTGGATTCATTAACGGCAAAGTTGTACGACCTGATTCAGACAATCCAACATTTGTACAGTGGGAAAGGGGTGATGATATGGTGACTAGCCGTGATCCTGAATTCTTTTTCCCCAGTTCAGCGTGATAGATTACAATACGTCAATAATGCTAAGGAGCTTTGGGATGAATTGGAAGATAGGTTTGATCAAACAAATGGCTGCAACTGTATCAACTTCAAAAGGAGATCAATGATCTTGTGCAGGGGAATTTTGACGTCATTGGGTATTACACAAAAATGAAGAAAGTATGGGAATAGATGAGTACTATTGATGTTACTTCGCAGTGTACATGTGTGGGAAAGTGTGGTGGAAAAACCAAAATGCATAAAGTTTAACAAGAGAGGGGTCTCATACATTTCCTAATGGGGTTAAATGAGCTATATACTACTATAAGGGGAAATATCCTAATGATGAGTTTTCTGCCTAGCATGGCCCAGACCTTTGCGATATTGTCACAGGAAGAGAGACAGAGAGAGGTAAAACCTCACAATAATACAATATTAGAATCAACCTCACTTAGTACCTTAGCTACTCACAACAATACTGGTCCCAACAATTTTAAAACCAACTACAATCCATACAAAGAAAGTGCAAGTAACTCCAACACATCCAATACCAACACTAACAACATGTCCAACTTGTTCTGTGATTTTTGCAAGCGATCTGGACACACCAAAGACATATGTTACAAGCTTCATGGATATCCACCAGGTCAAAGGTTTCCCAAGGGAAGAGGATCAGGTTCAGCAACAAATGTGCATAATTTTGAGGAAGAGAAAAGGCATTGTGAGGATATGCAAATGCCAGTGAATTTTTCCAAAGACCAATATAAATAACTGCTTAATATCTTAGGAACATTGCAAGTTAGACATGGAACTAATAATCCAGGCAACATATTGAATGGTGGTGTGAATCTAGTAGGTATAGTTGCTTGTTACTCTTCAATTAATAAGATAGGTGATCTATAATGTAGGTGTGCTAAACTAACTACTGCTCTGGGATCATACACTCAGGAGCATCACATAACATGACTTATAATAAGACCATCCTCAAAAATATCAAACACTACCTTATCCCTTCCTAATCACAATACCTAATGGTTACAAGGTTTAAATAACTGAGATTGAAAATGTGTGTTTGAATTATGTGTTAAGTCTATACAAGGTATTGTTTATACCTAGTTTCAAGTTCAAATTAATATCAATTCATTGCTTGGCTCACAACTTAAAGGCATGGTCAGTTTTAACAATTTCTTTTGTTTGTTGCAGGACCCTTCTCTAAATAGCCCTCTGGAACTTGATAGAGCCAAGAATAACTTATATTTTCTTTCTTTCAAATGCCACAATTGTTTCCCACCTTCTGATGGCAACACAGTGTCTGATGTCACTACCTTTTCCTCAAACAGTCAGCATGTTTCCTATCTTGTCAATTGTAAAAGTTTTGTTGGTGCAAGAAATTGTCAAGTTTCACTATCATGTACTGTAAAATACCTTTCTACTATCAATAAATAAGCATGCACTATCGTTAATTATGTTGTTAATTCGCCTTCTTTTGCTATCAATTCTATTCACAATCGTGATGCTGAATTACTATGACATGATAGGTTAGAACATGTACCTTTTATGAAGATGAGGAATATTTCCACTATCCCCATAAATTTTCTACCAAATAGCCTTTCACTTGTACTATATGTCTCATGGCTAGACAAACTAGGATGTCCTTCCCTGAAAGCACAACCACAACTATCAAAATCTTTAAATTACTGATATTGATCTATGGGGGCCATACCATATACTCACTCATGATGGTTATCATTACTTCTTTAACCATGGTAGATGACCGCAATAGAGCAACCTCGACACAATTACTCAGATGCAAAAGTAATGCACTACATACTGTCAAAGCATTTGTTTCCCTCAGAAAATCAATTTCAAACCAAACTAAAAACCATTAGATATGACAATGGTGTAGAGTTCAATAACAATGAGGAAACCTATTTTTTCAAGAAAAAGGAATCATACACCATAGACCATGCCCCTATACACCCCAACAAAATGGAGTGGTTGAGAGAAAACACAAGTATCTCCTTAAAATAGCAAGAACATTCTTACTCCAAGTCAAATTTCAATTCTATTGATTAGATTTCATTCAATTCTTCATGGGTCTAATTGGTGTTAATTCAATTGCTCAATTTTGATCTTATCATTATTATTTTGACTCAATTACATGTTTTTCAATTACTTTCATATAAACTCATGCATTGATCATGATTTTGACTACAATTCCCACCTTACATGAATTAAATAAGGAATCTTAAATCTATGATGATGTTTTTATGAAGTTAGAAGTGATATGATTTGTGAAAAGAAAGATTGTATGATCTATGTTGCTTTAACATGAGCATCAATAAAATTATGAAAGGTTTTTCTCACATATTACGAGATCATGGTTTAGTGGAAAGTTTTCTCACTTAGACTTAATTCAAGATGTTAAGATTGGATTAGAATTTGAATTGTATTTTTCATGTATGATGATATGTTTATGAAAATGAATATTTTGTTGGGATTTAACTTAACATCGAGAACTTTGAAGTAGAGGCTCAAATAGGATAATCTCTTGTAGAAACCTCTAGTTCTAAACTATGTGTCTCATAGGTTTGTTAAATGACCTAACTAGTGGATGCACATATCACACATGATATGAAATAAATTTCTATCGTGGCCAGTAGATTTTCGCTTCTCTTTGTGGGCGTTAAATAAAATTCTTTATTATGGCTCACATGATCTACATCGATTAAAACCAACATCCCACAAAATGAACTAACTTGGAAAATTATAGAAATTTTGCCTGTGGGTTAGTTTGATCAATATATGGGATTCGGTGACTCGAATTAGAATTATGAGAAATCCATTGGATTTGGGGATGATTTAAGGCCTAGGTGAGGTCTTGGTTGATTTTTGAGTGGTCTTGAGTTTGTTTTAACCTTTTTAGGCATTATGTTTGTTTCTTGTGACTTTCATGAGTTTCATGTCAAGGAGACCTCATATTCATATTTCAATCATTTCATTGTTCTTGTAACATCGAGTATAGTCAATTTTCATGTATAGTTCATGTGTTTGGGATTCCGATTGTATCCGGGGGGCTTCTGGTTCTGGTGCATGGCCATTTTGGTCATCACAATCGCGTAGCATTAATTTGAGGTGCATCATAATCACGTGCGTCTTACCTTGACCGTGATGGTCAATTAAATGAGTTGATTGTCTTACTCATCACGATTGTGTGGCTCTAGGACGTGATAGCGATGAGCATTTGAGACATGGGTGAGGATAAATATTTGGGTAATGATTCCTAACCTTAAATCTTCAATTTACACATTATTATTTATGTATTTAAGTGTTCAAATCAAATTTTGAAATAAAATTTGGGGTTTATCTTCAAGAACCCAAGCACCTAGTAATGATTTTTTTAACTTATTTTAATTCTTTTTTTCAAAATGGTTTTCACCAATGTGTTTCAAATGCCTTGGATAATAATTTCAAGTAAAGAATTCGAATTCAAACTACATTTTTGGAATCAAATTTTGAGTCGATTGACCCATTTTTCAAAGTGTATAATGTGGGTATTGTTATTTTCAAAAATTTATGGTGAATACTTGATTGATATAAATTGTGTGACTTTGGACATTGATCGAAAGTAAAAGAGTCAAGTCTTGGAGTAACTAGTTGGTTGAATTAAGACAAGTGATCTCCTAAACTTTGTGGTCTTAATTCGTGTATTTCTCTTTATGTTTGTATGTGGGGTTTAATAGGGATGAGGTAAATGGTTAATTATTCCACTTGATAAATCTTATTAAATAAAAAGGGATTTAAATGAAAAGGATATGTGTTGATAATAATATGTTGTGAATTGCCTTGTTTGGCCTTATTTGGTAGATTGATGAAGTGCTTGATAGCTTGAATGTGGACTTTAATCGCTTGAATTATTGTCTCATCCTTATGGTGTGAACTTGCTTATATGCATTGACTATTGTACACTGGACATGTGATATAAATTCGATAGGAAAGGTTTCGGCTAGTGATTTAAAGTTGATACAAAAAAGTTTCGGCTAGTGATTGAAAATCTATGGAAAATGATTATGGCTAGTGACATAACATAAAGCCAATGGAAAATGATTTCGGCTATTGATATAATATAACGTCGATGAAAAATGATTTCGGCTAGTGATACGATATAAATTCAATGAAAAATGGTTCATCCTAATGATACGATATAAATTCAATGGAAAATGGTTTCGACTAGTGATATAGTATAAAGTCGATGGGAAATGGTTTCGACTATTGATATGAGTTAAAGCAGATGAGAATGGTTCCGGCAAAGATTTGATTATTATGATTTGATGCATTTTATGTTTTTGTTTGACTTGTTGAATGTGATAAATGCACTTGTTACGCGTGATTGATCTACTTGAAATTGAGATTGACTTACTTGATACGTGATGGTTGTTGAATTGTGACTATTGGACTGTGATTAATGAGCCTTGTGAGTTGTGGATTATAGAACTTTTAGGTTGGACTGATTTATGTGCATGTTGTAGTTGAGGAGGTTCGATTGGGATGAAATGAGTATTTCATTTCTAGCTAGTTGCTTTTGTTATTAGGTTGCCTGTCGTGTTGTTGATACTCACTCCTTGAGTTTACACTTGTGTAGGTTTCGAGCCCGGTATCATGTGATTGTTCTTTGTCTTCCACCTCCGAAAACTATTGAGAGGTAGTTGATTGTCATCCTGGCAGGACCTCTGGTTCTTCTTATTATGTTTTGTTCTATTTGTATTTATTTCTTAATTCCAAACTTTATGTATTAGTGCATGTACATGTGACAACTAGGTTCTGGGTGGTAATAGAATCAATACATTTTCACTTTTATCTTCTTCTTGCTTTATATCTAATCTTTCGTGGCGATTTCAAGGGTCGCCGTTAAATTTATTCATGTTGTGGCAACATTTAAACGTCGTCGTTGATTCATCTCATATTGTGGCAATAAGATTAGTTTGTTTAATGATCATAAGTTTACTAATCTGACCCAAATTGGTAGATGTTCCAATTAATTTCTTGTAGTGCTATTTTCAACTCCAACTCTTGAAATTCCAAATAAAGTGATATTTTTTTATAATAGTATGTAATAGCTTATATATTAGATCTAATTTGTGATATTATGTGATTATCTATTTTTTAGTATAGATTTAATTACACGTTTGAGGTAAACCCGTTAATTAACTGATTTTGCTAGTTCTGACAAATTGAGACGTACTAACCCTACTGATAATAAATAATTTAAATTTTAAATATCTTTTACAAAATATATAACCTCGCACAACTCCAACCAAATGAAGGACTTTTTTTCCATGTCCAAATCGAATCGCCGCTTGTCAATCCAACAATATACATCGAATGATGCAATATATAGTTGAATCAACATTTGGTGAGTTACTTTTTGAGTCCAACTCCCAAGTTGAAGAGAACACGTGTGTTTGTGGTAGTGCAATATTTTGATGTACAAGTTTCCTAACATGTGAAATAAGGTTGTCTTTTAAAATATATTTTTGGGTCGTCCTAGGTGATATGGGGCAACAAGTTACATACGTGAAAATTGGAAATTTTTGTATATAGCTACTTAAAATAATTTAATTATATTTTATAATTATATTTTGCTAATTATAATTCATAACTTCATATTCATATTAGAGAGAAAAGAGATGAGAGAGATTGAGAGAGGGAGGAGAGAGATGAGCGAGATTGAGAGAGGAAGGAGAGAAGCGTGCGAGAGAGCAGCGAGTTGGGAGAGGTGAATTGAATATATGTATTATTTAGATAATTATATATAAGTAACTAGTATGTATATGTATCAATTATTATATTTGTATATCTGCATACAATTTGTATCTGTATAGAATCGAATATAGTTCAAACATTTGTATTTGTATATTTAGTCTCTCTCTCACTTTATACAAACACAACTTATACATTTGTATTTGTATAAGTTATGTTTGTGTAAAGCGAGAGAGATGGACAGAAGAAAACTGGACAATGAAGACTTGTATTTGTACAATTGTAAGTGTATATGACGGAGATATATCTATTTGTATTTGCATAATTTATGTTTCTATAAAGTGAGAGAGAAACTGGCATAAGAGAGGCGAGAGAGAGATCGGACAAGGAGAGGAGAGAGATGGGGGAGAGATGATAGAAAAAGAAGAGAGAAACGAGCGAGATTCCCAAAGAATGGAGAGAAGCAAGAGAGAGAGGGACAACAAAGAGGAATGTAATTACAGCTAGAAGTAAGTTTTGAATTGTAATTTAACACAAAATTATAGCTATGTTAGTTAATTACTAGTTTATGTTTGCTTGACCGCATGATATTTCCAAAATTTTAAAACCCAAACATGCATTTGATGATGATGATGATAATAATAATAATAATAATAATAATAATAATAATAATAATAATAATAATAATTATATTTGTGTGTGTGTGTAATTTTTCTCCATAAATTTACAATGTGTAATTAATAATAACAATAATAATAATAATAATAATAATAATATCTTAAAATATAGTAAGCATAGTTGTAGTAAAAGTGATAGAAGTAGGTAATGACTCGTAACATCACGGAAGCTGGAAAATGGCTTTAGAAAAGAAGAGGCCTTTGACAAAAAAACAAACAGATGAATTGAAAACAGATATTTTCTATAATAGATAAAATTATAGAGGTAGAGGGCATTTGGTAATACTGATACAAGTTATACAGGAAATGATAATCATACAAAAATATAATATATAGGATTTGTGTGTGTGTATATATATATATATACACATATATTGTTAGTAATGCAGCAAATTAAGAATTGTACATTGCGATGGTTAATGATGAAATAATTATAATGTGGTGATTAATATTATTAATGAAGGGGTTATTCTTGTACAAGAAGCACTTATTTTGAGAGTATTTTGCCTTTAAATTGTCTAATTAATTTCTGTATTGCTAATTTTTTTATTTTTGGTTTTGGTATCATGTAAAGAAAAACTAGAAGCATGATTCTTGAGACAAATTTTAATGAGATGTAATGAGTGGTCATTACTTCGAATAAAATAAGCGAAAAGAGCGT
The DNA here is from genome assembly GCA_032847665.1 of Solanum chilense. Classification (NCBI taxonomy): domain Eukaryota; kingdom Viridiplantae; phylum Streptophyta; class Magnoliopsida; order Solanales; family Solanaceae; genus Solanum; species Solanum chilense. The sequence continues at coordinate 72,338,688 of CM064963.1, forward strand.
TTCAAGCGCAACTTGAATATGACAATTTGGGCGCTCTCAGTTTTACCAATATGATCCTTAGTGCTTGAAAAGGGAAAAAGAAACTAGAAAGGTTTATGATCTTTTGAAAGCAACATCACTTAGTTTATTGAATAGAAACTCTATGTTCTTCAGCATTTTTCATGTATCATGTTATTAATCTTGATCATGTTTATGTCTTCCATTTGCTAGATCGATATATTATGATACTTAACAGTAGGCTTATTGACATCTAATAAGTATCTGAAGTTCACGATAAATTTTTGATATATTCGATAATTATATAACAGTCAATTTTCATATCTTTTTTTTACTTTTTAATAGTGCATTATCTTATTTATATTTAAATCTTTTTTTAAACTCCATAATTATGTATTAAGATCAGACGTACGTAGATTTCACCCTACCAAAACGTATATAGGGAAATGCAAATTTTGCAACAAAATTATGTATAATCAAATAAAAAATAAGTTAAATGTGAAAAGGAGGAGGAGGTGGGGTAATGAATCCAAAAGCAAAGGTCAGTTTATAGCATAGACTAAATTTAATTTTATATATGAATAAACGGTGCCAATGAATGTAGACTTTATTCAATTCATTCATAGCTAATTTCTTATTGTTCATATACACAATATATTTTGTGTTCCATCCATCACTATCATATATCCCAGCTAGCTTTAGAGATTTCATTTTCATTACACTGTGGAGCTCCATTTACCCTCTTCAAACATTATATTTCTCTTCCAACGGCTGCTCATAATGTATATATACATATCTATATTTAATATTGACCTTGACTTTAATTTTTAGCCAGCTACAATGTTTGAATTAATTTGTATTTTTTTTTAATAAACAAGTGAGTGGATTACTGGTCCCCTCCAGTACATATGTAGATTAACTACAAATGGAAAGAGCAATTATTTTAGCAACATAAGAACGCAACTTTTATGGCTGATTAACTATGATTTTAAAACGGAATGTTTTAATTTAACTTAAGACAAAATATAAGAAAATAAATAATATTTTTTTAATTTTGTGGTGTTACATTAAAGTTATAACAAATGTATTTAATTTTATTGTCTTAAATGTATTACGTAATTAAAATGTTATCAAAAAAATAATAAATTATTTTATAAATAGACTAAAAAAGAAAGCGAATCATTTATTTTAGTGAGTATAGTTATGTGAAGACAAAAACACGTGTATGTAATTAAAGTAGATTAAGTGTGATAATAAAAGAGATTAAGTGGTACACACATTTGTCAAATCCATATTGATAGATGTTTGGTTAAACATGATATATAAATTCTTTGGTCCGTCTTGTCGAAGCTATCTTTTCCCCAAAAAGGTTGTGAGCAGTGGAGGAGAGTCTCCATCAAGACAGTCAATCACAACGTGTAAAAACTCTACCAGCAGCCCTTCTTCTTCCTACACCTGGATATCTCATCTCATCTCAATTCAAAATGTATCTTTTACAACTATATAAATCATACCATCTTCTTTTATACGGTGATCGAGCTAGAGCTTTTAAATAAACAAATATAATATTTAAAAGATTAAATATATAAACTAAACAACGAAAATTGATATTTATTACAAACATAAAATATTAATTTAAATATATATAAATGATAAAAATATTTATTAAAGAAAATTCAGATGAACCCCATATAAAATAAGAGACATCATTTAGAGGGATAGATAAAAATGATTTAGGAACAAATTTTTTGATATCTTGTTTTATTGTTTAGTTTAGAATAACTTATCTCAATATTATATCATTGTGTCACGACCCAAAACCGAGGTCGCGACTGGCACCCACATTTACCCTCCTATGTGAGCGAACCAACAAATCTAACCTTAACATTTCAATGTATAACAACAGAAAATAATGCGGAAGACTTAACTTATTAATAAAAACCAATTCAATAACTACTAAAATTCAACATCTATTATTTTCCCAAAATCTGGAAGTCATCATCACAAGAACATCTATGATCAAATTACTAAACTAAAAATGTCTAAGAAGCTAAAACAATTAAAAGCTAGTCCATGCCGGAAGTTCAAGGCAGCAAGACTTGAAGAAGAAGATCCAGTCCAAGCTAGACGCGTTAGCTCACCCTGAATTTCCGATGTAGTGAAGACTGGCTAGAATTACTGCTGAGTTGAAGATGACGGAACGTTTGCTGCACTCCACAAATACCAAAGAAGAAAACATAAAAGTAGGGGTCAGTACAAATCACGGGTACTGAGTAAGTATCATCGGCCAACTCAAAATAGAAAACTAATATATATCAATAATATAATAATCAACTATAAAACTCAACATGTAGCAACAACAAGTACTATAATCATCAATAAGTACTATCAAGTTCATCCATGAGGGCTCAAGCCTCAA
>CM064963.1:72342595-72359637 GCA_032847665.1 Solanum chilense
ACATATATATATATATATATATATGTGTGTGTGTGTGTGTGTGTGTGTGTGTGTGTGTGTGTGTGTGTGTGTGTGTGTGTGTGTGTGACTCAATGATTTCTTTTGAAGTTTGAGATAGCATATGTTGTTGCTATAACAGATGATCATGCACTACGATTGTGGAATTGTAGTTTATGTCACTCAATGATAAGTATGAGATGATCTTTTTTTTTCTTGGATCAGACCAGCTGGCCACTCACTGGTTAAGAATCGTAGTTCAACAGTAGATCTTGAAGTGTATCTCTATGTAATTGTTGATGGTGCGAATTGTGTCTTTTGCTATAATATATGGTGAAATACAGAACATTCACTCATGTGGTAACATCTAATAATTTCTGGATTTAACATATGGGCTAGCCCCTTATGCCACTAAAGATGAAAGAATTATCAAAATTCATGGAGAAGGTTTGAAGGTGCTCGATGCTTTTGACGTAGTAGTTAGATTACTGAGAAAGTTTTTGGTTGATCATTGTATCATACCGGTATTTGAAAAGATGGTAAGTTTGATACTTTTCGATTGAAGCTTAACTGTCTAAATATGTTTTTACTATGTATATGTTCTAGTGCTAGTACAAAGCAAAATATCTCTTATGATCGGTTAGCGGATTCCAGGGCTGATAAACCACAGTCCTCAAAGTTTCAGCCTTATGGTCCTACACCTATATCCCAAGATGCACCAGTTTCTGATTATTCCTTTTCCACGATGCAAGACCCTTACTTGACCGTGAAACTACAGTGGACTCCAAACTCTCGCGATATGGACAAGATCCTTGACATGGTGGCATACATACTTCTGTGGCTGGCCGAGCTGGTCATATAGTAACATAGGTCATTTTTGCTAGCCACAAATATATGTATGCTACCAAGGCCAAACTGACATATGTTACTATATGAAAAGCTCGACCAGCCACAGAAGTATGTATGCCACAAAGTCTAGGATATTGTCCATATCGCCGGAGCTTTGAGTCCATCGCAACTTCACAATCAAGTAAGGGTCTCAGTTCATGAAAAGGAATAATAAAAAGTGTTGCAACTTGAGATACCGGTATAGGACCATAAGGCTGAAACCTTCAGGACTGTGGTTTATCAGCCGAGGACTCCGCTAGTCGATTAGAAGAGATATTTCATAGTACAGGTAGTAGAACATATACTTCGTAAAAACAAATCTAGACAATTCAGCTTCATTCAAAAGTATTAAACTTATCATCTTGTCAAATATAGGTATCATACTATGATCAATCAAAAACTTTCTCACTAGTCTAACTACTGCCTCAAAAGCATCAATCACCTTTAAACCTTCTCTATGAATTTTGATAATTTTTTCATTTTTAGTGGCATAAGGGGCTAGACCATATGTTAAATCAAGAAATTATTAAATGTTACCACATGAGTGAATGCTCTACGTCACACCATATATTTTAGCAAAGCACACAATTCCCACCATCAGGAATTGCATAGAGATACACTTCATGATATAATCTTTAACTACGATTCATAACCAGTGGGTGGTCATCTAGTATGATCCAATAAAGAGAAGCTCATCTCATAGTTATTGAGTGACAAACTACAATTTCACAATCGTAGTGCATGGTCCTTTATTATAGCAACAACTAGGGGTGTCCAGAATTCTAAGGGTTGAACTCAAGATAATTTAAATTAGGTTCAATCTCAACGCATTTAATCCTAACCCATTTTAGGAGAATTCTCAATTGAACTCAATTCAATCTCCAATTTCAACCCATTTTAAAATTCTTTACTAAGTTATGTTCCTATATTAAGTGTATGAATTATTATATATTTAACATATTTAGGATTTATCTGTCAATTTTTTGCTTTTTTTTAAATAAAAAATTCTTGAGTTGAAATTAGACATGTGATTATAAAAGTTAAATTTCATTTTGTTAAAATCATTGAGATTAATCGGGTCAAATTGATCGAGTCAAGACCCAATCCATTTGAGCGCAAAGTAAATTTGGGTGGGTCAAGACCAATCCCGATTTCTATTTCAATCCATTTTAATATCTCCAATTTCAACTCAATCCGTTTATTTCACAGCCTAGCAATAACATATGTGGCATTGTACAAACATCATAGAGGTACAGAAGTTGTTCCAATAACACTGTCTTCTGTTATAATTTGGATAAAAAGGTGTTTCTTTTAAAAAGAAATTAAGGGAAAATTATATCTACATTTTTTAATGGGGAAAAAAAATACCAAAGCCATTCATTAATAACAATCTTGACCATTCTCCCATTTTTAAATTTATAAATTGAAATCTCTTATAGGCTTTAATGACACCTTGTTTTTTTCATTACCATATAGAAATTTTGATTTATTATAAAGCCCTTTTTTACTTCACTTTGACTTGATCAATGTCATCTGCAATTATTGTCGCATCACCGTTATCTGCGTTGGTTGATGGTGGAGTAATGAGGGATGTAGCTAGTGGTGTTGCAGCAGTTATAGATGTATCAATCATGGCAAAGTGAAAAAAAAAAGTATTTTATGATAAGGCAATTTTTTCATGTAGTAATAAAAAAGGGTCAAGGTTAAGACATAAGAGAGAAGATTAATTTATATGATTTAAAAGAGATATTGTCAAAATGATTACTAACTATGAGCTCTTGGTTGTTTAAAGTTAAAAACTGAGCTCTTTCTAGCAAGTTAAAGGCTGAAAATTCTATGAGTCTTTGAACTTTAGTTCCTTTTGATTTCTATTGTTTTGTTGCTCATTTGGTTTAATATTGGTTAGGAGGATTGAAATAGATTTTGTGGTCGCTATTTTGGGGTCGTGCTCTTGGTCTGTTAATGTCATTTTTTTTTAATAGGAGGGCAGAATCTTAAGCTAATTAATGCGGAACTTGTTAGAACAAATGAACAAGAATGATAAAACTACAAGGAATACAAAATAAAACTTGCTTGGCTTAGAGGCACGTTAATACGTTTCTTGAAGATAGTTGGAGTCTCTCCCACGAGCAATCGGAAGAATAAATAACAACTCTATCTTCGGGATTCAACTAAGCCACAAAACAAGTAGCATTCAAGAATGTTGCTCTTCTATTCTTGAATTGGTGATTTCACCTTTTGATCAATGTCTCACAAGTGTTTTCAAGGAAAAGTACTTTTGTTTGAATGCTTCTCTTTTTCAACCAAAGGAAACTCAATTTATAGGATAAAAAGTTTTGCAAGAAAAAGATTTTAATTAATAGAATTTATTAGGTTCATGAATTGGAAACAAAAAACTTGTCTTTCAAAAACCCATAATGTAGAATTAAAAAAAAAAAAAACTTCTTGCAAATGTTTGTAACATAGAATTAAAATAAATGAATGTTACAACTCACATTCATGTATTTGTTATTTCAAAGTGGATGAATTTGTTTCAAAATTAATTGAAACACTAACTCTTACAATCCCCCACTTGTTTCAAGAAATTTTATCTTTGAAAAATCCAAAAAATATTTTGAGACATTAATCTAGCAACATGCATCAATAATGGTGTCTTTTGGACTTGAACCATTAGCTAGTGAAGGTTTTTCTAAATCATTGACTACTTAGTGAACAAATACTGAACTAAGTGCGTCATTGAATGAAGTTAGAAAAATACTCCACGCATATCACTATGTTCCGGTGAAAATCGAAATCCTTTGACACCTTACGGCCATGTGTCCTGAATCCTTTTTAGCCAAGTGCTTTAAGATTTCCTGTTAAAATCTTATTGAAGCGGCCTCCACTTCGCACTTAGTGCGGTGAATTCATCAAGAGTAACTTTGCATACTCCGACCAAATAGTCTATGAACTTCATTAAGAGAAATTAATCTCATCCTCCTTTACACAAAGTATCGGTAAATCTATCAAGAGTATTCCTACACACTCCAATCGAAATCGATTTATAGACTTATTAAGAGAACATAATCTCATCCTTCTCTTCAGTAGGAATATCGGAAAAAAAAATTATCAAGAGTTTTCTTACTAACTCCAACCGAGATCGGTCTTATAAATTTATGAAGAGAAACGAATCTCAATCATGCACATCTACTTATTTCATTTTATTTTGAAAATGAGAATTTTATTGATGTGCTTCACAATTGTAACTTTACTTGTTTTTCTCTTTGGACCCAAGATTACATCATTAGGTAGGGTTACCATAAAGTACAATTAATTTACAACAGGCTTTATTCCCATCTCATTACAAGTTTCCACCACTAACTCTTTGCCTAACCCTTTAGACAAAGGATCCGCTAAATTAAATCTGGACTTCACATATTGAAGAGATATCACGCCTTCCTCCAATAATCTCCTTGTTGGGCTTTGTGGAGGCTTGTGAGCCGGCCCGACCCATTACTGAAACCCTAGGTTAACCATTTGGTTTTCCTATAAATATGATCCTTGTATTTCTAATTCTTGAGTAGCACAAGTGAAATAAAATCCTCCTGTTACAGTCGTGGAGTAGGGAAACCGAACCACGTTAAATTCTTGTGTGTCCCGTTTGTGTTCCGTTTCTCTTTTCTCTAGATTATTTGTGTGTGTTGTGTGTTTAATTCCCAACAATTGGTATCAGAGCGAGGTTTCAACAACACTGTAACTGTGAGAAATTGTCACCTAGGGTTCTTGTGTGAAGAACTGTGTGCAGGGAGGAGAGCCGCCGTTACCGTGTGGGTAACCTCAAGCAGCAGCCGGCTAGGAGAACCGCGCAGGTGCGAACAGCCGTCGTCCGTGTGCTGTCCGTCGCGCCGTTCCGTTGGCCAGCCGCGTCGAGGAGCCTCAGATCCAGCCGCGAGCGTCCAGATCGTGAGCATCGTCCAAATCGCCGCCCGCTGTCAGAAAACGCCGTTAAGGGAATTGCCGAAGATCTGAAATTAGTTGTACCGAGTATCTCATTTAGTCCTTTGAGATGGCAGAAGATGGGAAGTTCCGAATTGAGAAGTTCGATGGTACAGATTTCAGTTGGTGGAAGATGCAGATTGAAGATTTGCTGGTTCAGAAAGATTTGGACGTAGTGTTGGGTGACAAGCCAGGAAAATTGTCTGATGCAGAGTGGGCAGGTTTGGATCGGAAAGCTATGTCAGTTATCCGACTCTCGTTGACCAAGAATGTTGCTTTCAACATTCTTAAGGAGAAGACAGCGAAAGGCATCTTGGAAGCCTTGTCTAACATGTACGAGAAGCCATCTGCAGCAAACAAAATTTTTTCTGATTAGAGAGTTGGTGAACACAAAGATGAAGGAAGGCAGTTCAGTTACCGAGCACATCAACTCATTGAATTCGATCTTAGCCAGACTTTTGTCAGTTGGCATTAAGTTCGATGATGAAGTTCAAGCTTTACTACTGTTATCATCATTGCCTGACAGTTGGTCCGGAACGGTTACAGCAGTTGCCAGTTCAGTGGGACCTAATGGATTCACCTTTGAGAAGATTCGTGATCTCGTTCTTGGCGAGGATGTCAGAAGAAGGAGTTCTGGAGAATCATCAGGTGATATGCTAAACGTCGTCAGAGGCAGAGGAAATAACAGAGGTAGTGGGAGCAGGAACCGAAGAATGAGTCAGTCGAAGGCTCGGGATGGCTCAGGTGTAACATGTTGGAACTGCAAGGAGGTGGGGCATTTCAGGAATCAATGCCAGAAAGACAAACAAGTCAACATTGCAAAAGACAGCGCCGACGAGGATTTGTTTATCTGTTGCGCGGAGAGCAATGTGGATTCCTGGGTCATGGATTCTGGTGCTTCTTTTCACGCTACCCACAGCAGTGAAGCACTGCAGAATCTGGTTATTGGAGACTTTGGAAAGGTAAGGCTTGCAGACGATAGAGCTCTTGATGTTACGGGCATGGGTGACATGGTGCTGAAGACGCCAGTCGGTTTCTGGACCTTGAAGGATGTCAGAGTTGTTCCAAGCTTGACGAAAAGTTTGATTTCTGTTAGGCAGTTGGATGAACAGGGACATCATGTGAAGTTCGGAAATGGGCAGTGGAAGGTCGTGAGGGGCAATCTTGTCATGGCTCGTGGAACAAAAAGAGGATCGTTGTATATTGTCGGATTACCGTCTGAGGGAGTGACCGTCCCAGTTCAGAAGAAAAACAAAGTCCGGTTCACAGAATCTCGTGGGCAGAAGAAGGTTGTCTTTGCAAGAAAGAAACCCAGAGCCACAGGTCAGATTCAGGATGAACGAGCAAGGAAAGGTTTAGGAAGACCAGTCAGAGGCGTTTGTGGCAGTGGGAGCACCGGCCGTGCTTCAGCCAAGGCTCTTAGAAGACAGTGGGTCAAGAGAACCAGTATTCCAGCTGTTGATACGTCTCCAGAAAATATCTTGCTGAGTATGGAGAGTGTTTGTTCTCAGGGAGTTCTAGGATCCGGCAGTTCGTGTCTCAAGTGGGAGCCGGTACGGACCGAGGACGAGTCAAGGGCAGTTTCAGCCGTGACTGATGTGTTGAAGCTTCGGGGAGCTTCAACGGGCCTTTCAGTTGACTGATGAGAAGGCCGCTGTAGCAGGAGAGAGTTGAAAAAGATTACTAGACATACAAGTGTTCTAAGTGGATGACAGTTGAAATTCTTCAAGCCTCCAAGTGGGAGATTGTTGGGCTTTGTGGAGGCTTGTGAGCCGGCCCGACCCATTACTGAAACCCTAGGTTAACCATTTGGTTTTCCTATAAATATGATCCTTGTATTTGTAATTCTTGAGTAGCACAAGTGAAATAAAATCCTCCTGTTACAGTCGTGGAGTAGGGAAACCGAACCACGTTAAATTCTTGTGTGTCCCATTTGTGTTCCGTTTCTCTTTTCTCTAGATTATTTGTGTGTGTTGTGTGTTTAATTCCCAACACTCCTGACATGATTATATTTGAGACGAACTTGTCTCGACTTGCCATTATAGCAGTCACTTGAAGCCCGAAATATAGCACCTTGATTATCACTATAGATAGTTAAAGGTGGTATTGGCTTACTCCATAAAGGAATATCTATCAGCATTGATCGCAACCAATCAGCTTCTTCTCCAGCAGAAGACATAGCTATAAATTCTGACTCCATGGTTGAATGAGTAATACATGTTTGCTTCTTTGATTTCCAAGAGATCGCTGCTACAGCCAAAGTGAAAATCCAAGCAGTAATAGATTTAGAGTCATTCGGATCAGAATTCCAAGTAGCATCACTATAGCCTTCAAGAAAAATGGGAAATGTAGAATAATGCAGGCCAACATTAATTGTACCCTTCAGGTATCTTAAAACACGAATTAAGGCATTCCAATGTTCAACTCCGGGATTACTAGTAAACTTGCTCAAAGTTCCTAGTGCGTAACCAATATCCGGCCTGGTACAATGCATGGCATACATAAGACTCCCAACAATCTGAGAATATGTCAGCTGATCGAGAACATCACTAGAGTTCCGCATTAGTTTGATGCTAGGATCAAATGGTGTAGGAGCAGGTTTGTCATCAAAGTGACCAAACCTCTTTAGAACTTTCTCAATATAACTTGATTGAGTAAGAGTCAAGCCATTCGCTGATCTTATAATTTTAATACCCAGAATTACATCAGCTTCTCCAAGATCTTTCATTTCAAATTGAGAAGCTAGAAAAATTTTTGTTTCTTTGACTCTTTCAATATCAGTTCCAAAGATCAACATATCATCTACATAAAGACATATTATAACACCATATTTTTCTTGAAATTTGCTAAATATACAAATATCACCACCATTGATTGAGTAGCCATTAGAAATCATTACTCTTCTAAATTTGTCATTCCATTGTTTTGGAGCTTGTTTTAATCCATACAGAGATTTAAGAAGCTTACAAACTTTGTGTTCTTGACCAGGAACGACAAATCCTTCTGGTTGTTTCATGTAAACCTCTTCATCTAGATCTCCATTCAGAAATGCAGTCTTCACATCCATTTGATGTATTACCAGGCTATGAATTGCGGCTAAAGCAATCAAGAGTCGAATAGAAGTCATTCGAGCTACAGGTGCAAATGTATCAAAATAATCAATATCTTTCAATTGAGTAAAACCTTTTGCCACCAAACGAGCTTTGTACTTATCTAAGGTTCCATCAGATTTTAACTTCTTTCTAAAGATCCATCTAAAACCAATAGACTTACATCCAGGAGGGAGGTCTGATAAAATCCATGTATTGTTTGACATAATGGAGTGCATTTCATCATCAATAGCTTCACGCCAAAAAGGAGCATCATGTGAAGCCATTGCTTCAGCATAACTTTCAGGATCCCTTTCAACTAAATAGACTTGAAAATTTGGTCCAAAGTCTCTTGGTTTGGCTGATCTTGCACTACGTCTTGGTTGACTTTCTTCCAAAGGTTCAACTATTTTTCTTTTAAGAGTAGATATAGAAGAACTTGTATTTTGTTCCAAAGACTCTTTTTTCTTAGGAAATATATGCTCAAAAAAGTTAGCATGCAACGATTCAATAATTGTCTGAGGGCTTGGAGTCTCAAGATTCAAAAATCTATAAGCCTTATTGGTTTGTGAATAACCAATAAATACACAATCTACTCCTCTATATCCAATCTTAGTCAATTGTTGATCTGGTAATCTAACATGAGCCAAACAACCCCATACTTTAAATTAATTTATATTTGGCTTTCGATTCTTCCAAAGTTCATATGGAGATGAATCATGTTTCTTGGAATGAATTCGATTCAAAATATGACATGCAGAAAATAAGGCTTCAGTCCACAAATTTTCAGTGATACCAGATCCATAAAGCATAGAGTTAACCATTTCAATTAGAGTTCTATTTTTTCTTTCTGCTACACCATTTTGTTGTGGTGTATAAGACATAGTCAATTGTTTCTCAATGCCTTCTTTTTCACAAAAATCAATAAAAATTGATTTTAAATATTCTCCACCTCTATCAGATCTAATTGATTTAATCTTCAAACTCAATTTATTTTCAACTTCTGCTTTATATGTTTTAAAAGTCTCAAATGCCTCATCTTTTGTTTTTAATGGAAAGACATATGTATACCTTGAGTAATCGTCAATGAAAGTGATAAAATATCTCTTTCCATGACGTGATAAACAATCCATCTCACAAATATCAATGTGAATTAATTCCAAAAGTGTGGATATCCTTTCAACAGACTTAAAAGGTTTCTTTGTTATTTTACATTTACTACAGGTAATACACTTAGCAACATGATCCTTTCCACAGTCTTTAATTAATCCATTTTTCATCATAAGTTGAATGGATCTAAAATTCACATGACCAAGACGTTCATGCCATAAATCTAAAGACTCCACAATATAAGCAGAAATATTTTCATTTTCAATATTGAGTTTGAACATGCCATTTGTAGCATAACCTTTTCCAACAAACATGCCTTGTTTAGACAAAATAAATTTATCTGCCTCAAAAACCATTTTAAAACCATGCTTCGAAAGAAGCGTACCTGACACCAAGTTCTTTCGAATATCAAGAACATGCAATACGTCTATCAATGTGACCATCTTTCCGGAAGTGAATTTTAGTTCAACAGTTCCCTTTCCCACAACCTTAGCAGAGGATGAGTTTCACATATGCAAAACTTTATCGCCCCCCACTAATTCATATGTCGTGAAAGAATTTCGATTATCTGATATATGACGAGTTGCACCAGTGTCTATCCACCATTCCACTTGATCTCCCGCTACAAATGCTTCTGTGACCATTGCCACCAGTTCATTTTTTTGTATTGTTATTTGCCTTTTCTTTCTTCTTTTCAGCTTTAAGAATTTTACAATCACGTGCATAATGACCAATTTTATGACAATGATAACATTCAATCGACTTAGAATTAGAATTAGTACGCTTGAAATTTTTACTCTTCTTTGCCTTCAAAAATTTATCATTGGCAGGTTCCTTTTTGATCTTTTCTTCAACAACATGAGCTTTCATGATAGGCTCCCTCAAGATGTTATTGTCGCGGTATCGTGTCTCTTGTTCAATTTGCAAGTGTTGCAATAATTGTTCAAGAGTCAAATCTTCCTTCTTGTGTAAGAGTTTGCTTCTGTACTCTTTCCAAGATGGAGGAAGTTTTGAGACAATCGCACCAACATGAAAGTTTTCATCAAGAGCAATTCCAGTTATAACAATTTTATTAGCTATAAGTTGAAATTCTTGTACTTGTTCAGTGATAGACTTGTCATCAACCATTTTGAACTCCACATAATTTGAAACAAGAAATTTCTTTGAACTCGCCTCTTCTGCTAAATGAATAGCTTTAAGAGTATCCCAAATCTCCTTAGCAAATTTACACTTAATATAATATTGATCGTAATATTTATTGGACATTCCTCCAAGAATATAATTCTTGCATAAGTAATCTCCATCTTGCCATTTGGCAATTTGTTCTTTAATTAAAGTAGCCTCGTCCGTTGCTACCTCCGAACTAGGAGCCTCAGGACAAGGTTTCTCAAGAACATATGCTAACTTTAATCGTTTTAAAAAGAATTCCATCTTTCCACGCCATCTAGAAAAGTCTTTTCCATCAAATATTTCAAAATTAGTATTAGGCAAAGATGGAACACTGTTCGTTATTGATGTGGATGCCATAGAGACAACTATCTTCAAATTGTTAGAACAAATGAACAAGAATGATAAAATTACAAGGAATACAAAATAAAACTTGCTTGGCTTAGAGGCACGTTAATACGTTTCTTGAAGATAGTTGGAGTCTCTCCCACGGGCAATCGGAAGAATAAATAACAACTCTATCTTCGGGATTCAACTAAGCCACAAAACAAGTAGCATTCAAGAATGTTGCTCTTCTATTCTTGAATTGGTGATTTCACCTTTTGATCAATGTCTCACAAGTGTTTTCAAGGGAAAGTACTTTTGTTTGAATGCTTCTCTTTTTCAACCAAAGGAAACTCAATTTATAGGATAAAAAGTTTTGCAAGAAAAAGATTTTAATTAATAGAATTTATTAGGTTCATGAATTGGAAACAAAAAACATGTCTTTCAAAAACCCATAACGCAGAATTAAAAAAAAAACTTCTTGCAAATGTTTGTAACATAGAATTAAAATAAATGAATGTTACAACTCACATTCATGTATTTGTTATTTCAAAGTGGATGAATTTGTTTCAAAATTAATTGAAACACTAACTCTTACAGAACTTGTATGTATTTTATCCATGGATTGTGAGATGTGGAGTCATATCATTTGTGTAGACTATAGTTTGCTTCGGTTCGATATTGTAATATGGCCTTTTCTTTTCCTTTGCTTAAAATGATTTGGTTTTAGCTTGTGGCATTTGGGGTTTAATCGATCATTCACTGTTTTCTTTCCATCTTAATTCCATATAATATGAGTTCTTGTTGAGGCATAATAGCTCTTGCTTTGCTAGTTGGAGTTAGAGGTTAAGTCCATGTTTATTTATGAATGAATTTTTTTTTTTTTTGAGAAACATCTTTTATTTTTATTAGAGTAGAAAATTATTTATAAAATTGAAATATTTTGTAAAAATAATATTATAAAACAAAATTAATTTTTTCTTGGGTTGGAGTTGGGGTGGGGGTAGGAATTTTAAAAAAAAAAATTGAAGTTGAAAATATTTTTAAAAGCAAAATTAATTTTTTAGGGAGGGGATGGGGAAAAATAAAATTTTGAAATTGAAAAGATTTTTTTAAAATTGAAGTTTTTCTCAAAAAAAAATGTAATTTGAAATTGGATGAGAGTTATAAAAAATGCTTTCCTTAATTTTTAAAGAAAAATCATTTTCCTTAATTTTGAGGAAAATGAACCAAATATGAGAAAATGGGAAAATATTTTCCAGTGCATACCAAACACACTCTTAACTCTTAGCTAAGTGTTTTTATGATTGTCTTCTTGTTATTATCAAAAAGATGTTTTCTTCCCTGACTCACTTCCCTCGCCGAGTTAAGAAGTCTAATTATATAAGTTTTGAAAACCATAAAAATAAATATATAAATATTAAAAAAATAACAAGTTAAGATTTGCACCCCTTTAATCATTTATTGTGAAATTTTGGATTTAAAATTTTGCCCATATTGCTTAAGTTGTTTCTTTTCTTAGCTTTCTCGCCTTTTTGTATAGATGTGTGTAACTTTAATTTATCTAATTCGATGATTAACAGTGCTCCGATTCACTTAGTTGAAGCCTTTTCTCAACTTGGTTTATAAGTTCCTTTGATCAAATGACCTTTCTTGATTTTATTTGGTTGCTATAATTATTTCTTTTCTTTAGTTATGAATTCTTAATACTTCTGTCTAGAGTTGTATTAGCTTTTGTGATTGGACCCTCGTCTTCTTAAGTAATTTATGTGCTTATTTCCGTCTCTGATTAATTATTCGTTCGTCATTTTGCTGGAATTTTACCTCTACTCTAATCCTTGGTTATCTTTTGCTACATGAAACCCGTCCGAGTTCGCTGTGAACTCTTGTCTCCCTCTTGCATTTCGAGAGAGAGAGACATGAAGGCTCAAATCGACATACAAGTCCCAAAATCGGTCGGTCATCTTAAAAATCGATGTATATGTCCGAAGTCGAAAAAAATTAAAACAGGACAAGCAGTTGAAGTTTTTTGGCCAAGAAGACCAAATTTATTTTCTAAATTTTGTATTTTGTTAGTTTTGGGCCTAATCCCTTGCTTTTTTTCATTATTGTATTGTTAGAATTTTAGGACGCCTAGAAATGGGTCTAAAGCTCAAAACAAAATGGATCTAAATACCAGTCTAGGCGGACAGAAACCAAATTTGGATTCAACTTTATCTATCCATTTTACTACACCAGGCTTATTTACTTGTTATTAATTGTTATCTTAGGGTTGGAAATTCAAAATCCCCGCAAGATGCCATTATATTTTAACTATTTAAACTAAATCAACCAAGTCTAAATGGACTTAAAAAGATAATATATTCTGTAAGATAAAACCTCACTTAGATAATAGGGATAATGCACAACTACCCCTCAACATATACCCAAAATTTCAGAGACACACTTATACTATATTAAGGTCCTATTATCCCCATAACTTTTTTTACTTATAATTTTCTACCATTTTTTAGCCTACGTGGCACTATCTTGTGGGTCCATCGCTGGTTAACTTTTTTCTTCAAGCTAGTGTCATTTAGGCCAAAAAGGGGTAGAAAATTACTTATAAAATAAGTTTGGGATAATAGGACCTTAGTATAGTACAAGTGTGTCTCTAGGATTTCGGGCATAGGTTAACGGGGTACTTGTACATTTTCCATAGATATAAGTTAATTTTTCACCTTTTTTAATGATTTCAAAATAAATCGAGTTAAGCATTTTTAGCCAAACATTTTAGTTGCCAGATAATCAGCAAGTAAGCGAGCGTGTTAGGTGCTTTTAAAAATCTTCGTAAGACGTCAATAAGAACTTCCGAACCCTGATAAAGATTTTCAATAGATTTATTGTTTTAATCTTTTACAAATATAAGGTTTCTTTTCTTTTTTTTTTACTAAAATTATGTGGTGACTCTAAACAAATCAGAAACATAAATATTTTTTCGAAATAAAACAATGCATTTCAAGAGATGGGTACTATGTTCAGAAAAGGAACAAGATCCATGAGTGATTTAATTGTAGCTCATGTAATTGGATTTGTAATTGTCAAGAACTGAATTTGTTCACAAAACTCATTTACAGGTCCAAAATCAGCTCAAAATCTGACATTTTATTCGTTTTTACAAAAAAAATATTATGTGTATAAATCAAATATATATTCTTAATTAGTAAAATATTTTTTCCAAAAATTGTAACTAAACACATGGTGAAACTTCACTCAAAAAATTTTACCAAACATATTTAAAAATAATTTATAGTCATATGCTAACTAAGATGTACGTAGAATAGTGATAAAAAAATTGGAAATTTATTCTACGGACAAAAAGAATATTAACTAATTTATGCTTATACATTTACACTAATGACCTTTAAAATAAAGACGAACAAATATATGTCTAGTTTTGACGTTATTTTTTACTCAAATCTTCATTTAATATAACTATCAAACAAATAAAAAGATTGTTTTTTTTTTCAAATAATAGCATATGATCACAAATGACGTGATATTCGAATAATTATAATTATTTCTTCGGGGTTGGAAATAGAACGGACTGCAATTTTGTTGAAAAAATAATACTAATATTTACAATTTATTGAAAAGAAAAAAATATCAAAGTCCATCCATTAATAACATTTTTACTTTTCTCTTTTTTTGAGTTCTATTAATTGACTTCTTCCTTTAAGTTTTTAATGATTATTACGAGGTTTTCCTTTTCTATTTGAAGCTTTAGTAGAGGAGATGACCATTTGCTATTCTATCAAAACAACATTGGTAACCATTTAATCCACTAGAGCAAATATCTGCAAAAGAGGGAAAGGAGGTCAGAACAAATAAGAAAAAGGGAAAAATCCAAAAGATAGTGGATGTCCACGACACCTAATAAAGATGAATTGTGGTATAAAGAGGACGAAGATATGATGATCTATCGCATAAGAAGGAGGAAGGTGGAATTAGTAAAAGCACCCTCCAGCCGCGACATTGGAGAGGAAAAAAAGAGAGTTGAAGTAAAAAAAAAAAACCTAGCTATTAGGGTTATATTTAAGAAGGGGTGGCCGGTTCAATTTTTAAAATTGGGCCCAATATTTTTTTGGGCTCGCTGGGCTTATTTTGTACGAAATTACTAATTCAACAAAAGAACTTCAAGCTTAGATATTTAACAAAATAATGGTTTTTATGGCTTTGAAAATTAGAAAAGGACTATGTGAAGTTTATGAGTGTGGCAACACTACCGTTAATCGACTATGTGAAGTTTATGAGAGTGGCCACTGGGTTATAAGAGACACTGGGTTTTTATTTTCTTATAAGAGACACTGGGTACAAATGAAATATAACAATAATTTTTACAAATTTACTATAAATCTATCATTATTTATATCATTATGATGTGATTCAAATATTTTCATCACTGTATACTAAAATTTAAATTGTATGTATTTAAAATATATACATACATAATTGTTGTGGTGTTTCTCCAAAAAATGAATTTTAGCTAATAAATATTTTATTTTCCCTGATTCGTTATGAAGACGTCTTTTTCCAAAAGAAAAAGACTTGTTGGATCGTTTGGCATAGGGGTTTCAAATAGGCGGGTTGGATTAAAATTGGAAACATTAAAATAGGTTAAAGTAGAAATCGGATTCAGTTGACCTGCTCAAGTTTACTTTGGGCTCAAATGGTTGGGTTCAAATGTGATAAAAATGAATTGGGTCTTGAACCGTCCAATCTGATACGATTATTCTGAACAATTTTAACATAGTGATATTTAACTTTTATAATCACAATTCTGAATTCAACTCAAGATTTTTTTTATAAAATGTATTAAATGGATAGATAAATTCTAAAAGATGTTAAATATATAATAATTAACATTTTTAATACAGGATATATCGTAGTAAAGAGTTCTAAAATGGGTTTAAATCGGAGATTGAATAGGGCTCAACTGAAGATTCTCTTTAAGTAGGTTAGGCTTGAGTAGGTTGAGATTTAACCCAATTCAAATCATCTTGAGCCAAACCCTTAAAATTCTAGGTGGATTGGACGGGTTACCGATGTTTGAGTTCATTTTTGACACCCCTAGTTTGGCATATATAAAATAAGCGATAATAATTCACGATAAAATATTAATTATTTTATTTTTTATTTGGCTAGAGGTTTTAAATTAGAAAACCTATCTAATTACATAATAAATTATAATATATTTACTTTCTTCCTATATTTTGAAATAATTACATTTTTCATCATTAATTAGTAATTTCATAGTTGAATTTAAATTAGACACACCAAGAGTCATATTTATTCTACTGGATACACAAAAATAGGGAGAAAGGCGAGTAACAACGGGAGGGAAGCGGGCGAGATTTGTCTATGTATCTCAGATACATACAAATCACATTAGATACATGTATATGTATGTATCTAGTGTACTTCACATGTATATGAGATATCAAACATATAGGAGAGTTGTGAGCAAGATGGGAGGGAGGCGAGGGAGAGTTGTCTATATATCCAAGATACATGCAAATCCACTTGGAACAGTATATCTAGAAAAAATTGCGCACAATTATGTGTATCCCGGAGATACGTACATCTGAACGTATCTGAATGTATCAAAATCTAGTCAAATTTGAAATATTATAAATTAGCGTGTATTGAAATAACTAACTTATAAACTAACGAGATTTCTATAAGTTATTCAATTAGATTAGTCTTGAGATTATTTATTTCCTCATTTAAATTAAAATAATAAAAATAATAAGTGACTTGATAAAAAAATCCAAATTTGCTAGCTAGTGCATGTCGTATCTTTACCCAATTGCCCCAAGCCGATATCTTTCGATACAAACGGAAGCAAAATGAGGTGCACCCATTGTCTTCAAATTCTAAATTTGCCTTTGTCCAGCCCAATAAGAACGTGGGAAGAGAGTCCATTGAACTCATCAAATATTTGAAGAAAAAACAGAACGCAAGTATCCAAAGGCAGCCTTTGGCCATAGATATTTCAAAAATATTTGAGGAAAATACTTGACAATTATTGTTTGACTATACAATTTGTCGTTATTTGACAAAATTGCTAACAAACAATATAAATCCTCAATTACATTAAAGAAATAGAATTTGAGCCAAATTCTATTATAACCAAACACATGGTGAAACTTCAACCAAAAAATTTTGCCAAAATATTTGAGAATTTATAGTCAAACATTAGCTAAGACGCACCTAGAATAGTTTTATCAAGAGTTTTTTACCTCAGGCTATAGATATCTTGATTTGAGAATCATTGGGTAGTTACTCAAATTATCGCCAAGCTATCATGACTTTTTGTACAAAGTATTTTAAAGATGACTTTCAAAGATTGCCAAGAGCAAAATATCATATCGATTTCTAACTAACAAAATAACTAACTACATATATATATATATATATATATATATATATATATATATATATATATATATA